>OX453297.1:17529067-18081156 GCA_949710035.1 Crambus lathoniellus
GGGCGAGCTAAGCCGCGGGCAAAAGGTAGTACAAAATAAGTAACGTTCAAAATCACCAGGATGAAATCACAGCTCTCAGTAGGTATCTATTCGCATTTAATCACATAGATGGTGTCAATTCTCATGCTTGAGCATCCGTTCTCATGCATTGACATGACTTAAATGCCTTAACGTGCCATCATTCGCATTGACACGCATTGATGTAACATTTTGGCTACGTACGAGCACATGGGTAAATAAAAAGTAGTACTCATATGGTACGAGTAAATGAGGGGCGCTGCAAACTGTCCACTATTTTTGGCAGATTAACGGAGAAATTATACATAACGCACTTTTTGCAAAATGCACTTGTACAAGAATAACGTAATATTTCCAAGGTACCACTCATAAATAATTTCCGCAGTCGGATATAACTTATTGATATATTAATTGTAATCCAAAACACTCGAGTATCGAATAGTACTGTTTCGGGTATCGCAAATTAATGCGATATTGACTATCGAGTTCCATTGTCGGCTATGATAGACATGTGACCCAATTGCAAGAGTGAAGACCCATGCGTTCGACTCGGAGTCTGACTTCATTGTGACTTCAAAGGTTTTTACGCTCCGGCAGAAAGGTATTACGTTTGCAACTGCAGGTGAGGGGTAGATCGGTACGACAGATTAAAGAAATGGATTTTGGAATGGAAAATATTTTGGGCCATGTCATGACAAGTCACTTAAATTAGGAAAAATTGTTGTGTATGTAAAGGTGCTTGACACCTGATACATTTTTGAAGAAATTATGAGTGAAATTGATGTAGGTCAATGTTTCACACGTAGTTTGGAGAGGAAGTAATAATTCACCCATGGTTAATCAAAAGAAAAAAAAGAATAAAACATGATGTAGGTCAACGTCTCAAACGTAGTTTGGAGAGGAAAAATGGTTTTAAGAGTATATGTACGATTTATCAAAAGGATAAATATATATTATTGATGTCATGACATGACAAAACAAAACAAAACATCTTAATTTGTCAGCTGTTTGGCCGAAAATATACTTCGTTCAAGAGTAAGAATAAGTAAGCGCTTTAGGTATAAAGATATACCTACTCGTAAATACTTCTTGTGTCCAAACTGGTCCAAACCAAAGTAACTTTAAGAAATATGCGAAACTGTTACGTAATACTGTTTAAACTTAAACTTGGCAAACCGCCTCACTGAGAGGGTGAGAATTCTTTCATAAAGCTTTTAAAGCGCTGTAAGCTTATGATGAAGCCACTAACCGGTACAATTTACCATAAATTAGTTAGTCTCAATAATAGTCCGATCAGCAGTGTTTGCTCGTTTGGCAACGCATTCGAAAGTAGCTTTGTCTCTTTTCAACATACAGAAGCATTCTTTATTAAAACGAGAAATTTGAGCTCTTCCGCAGCTGGCCATTATCGAAAATTATCCTCACTTAAGCTTAAAGTTGCTTCTGAGGAACGGAAAAGATAGAGATAGACAAATATCAAGCTAAACTTTATCTCCCTTATTCCAAAACGTAAAAGTTAGACCTGGTTTAAAAGTGATGCTAATTCTGTATTTCATTTGGATAATGAAAGTGACAGCACCAGTTTTAAACCAGGGCTATTTTTCAGGACGTTTTGGAAAAAGGGGGTATTAGTTTTACTCTAGAAACACTGAAACTAGGCACTCATAAAGTGTGCTGATATTTCGATTAGAGGGATTTTGAGTTCTTTTAAACAACAGGGTGCCTACCATCAACTCTTATTGCGGATTTGTTTAGGACCTAAACTGATCTGCTTCGCTAATTCGTACCACGACAGCTTAATATCAATGACAGCGATTCAGTGATCATTCAATGACATTTCACAGCCGCTAAGCTGTCATGAAATGGTCATGAACTCTTATTTGACTTATAACTCGGCCAAGCTAACATGACACCTGCAGGTTATACCCGTCCCTCTCACTCTCCGGTCATGACAGAATCGAGTCTAAGAGACGGGTAGAAGAAATAAGGACAAATCGTTCGACACTGGATCGCAAATTAATGAGAGATTTTCTGACTGATTTCCAGATATCTGTTGACGAATCTTTAGTAATAAACATTATTTATAGGAAACTATTAATCAACATACTCGTAGATACTTGAGAATTCCAACGAGATTCACTAACGCCCGAATACGGTATTTTACTGATTTTTTTTTATTTCTTTAAAATGTTTTTCGAAATATTTGCTACACAAAACAAGTTTTCATTTTGAATTATCTTGAATATTTTCAAAGATATAGGACTTCAAACTTTATAATTAGACAAGGACAGGACGCTATCTTAGTGACGTCAGTGAGTTAGTAGCGTCATAGTCACGCCATAGAAGATTTCGTTTTAGAAAGAGACAGCTATAGTCAAAATCAAACAGACTATAATTCTTTTATTATAAAAGAGATTCAAATTATTTTTTCACATTTGGTATTCTTAATTGCAATATTTTTTAACGTCATCATTAAATATCTACATTTCAACAACAGTAAAATAACCTATTCTCGAACGCAAATCATCTTTGAGAGCGTCTCAAACATCATGGCATCTCTTACATACGTTTGACATTTAAAGTGACAGGGCGATGTGTGAGACGCTCCCAAAGATAAGTAGCGTACGAGTATTCGGGCATAACAGACTGTCTTTTGTTAATTTTACATTTATACTGACTCAACTTTATAGACACGTTGGTCGCGTGTTGATTGACCCATTGTTGAGTCCAGGCTTACGTGACAATTATTAATTAACATGAATCCGTTAGCCCTACGAGATTGACCAACAGCTAGCATAAATTTAAAGTCGTTGTCTTGTGTAAATCGTACATGAACACTGACTCCATTTCATAGAGGCATTGATCGCTTGTTGATTGACCCAAATTTTCGACTCGAACAGTTATTTATTGACCGTAACGGAATCCATACTTCATCATTTCAGCCGTACGACGCCCACTGCTGGGCATAGGCCTCCCCCAAGGATCTCCACAACGATCGGTCCTGCGCTGCCCGCATCCAGCGGCTTCCCGCGACCTTGACCAGATCGTCGGTCCACCTTGTAGGGGGCCTGCCCACGGAACGTCGTCCGGTTCGCGGTCGCCATTCGAGAACCTTTCCGCCCCAACGGCCATCGGTTCTCCGCGCTATGTGTCCCGCCCACTGCCACTTCAACTGAGCAATCCTTCGAGCGATGTCGGTCGTTTTAGTTCTCCTGCGGATCTCATCATTTCTGATTCGATCGAGCAGGGAAATACCAAGCATCGCTCTCTCCATTGCTCGCTGGGTGACCTTGAGCCTTCTTATGAGACCCATAGTAAAAGACCACGTCTCGCTTCCATAAGTCATAACTGGCAACACACACTGGTCAAAGACCTTAGTCTTGAGACATTGAGGAATTTTGGACGCAAATATATGCCGGAGCTTCCCAAACGCTGCCCATCCGAGCTGGATTCGACGAGAGATCTCTTTCTCAAAGTTGGACTTACCTAATTGGATTGTCTGTCCCAGGTAGACATAGTGGTCAACAACTTCGAGTGTAATGTTCCCAACATTAACTGGAGCGGATGCAACATGGGCATTGGACATGATTTTCGTCTTATCCATGTTCATCTTCAGACCCACTCTTTGGGAAGCATTGCTGAGATCTTCGAGCATTGTGTTCAGGTCTTCCAAGGTCTCAGCCATGAGAACTACGTCATCGGCAAACCGCAGGTGTGTTAGGTACTCGCCATTGATGTTAATGCCGAATCCTTTCCAGTCCAGTAGCTTAAAAATATCCTCCAACGCAGCTGTGAACAGTTTCGGAGAAATGACGTCTCCCTGTCTCACACCTCGCTGTAGTTGGATAGGATTAGAGCTCTGGTTCTGTAATCGGACCGACATGGTGGCGTTTTGGTATAAGTACCTCAGCACCTCGATGTACCTGTAGTCTATTTGGCACCTCTGGAGGGACTGCAGCACTGCCCAGGTCTCGATCGAATCAAAGGCTTTCTCATAGTCCACGAACGCCAAGCATAGTGGCAAGTTATACTCTTCGGTCTTCTGTATAACTTGTCGCAGCGTATGAATGTGGTCTATGGTACTATAACCTTTTCGGAACCCGGCTTGTTCGGGAGGTTGGAAGTCGTCAAACCTGCGAGCGAGACGATTCGTATTGACTCTCGAAAACAACTTGTAGATATGGCTCAGAAGCGAGATGGGTCGGTAGTTTTTCAAGAGAGTCTTATCACCCTTCTTGAAGAACAGCATCACATCGCTTCTGCCCCATGCCTTTGGTCAATTGTCAAATTGCCAATTGGTCAAATTGCCTTTTATCAACGTCAAGCTGGAAAGATCTCGACTAATAAAATCTACGCTCCGACCAATACCGGCTCAAATTCAAAACCCCGAGTGCTTTCAGCTCGAGCTCCAAAACCGCTTCGAAGCCCTTGAGAACAGCATCGATGTGGACGATCTATACAACATGGTGGTGGATACTGTCCGCGCGGTAGGGTCCAAGCACTACAAAACCCACCGTCCTAAATTAAAGAAACTCTCCAGCCACACTATCCGACTCATGGATCAGAGAAACGAAATGAAACTACAGAACTCAGCGGATGCCCTTCGTTATCGACAGCTAAATAGGCAGATCTCCAAGTCCTTGACAAGTGACCTTCGCCAATTTAATACCGAGCGTATTAAAGAGGCCATTGAGCGGAACAAAGGCTCCAAAGTGTTCGCTAGAGATCTGGCTATAGGGCAAAGTCAACTGACGAGGCTGCAAGCTGAAGACGGTAGTATCATTTCATCAACACCTGAAATCCTGAGGGAGATCGAGAGTTTCTATGGACAGTTGTACTCCACGCAAACACCTGTTGAAAGTAAGGCTACAGAACCTAGAGCCAAGCTTACCCGACACTATACCGAAGATATCCCGGACGTCAGCCTGTACGAGATTAGAATGGCTCTCAAGCAGCTCAAAAACAACAAGGCGGCGGGTGATGACGGAATCACAACAGAACTTCTGAGAGCGGGCGGTAAGCCGATACTTAAGGTCCTCCAGAAGCTCTTCAACTCTGTCATCCTCGAGGGCAAAACACCAAAGGCATGGGGAATCCATACTTAAGTGACAATTATTAATTACCACCTTAACTAAAACCCAACGAAATTAACAAACAGCTGGCGTTTTCGTAGTTAAAGTTTTGTGTAAATCCTACAATTTCATAGACATTGGCCACGTGTTGGCTAAGACCATGGCTACGACCGAGACGCATTAAGCCGGAGACACACTTATGTGGTATGGCGCGACGCCAATATCTGTTTCACACAATTTTTAGGGACACGACAGAGACAGAGAGAGTCGCGCCACACTGCATAAATGTGTTTCTAACCATACTAAATGTATGAAACCGATACGCGTCGTACGGCGCGTCAACACACTACGCTAGACAAGCGTGTTTCTAGCTTTACAAATACTATTTGACCTGAGGCGTGCGTACAGTCACGATCAATAATATGTATACCACATAGAACTTTGTCACATTGCAACGTTCCGAAAGTAAACGATCAGTGTCACAGAAGTCATTCAATATTGTAGTATGACATAGTCCTATGTTATATACATATTATTGCTCGTGACTGTACACGGGCAATTTATTTGGCAATAATTGCCTGGCAACTGTACTGGCACTCCTGCGAAATTGACCAATAGCCCTCATACATAGTTGTTGTCTTGTGTGAATCCTTATGAACACTGACTCGATTTCATAGAATTATGACAACGTGTTGATTGACTCATGGCTACGACGGGAACAAACATTTGCCCACTAATTAGAGAGCACCCGTCTCAACTGTGTTGCATGCAACTCAAATATTTAAAAAAATGTTACGTGTAATTACAGTTACTTTAGAGTTTAGATAACGGATCGAATGCCATCACTTAGGAGCGTCGCATTAGGGTTTAAAATTTAATAGTATTTAAAAAATATTACTTTACCCTCCTACTTACCTACTGTTTTGTTTAAATGCTATATTAACACTGACTCAATTTATTTCATAACTAGCGGATCCTCGCGGTTTCACCCGCGTGGTACCCGTTCCCGTGGGAATATCGGGATAAAATATAGCCTATGTCACTCAGGAAGAACGTAGCTTTCTAATGGACAAAGAATTTTCGAAATCGGTCCAGTAGCTTCGGAGCCTATTCGATGCAAACAAACAAATAAACAATCAAATCTTCCTCTTTATAATATTAGTTTAGACAACGGCCATGTGTTGAATGACTCATGGCTACAACGCTAACAAACACTTGCCCACTAATTAGAGAGCACCAGTCTCAACTGTGTTGCAACTCAAATATTAAACAAAATGTATGTTCGTTCCTAAAGTTACAGTAAGTTCGGAGTTTAGATAACGAGAGGAATGACCTCTCTTGGGAATGTCGCATTTGGATTTAAATTCAAATAATATTTAACTGTAAACTATATTTGTCACTCAATTTCAAAAACACGTGAACGGATTTAAATTTAATTTTTGTTACTTACACATAAAACATTATTGTGGAATAAAGTAGCGGTAAACGCAAACAAAGACGAGGGCAAAAGCTAGTATTTTAACATTAATGTTACTCTTTTTATTGAATCGTCGAAGACGTCACCTATGGGAAATCTATAATACCATAGATTTCCCATAGGTGATGTCTGATTCAATAAAATTCCCTCCTTTTGATATTTGCCGCAAATCTTTTCTCCTGTGAAGATATTAAATAAAAACGATGCTTCCATAAGGATTGGGCAAACAAATCAACTTCGTAAACTTCCTCATCAGGAGGTACATAAGCTATCAAGCTCTTCAGATTTGACGACCAACATAGATTAATTATGGTGCCTATCAGTAGCCTCACTTGGCCAATACACGCTGGATCAATATGGATCAGCCAAGGGAGAGTATAAAGCTGATTACGAACAATGGTGATGCCACCGGTCAGATGGTAGGTAAATTGTGGCCCTTTCTATCCAAGGAGAGAAAGCTGTTTTTATTTTACTCTTGTAGCTGATATTAACTTCTACTTGATAGGAAATATTAATTTGTGTAGATATAATTATGTTATTCTTAAACGATGATTCAAATTCAGAAATTACTTTCTCAATCGCAATCAAGCTATCAGCCTCTTCAGATTTAAAGTCTTTCACTGGTCACACTTGACCAATAATGCTGGTTTAGTATGGATCAGCCACGGGAGAGCTGATTACAGAGACAATGGGGCGCCGCCACCGGCCGTCGTCGTCGTGCCGAAACACTTCACTTGTAATTGGCCTGCCACGCAACGGCCACGCACGCCAGATCACACGTTACGTACATTATTGTATCCACTTGAATGGCAGGTAATGTAGTTGTTTAACAATCTTTTAAATAACTTTTTTGGTAGACATCAACATGATTGAAAAATTTAAATTCACCAATTTCCTTGTAATATTTACAGAATAACACATGGGCTACTTTTTACATCAATATTCCCACGGGAACGGGTACGACGCGGGCAAAACCCTGCGGAACAGCTACTATAAATATCACATGTTTTAATTTTCTACTCTTGAATAATTTTATTTTCGTAATCTCTAATTTTAATCTAACCCAAAACCTCATGATCAGTGGCATGACGTACACGCCTGAACCACCAGATCAAAACTGAGTTGAGCTTTTTTTTACTTTCACGTAATTCATTTTACCTGATGATTATATTGCCTGACATTGGCAAGCAGTAAAATGTTATCAATATTGGTTTGATAAAAGCAACATTATTTTCAGAGAATATTTCAGGAATAATGTACTCGAATACTTCCTGTGCCCAAGTTAAATTGTATATGTAAATATTTGCGAAACAGTGTTACAAGTGGGATTTCACTCAGTGGAGAACAGACAACGAAGAGGTAAAGTTTTATGGAGGGGAAATCGTTTTTAAATCGAAAGCAGTAACTGGATGTTATGAAGATGCAAAGAAAATATGTTTGCGCCCCGTAAAACGAGTAAGAAGTAAGTGAAAAGAAACAGGTAACATTGATGTATAAGTTTATAAAAGAAGAGTTTTTTATTTAATTTTTTATCCACGACGGGGTAGCACTTAGCCTTCATCACACCTGATGTTAAGTGGTGATAAGGCTGAAGGTGGAAGCGCACTACTCCTGGAATCTTCAATCACTGAGGAACTGGCTATCTTATCTCTAACTGCCGGAACACAATAATGTTGAAAACATCATTGTTATGGCGTCAGACTTAGATAAGATGGTGGTAGCTAGCCAGGTGGACAAAGAACAAGTCCTACCACCAACCAAACCGAATACAATATGAACCCCCACTGGGAATCGAACCCGGGACCTCTTGGTCTGAAATCGGTGGTGTGAACCACTAGACCACAGAGGCGGTTATTCATAATCATTATAATAAGAGGTATAGTCAGGGACAAATTCGGTGAACCACTTCTTACTTCTTTTCGAGTGGCTAGCGTCTCACCGTTCGCTTATCGTTTATGCATTGTAATAACCACGTCCTAACCGAGTTTAACACATAACCAAATTGTAAAAGGGTCTGCGCGTGAATGGCGCAGCACCAGCCACACGAAAAGAAGTATGAAGTGGTTCACCGAATTTGTCCCTGACTATACATGACCAGATTTTGCCATTCTGTGCTTTCTGTGTGTCTCGTCTTTAGTGTTAGCATTTTTAAGTGTTTTGTTTGGTGTTTTAGGACCTTACATATTAAGGGAATATAAAGTAAAAAAAATAAAATCAGAGTTTTGTATAAGCATTTGGAGCTTTCCGAAATTGGTTGGGTGCTAGGAAAGTACTCTGTCGCATAAAAATGTATAAGTAAATGTCATATGTGTGAAGAAGGCGCATGCATTTACGAAGAGTATGATAAGCGAACGGAAGTTATGCCTCTGAGACTATATACCGGCCAAGCGGAACACAAACGGGGCTATTCCCTAGACAGGAACAAAGACGGGAAAATACAGAATATCTTAAATGCAGCAAATTTAATCAATGATTTTTTTAATCAATGATGATTTTTATTCTATCTAAAACGTTTTTTGTTTGTTTTCGTTTTAAATTAATTTTAAATCGATAACATTACCTACTCACGCGTTTGTTAGGAAAACAGTCTTTATGACAAAGGTACAGTCACAGAACATGGAAAGATTTTCTATGTTCTGTGGGTACTAGTAGCAACACCAAGTGATTCTTTCTCTTTGTGTTTCTTTTATGGTACGTAAGCCTGAAAAATGTACTTAGATAGTACTTAGCTGCTCGGTAGGTAGATTCAGTACGTCACAGTTAAATAGTTACCCAACCTACCTCCTTCGTGAAAATATAAATTGACATAGACATTAAATAATTTTATTTTAAAACCTTATTTGCTAGTAACTTGTTGTATTGTAACAATCCTACTAATATTATAAATGTGAAAGTTTAGATGTTTGGATGTTTAGATGTTTGGATGTTTGTTACTCAATCACGCCAAAACGTCTGAACGGATTTAGCTGAAATTTGGAACACAGGTACTTTGTAGTCTGGAGAGAAACATAGGCTACTTTTTATCCCGGAAAAATATCACCTTCCCGCGGGATAACGTCATGTAGTCCACGCGGGCGAAGCCGCGGGCGGAAAACTAGTAGGTTATATTATTATTAACTAACTAGCTTTCCGCCCGCGGCTTCGCCCGCGTGGTAAACACGACGTTATCCCGCGGGAATGTGATATTTTTCCGGGATAAAAAGTAGCCTATGTTCCTCTCCAGGCTACAAAGTATCTGTGTCCCAAATTTCAGCCTAATCCGTTCTGCCGTTTTGGCGTGATTGAGTAACAAACATCCAAACATCTAAACATCCAAACATCCAAACATCTAAACTTTCACATTTATAATATTAAGTAGGATTGTCATAATTTTGAAATTCAATTATGTACCTACACTAGAGATAATTATATTGTGTAGAACTGTAGACAATACGGCGCGGTTATTGAATTTGGCTAACTATTGATGATGAAACGTGCCTTAGGCCGTATACAGAAAGAAAGCCGGAAGCCGATGCCGATTTAACGGCGCTTATAAGCGCCGGTCAATTCAGGTAACAGCTACATAAAGCAAGCCGATTGAAGCCGATTTTCTGAGTAGCACAAAGAGTAGGTACTATACTATTATATACGGGAGTAGCATACAAAATGTCGGACTCATCGGATGATGATTTGATTTTCTTAGAAAATGTGTATTTTAATAAGAAAAAACAAGGTATACATCCTATAAATAGAGAAAGGAAACGGAACTTGTCTGCGACGTTCGGCGCCTGTCGGCGCTTATCGGCGCTTATCGGCGCCTATCGGCGCTTATCGGCACTTGTTCATAGAGACTGCCTCGCCGGTTTCCGGCGCGGACCGTCGCCTATAAGCGCCGATAGGCTTCCAGCTTTCTTTCTGTATACGGCCTTAAATCTGAGTCTCAAAGGACGATGGGACAAAACGTCTCCCAAAACAAACAGATTTGAAATGTATCTCAGGTGAAAGATATTAATATAGTGACAACTTTTTACCATGGCGACATCCCTTAAATGTGTGGGAATTCTGGGATAATATTATTTTAATATTGTTATTTACTACAAAAGTAACACCTACGTTGATAAAAAAAATCTTTGAATTTTACCATTTCTAAGCGACTTCAAAAAAAAAGAAGCTTCTCAGTTAGATCTGTATGTATGTATGTATATATATATATATTTAAATATATATATGTACGTATGTATGTTTGTCCGCGATTATCTTGCGTTTGGCTGAACCTATTTTGATGCCGTTTTCAGGAAAGTATTTTGTTACATTTAGGAGAAGGTTTTGGTATTTTAACTGACTTCAAAAAAGGAGGTTCTCGGTTTGACTAAGCCCCATGGATTTTGACATTGAAAATGGCTATTAATCTCTTTATAGATACGTATGAAATTGTTGACACACATAAAAGGTCTGTTGGAGGGGGTCCCATACAAATTTGCCCATCATCCTTTCAAGGACATAGAACATAAAATCAAAACTTTTTTCTGATGTTTTTTTTAAACTCATTTTAAAAAACGTTTATACTAACATTCACAAATGAAAATGATTGTATGAAAAGCTGGTGAAATAAAAAGCGTGTTGAATATATTAATGAATTTAAAAAAAAACAATTTTTTCCTGGGTCCTGTCCTGTGACGAATAAACAAATGTGAGTGCGAAATGGCGGCGGGCGCTCCGCTGACACGAGAGTCAACAGAAAAGTTTCTCTTTCAAATTTTATTTTAAATATGTTTGAAATTTATTTATAATTTATACTTATATCAGTAATGAGTCACACCAACACATCAAAATATGACTATAAAAATTACTGCATTTAATGCGCGTACTCGTGCAAGTACTAATAGTTTTTGTTTCATCGAAATCTGGCCAGGATTTCCAAAGACAGACAGCGTTGTAAAGTTTCACCAGCTTTTGAAAATTTGCTTTCCTTGCGCGCTATTGCGATGACGTCATGTCGCACTGACATCTCCGTTTGCGGCTGTTGCGGGTGATTTCCGTCTAACTGTACCTACATAGAGTTCGTCTGTGCGCAATCTGCGCGCAACTCGTGCGTTTTTGACGCTAGTTACAGTACATTTTCTTCGTTCTAAGGTTATGGTAAATGATTAGTATTCAATTTCGACCGCGCAAGCGCACTCTAAAACTGTCACCTACTGTCGATACCGAAAGACATTTATCCCACAAACTTATCTGACCCTGTGGTGGAGGCGCCACTAGCAGTATAAAATTATCGAAATGGCTGTCAGTTTTCAGGGTGCATATTTAACTACCAAGTCAGTTAAGGTTGTAAGTACATTTTGTTTTGACGGTTGCTATATGTATTGACAGAATCCCGCCCGCCATTAAGAAAGTTGATTTTCAACACACTTGCTCATAAAGTGAGCCTTACTACATCGATCTTAGGGCCATAAACCGAACTATAAAACACGCGTGCATAATAATATTACAGTACTAGTTGCGTAATAGAATTATCCCTACAATGTTAAGTAAGTACCTGACTGCAAATTATATGCGAGTAAACGGAGACTTTTCAATTTAACCGGGTAATACAGTATCCCTACAAAGTTAAGTTAGTACCTAACTGCAAGTTATATGCGAGTAAACAGAGCATTTTCAATTTCACCGGGTAATACGTCCAGTTCTTTTTTTGTAACAACAAAGAGGTTTTATACGGTTGAAAATCCATTTACGTTTTTAGAATAAATAAATATGTCTCTAATTAAGTCAAAAAACATAATTAAGTATATTATTATCAAATTATTTATAATTCACAATAATTTGTTATAAAACATTTGCGTTTTATCACTATTATTATAATTATTTTGAAGTAGGCTGTATGGCTGTATGTAATCAATGACCTTACATTTGGCGCGTGCAAAAAAAAACTTGCGCGCTTTTTCCCTTAGCTAATTAGGTTAATTAATTTATGAATGAATGCAATAAATGTTTGTTTTTCCTCGCAAGTGTGTTGAAAAAGTGCGTATGAAACTCGTGAGCAACTTACTCACTAGACACTCGGCTGATTTACGCCCTCGCCTGCGGCTCGGGCTGCAACCCACAGCCTCGTGTATAATGAGCAACGTTAGCTCACTTGTATCATAATATACTATTAATTTATTATTCACGAAAATAAAACATTATTTGGAGGTGTTTTTTCACATGGGCTCAATACAAAATTTCTTAAACATTTCATTGATCGACTATAAGAAAAATAAATAAATTTATTACGAAACCGTGAGAGCGCAACTATATAGCCAAATGATTCTATGTAGGTATACGGAAGTGCGACGTGACGTCACACGTTAATGCCATTGGTTCACCCAAATTTTCCTCGGAGGCCGTACTTTAACGTTTAATATCTCAGTCATTTTTGAAGATAGGAAACAAATAAAAACAGATTCTTTTTTCTCGAGTTACATATGTTTAGATATACTGATAACAAAAATCATTGGTGTGACTCATTAAGCAGAGTTATACAAAACTTATAAGGCCTTTGATTAAACAAAATGATTTTGTTTTTGACATTATTAGATAATTATAATATTATAATATTCATGAAAAAATTGTTTAAACTTGTTACTTTACCGCTGGTGGCGTCACGCGCGTAGACTGCACAATGTTGTCCCCGGGAATAATTAATTTTACGGTGATAATAATAAGTAGCCTATTTTAGTTTCTAGCTTTCCAACACTTCCCATACAGTAAAACACATCAGTTTATTGCCTCTTTTTGACAAAAAATATGGATCAGACAAACACATTTTTCCATTAATATAGCAATAAAGTATTAATATATACTTAATATGTTAACAATATAATAATATAATAACATTAATATGTTAACAATATAATAATATAAACATAGTCAGATACACCTTCAATGCTATCTATCACTAAATTACCACACTTTTATTAGCTTCACTTGTAACTAAGTCACAATGTAAGAAAATCTTGGAAATCAATTTTAACCTACTTCTAATTGTCGTATTGATTTGAAACTCTGCAAATCTATATGAATCCGATGACAATACAATAATTTGCTACCATCGAGCTGATCTGATGATGGAATCAAGAGGTGGGCAATTGAACTCTTCAATGGCTGCTAGGAAACCACTCGAGTTTAGGCTCATTTCTTTTGTTCTGATGAGACCTATTCGCTACACTTGATGGTGAGGGTCTGATGATGGAGCAGGGAGGAAGCCAGTGGCACTTCTTAATGACCACTAGGAAACCCCTCGAGTTTGGCCTCCGTTGTTTCGTTCTGATGAGACCTATGAGTCGCACTTAGTGATGAGGGTCTGATGATGGAGCAGGGAGGAAGCCAGTGGCACTCCTAAATGACCAATAGGAAACACCTCGAGTTCTGGCTAATTTGTTTCGTTCTGATGAGACCTATTCGCTACACTTGGTGGTGAGGGTCTGATGATGGAGCAGGAAGGAAGCCAGTGACACTCCTTAATGACCAATAGGAAACCCCTCGAGTTTGGGCTCATTTGTTTCGTTCAGACGAGACCTATTTGCTACACTTGGTGGCGAGGGTCTGATGATGTGATGATGGAGCTGGGAGGAAGCCAGTGGCACTCCTTAATGACCACTACGAAACCTTTTGAGTTTGGAATCATTTGTTTCGTTCTGATGAGACCTATTCGCTCCATTTGGTGGCGAGGGTCTGATGATGGAGCAGGGAGAAAGCCAGTGGCACTGCTTAATGGCCAATAGGAAGCCCTTCGAGTTCTGGCTCATTTGTTTTGTTCTGATGTGACCTATTCGCTACACTTGGTGGTGAGGGTCTGATGATGGAGCAGGGAGGAAGTCATTGCCACTCCTTAATGACCACTAAGAAACCCCTTGAGATGGGCACATTTGTTTCGTTCTGATTGAGACCTATTCGCTACACTTGGTGGTGAGAGTCTGATGATAGAGCAGGGAGAAAGTCAGTGGCACTCCTTAATGACCACTAGGAAATCCCTCGAGTTTGGGCTCATTTGTTTCGTTCTGATGAGACCTATTTGCTACACTAGGTGGAGAGGGCCTGATGATGGAGCAGGGAGGAAGTCAGTGGCACTCCTTAATGACCACTAGGAAACCTCTCGAATTTGGGCTCATTTGATTCGTTCTGATGAGACCTATTCGCTACACTTGGTGGTGAGGGTCTGATGATGGAGTAAGGATGAAGTAAGGGTTCGGCTCGCGCATCTGGTAACTAATAGACTCCACTTGAATTTGTAAAACAAATACATACAATCTCGCCTTTGAGTTATAATGTTTCCGGGGTGGGCAGACACATGAATGGACTGTGAAATCGATTGCCATCCATCCATAGCTTGCCATTTATTAAACTAAAAAGTAAAAAATTAATATGTAGTTTAAAAAACTATAAAAACACACTTTTATAGGAACAGACTAAAAGTACAAAATAACCGACTATTCAGTCACTGAAATTAAAAAGCGTGGTGCGCCCTTTGCAAAGCATGCATTCAAGTACTTAATATTGACAACGCGCACCACGCTTTTTAATTTCAGTTACTGAATAGTCGGTTATTTTGTACTTTTAGTCTGTTCCTATAAAAGTGTGTTTTTATAGTTTTTTAAACTACATATTAATTCGATTAGAATCCTTTCAATTTTGTCAGTGACTTTCACATGATAGAGTGGCAGGTTGACGTTCACATTTGGGTGTTTTGGCATTTTTGTCCTCTGTGGTTTTGGTGCCTTTTCTGTGGCCAAACCTTAGCAGCCAGATGTTGGTCATCACAGATGCCGACCAATATCTAAGTCTTTTGGGTTTATTGTTTTCCCGACCGAGACGGTTCGACGCCTTTCCAGCTGCTGTGGTCATTTGACTGGCCACTTGTGAGTACTTTATGAAAATATTTATTTATTATTTTGATTTTTTAGTTTAGTTAATTGATATCTAAAGGAATTGAAGTGCATTAAGAAAATTAATGTATATTCGTTATAAATATTAACTGAAAGTTTAGTAAGTATTTGAATTTTTGACGAAGATTTTATTGAATAGTATCATTCGTTTCAGCAGGGGCCCGATTCTCAGGCATTCGAATTTTTTCAGTGTGGTAATTCGTATGCTGAACATTTTGTTTGTGGTTTCTATTAAAAAGTTAGAACGATTCAAACAAACTAGAGTGCTCGTCAGATAAGTCTGCGCGCGGTAAAAATCGAATACTAATCTTTTCTATAACATTAGAACAAAAAAAAGCACTGTAACTAGCGCCAAAAACGCGCCAGGCAAGTGCAGAGTTATCTGACACACACTATAGGCTGTCCCACATGTCAACAAATTCATTTTGATAGCTAAGTTCGTATACGAACATCTATTGGTCTGTACCACTCGTAGCGTTCGACTGGTTTTCGATCGAACTTTTTCGATTGTGAAATTCTGACAATACAAAAACTGTGTTATATTTGAATTTCGAGCTTATAAATGTGAACTTTTCTCGATTGCGTGAGAATTGGCCCTGGTCGTTTCATTTCGGTGTTAGGTCATTTCCAAGGAATTTATAAGTACTACGTACAACAGGAAGGTGCACTCCGTATTTTTGTGTATTTAAAAATACACTTTAATATTAAGAGATAAGGTTTATATTTCAATACAAAATGTCAACGGTCCAGCTGAGACCGCAAGAACGAGGTGAGGGTGTCCCTTTCTCTGAAATTGCCAGCCCTCTTAAATAAAGCGTTTAGTAGATTTATGGTTAACAACTTTCCTATATCTCCTAAGTTTATTTTTACATTTTGATGCCGCTCAATACGAGTATGGAGGATTACATGAAATAGTTTAGAGTCAAAAGTTGAAGAAACTTAAGTAATAATAAAAGAGCCAACCGAAATGATAAAAGAATGCCTCATTGTGATATTGACCCATCGTAATCCCAATAAGATACTTACAAACATTAAAATAACAAGCACAATAAAATTCGGATTTGCCGCACCTATTTTCCAAATCGTCAAATTGCCAACTAACATAAATTTAGTTCAGTATCACAAGGAAAACGGTGTAGTGGAGAAGTTTAGCGACTACATCTGAACAAGAAGGATATCCACGAGCTGACAGGTGTCGGCGACATGCCCTGCTTGACATCCCGGGGAGTCACAGGGAACAACAAAAAAGGTCAAGAGCAGGCAAAAGGTTCCGTACGTTAAGCCTTGAAGTTTGTATTCAAATAAATGGTAAACACATTATTTTAATGAGAGATGGAAAAGTTTGAGCGTGGTACCAGCTAGTTTTATAAAAAAGATATTTGTAACAGCAATTTGCGATCAAGTATTTTTCAAACAGTTAAGTTTGCGAAAAACAATAAACATTATAAAAACATTCCCAGGGTGTTCTTGGAAGATTAGTGTTGGTACTTTAGAAAACGTCTACGAATACTTCCATTTCATTTTGTCTTTCATATACCTACCTTGATTTTGTGTATTAGAGTATTTAGCGAAGATATGCCCAGCTTGACAAACCGGGATTCCCCCGTCACAGCACAGGGGACAACAAAGAAGGTTAAGAGCAGGCAAATGGTTCCGTACGTTAAGCCTTGGAGTTTGTATAAAAATAAATAAGTAGTAGACGCAATGTTAACATGAGAGGAAGGATTAATATTGGCCTTCAAGTTGAAAGCGAAGACTTATGGTTAATGTTTTGGTACCAGATTGAGCTGTCATTCATGGATCAATAGTTCAGCTTATTTATAAACTATATTAATATCTACATTTTCACTATATAGTAGAATGACAAACTTTCAGTTTTCTTAAATTTTTCCTACGGATCTCTAAAAAGGGCATCGCAATAAAGGCTTTTTATTTATCTCATGAATATTTTCCTGTCCACCGCAGACAAATAACCTCTAACCTTTTATGTCACTCAATGACTACTCATATTTGAATTTAGGGGTGTAGAAATTGCTTTATGAAATTCATATTAGCTATACCTGAAAAATGGAAAATGAAGTATTTAGAAAAAATCGACCCGTCTCACAACCAGCTCCGATGGGACTCGAACCCACGACCTTTCGCTATCCGGGCGACTGCTCTAACCACTGAGCTACGGAGTCGTTACGAGAAGCGTCGAATTTATCAAATACTTCTGACACGCTGTATAGCCAGCATTAATTTCATCAATGTGAAGATATTACTACCCCCACACGCGAAAGAAATACCTTTCCAGATATTTGACAATCGCTAAAGAAGAAATTACTATGGCAAGTTATTTAAATTTTTACTTTTTTGCATTCTTACACACCCTACAAACTATTTAAATGTGAAACTAAAGATAAAAAGCTAATTTAGCAAATTACATTGTTGAAACTAACTCCTTAACTTTTCGCATCAAACTAAACATGTTGTAGAGAAGCTGTGATTACGACCGCGAACTGGATGAAGTTTTATGAGGTAAAAGAGTTTTTACTGCCTCAGCCAAGTTTCACTTATGACCTGCTCTTGCTGAACTAAATCAAGAAGCTAAGAAAAGATCCGGTACCCCACTTTATTTAATGAAAGTAATAAATTGTATTAGGTATCCAAAGCGAATCGGAATAATAAACTTTATGTAGGGTTGCTAATTTTAGAAATATGTGCTAATTTAAAAAATAACAATTAAAATCATGAGGTAGGTAATCTTAAGATGAAAATAAACGTTAGATCATTTGACGTTTCATTACTGGATAAAACTTTAATATCTATTTTGCTTCTTAAAAACGTATAACAGTACCGCCATTCTCAGTTGATTATTTTTTTGATAAAACAAATTTATATATGTGAATATTGTTTGTCTCCACCTAGCTTCAAGAGTTTACAAGTAAATTAAATCGTAATTTTACGTTGAATATTTTTCAAAGATTCTTTTTATAACTATATCGAATTTTACTAATATCAAAACACTAAGTATATCAGGATAAGTATACCAAAAAGATTATATATTCATAAGAGTGTAATGTATGTGGGTAATTAATAATTTAGTGATAAGTGGGTAGAAAAACAGTTCTTCTCTCTCTCTGCAATAGACGCGTATAACGAACGGTTGTGTTTTATTTGTGCTCCTATCTATCATCAGCTGCACCTTCGGGATCCTGTTTTCCAGAGATATTTCAGTGGCGACGAGGATTTTCTGAAGCTACGCGTAAAAGCACAAGAAAAAGAAAAGATAAAGAAGCTAGAAATAACAAGCATATTTTTCAATGATGGCGGGCGGCAAAATCGGCGAGTTCGACGTGGTCAACGACAACTGGGAATTATACGTTGACCGGTTAGATCAATATTTTATCATGAGTGATGTGAAACAGTCGGTGCAAGTGGCAACGTTAATTACAGTGATGGGAAGTGACGCATATGAACTTTTAGTAAATTTGTGTACGCCGGATAAACCATCGGACAAGAGTTATGCTGACTTGGTGAATATTATGAAATTACATCTACAACCACAGCCTAGTTTGCTGTCCGAACGCTACAAATTTAGACAGCGGGTTCAAGGAGAAGGAGAAAGTGTAGCAGAATATGTAACAGAATTGAAAAAGTTAACAAAATATTGTAAATTTACTTCGACAACTTTAAAGGAGAATTTAAGAGATCAGTTTGTTTGCGGCTTGAAAAATGAATATGTGAGACAACGATTATTTACAGAAGAAAACATAACGTTCGATTCGGCATTTAAGCTGGCCGTATCCATGGAGGCAGCGGAGGTGAACGCGGCGGCGGTAGATGGCGGTGCTCGCGGGAGGGGTACCAGCACTCAGGCGCAACCGGTCAATCAGCTGTGGGCGGACACTAGGAGGGAACGAGACGGGCTACGGCAAAGAGGGCGGCAGTCTACGACACAACCCGATGTTCGCCGAGTGCAGAGTGTAAACAACAGAGGAGGAAGTAGGAACTACAAAAACGAAAAGGGTAGTTTTAGACTTAATGAAACGTTTTTATGTTCAGTTTGTGGAGGCCAACACGATAGTGGCAGATGCAAATTTAAATTATATGTGTGTCGTATATGTAACCAAGAAGGACATTTAAAAAAAATGTGCCCGAAGGTACGAAAAGATGTGATGTTTAACATGGAGGAAAATGAGGATTACCAGTCAGATTCGGAACATAGTAATAGTGACGAGGTAAATAATTTTTCTATTATGTCAGTGTTAAAAAGAAATGAACCTTTTACTATAGATGTTTACATCGAGAATACATGTTTGTCGATGGAAGTAGACACGGGAAGTACCATATCGTGCATTAATCATGACTGCTATTTAAAAAACTTTAATAATTGTCAGCTTACAAATAGTAAGTTAGTCTTAAGATATTATACAGGAGAAATAATGAAACCTCTAGGGAAAATTAAAGTCTCAGTGAAATATCGGGATCGATGCCGAGTTTTGGATTTGTATGTTGTAGATCGCGGAAGTACTAGTCTTATAGGCAGGCAATGGCTATGTGAGCTAGGTATACATGTGAAACTAACGAGTTGTAATAGTATTTCAAATACAAATGTTGCATTTGATGTTTCGACATTCAGTTCCAGATATGCTAACGTGTTCGCTGAGGGCTTGGGAAGATACACCGGTGGCACAGTGGGTTTTCGCTTACGAGAAGGCGCCAGCCCCGTGTTCATGCGGGCGCGGCCGCTGGCGTACGCGCTGCGCGAGCCGGTGGAGCGCGCTTTGGATCAGCTGGTGCGCGACGGCGTCATTACGCCGGTCACTACCTCCGATTGGGCGACCCCCATTGTACCGGTGATGAAGAAAGATGGTTCCATACGGGTATGTGGAGATTTCAAACTAACGTTAAATAAATGCCTAGAGGTGGACCGTTTCCCAGTACCACGGGTTGAAGATTTATTAACCAAATTACACGGGGGTAAGAAATTTACAAAGTTGGACCTCTCACAAGCATATGCACAGTTTGAATTAGATTCATCCAAAAGGTATACGGTGATAAACACACATAAGGGCCTTTTTATGTATAATAGGTTAATATATGGATTAGCTTCCAGTCCAGGGATTTTTCAAAGGAAACTGGAACAATTATTTGCGGACATGCCTCGAGTGGGTGTATTTCTTGATGATTTGATTATTACGGGAGTAGATGATGAGTCTCACATGCGAACGCTGCACGAGGTTTTCGACAGATTATCAAAGTACGGTTTGAAAATAAGGAAGGATAAATGTAAATTTTTCGCAGAATCAGTTACTTATTTAGGGTATGTTATAAGTAGCATGGGAGTTCACACTTCACCAGATAAAATTAAGGCAATCCGAGAAGCACCAGAACCAAATAACGTCTCCGAATTGCGTTCTTTTATTGGAATGGTCATGTATTATGCCAAATTTGTCCCTAATATGAGTACAATAATGGAACCGTTGTATAATTTGTTAAAAAAAGATGTCAAATTTGAATGGAACATACATCATAGTAATTGTTTAAAAAAAATTAAAAATCTTTTAATATCTAGTGAGGTATTAGCACATTACTCTAATGATATACCATTAGTTTTGACCACAGACGCCAGCGCGGTAGGGGTAGGAGCGGTTATTTCGCACCTTATGCCAGAGGGCGAGCGGCCGGTGGCGTACGCGTCCAGATCACTCAATACGGCGGAAAAAGGCTATTCTCAAATTGAAAGGGAAGCTTTAGCAATTATATATGGTGTGAGGAAATTTCATCAATATCTGTATGGAAGAAAATTTATTTTAAGAACTGACCATAAGCCCTTAGTAACAATATTTGGTAATAAGGTAGGAATTCCAATAATGGCAGCCAGTAGAATGCAGCGGTGGGCAATCATTTTGGCGGGATATAATTATGACATTGAATATGTTCGCAGCGCAGATAATGCAGCGGATGCATTATCGCGATTACCAGTAACAGATCAGAGTAGGGGAAATGGGAACGAAATAACGTATACACATTTTGTTCAAAAATTTTTACCAATTACACGGAAAACGGTTCAAGAAAATATGAGTAAAGATGAGGTATTGACTCGCGTGTATAGATATGTTTCGACGGGTTGGCCTAATCACTGTAACGATGAAAAGATTAAACCATATTTTAACAAAAGACATGAACTTTATATAGATGCAGGTTGTGTCGTGTGGGGATATCGGTTAGTTATACCTAATACTTTAAGAGAATATTTATTGAAAGAATTGCATACGGGACATTTAGGTATGGTTAAGATGAAAAGCCTGGCTCGTAGTGCGATGTGGTGGCCCGGTGTGGACGCGGACGTCGAGCGCACGTGTCACGAGTGCGACGTGTGCGCGGCCGAGAGCCCCGCGCCGCCTCGCGCGCCGCCGCAGCCCTGGCCGTATCATACGGAGCCGTGGTCGCGACTCCACGTTGACTTTTTGGGCCCCTTTCATGGAAAAACGTTTTTAGTAATCATTGATTCCACTTCGAAATGGATTGAGTTATTTCAGATGTCACGCACTACAGCAACATGTGTAATTAAAGTTTTGCGCGAAATTTTTGCTCGTTTCGGTTTACCTAAAGAAGTAGTATCGGACAATGGGCCACCATTTTCAAGTAAGGAATATGCAGATTTTTTACGAAATAATGGAATTCGTTTAACCCTGACGGCGGCTTACCACCCGTCATCAAATGGAGCAGCGGAGGGTGCTGTCAAACTATGCAAACGCGCAATTAAAAAATCATTAAGAGATGGTTGTGATCTGGATGCCGCACTGCAAGCATATTTAATGGCGTATAGAAATGTAGAACACAGTACTACGGGTACTTCTCCGGCGTTGTTATTACAACGACGATCACTTAGGTCCAGGTTAGATTTACTAAAGAGCGATAGAATGTTAGAGGATAAAGTAAGAGAGGCCCAATGTAAGCAAAGTGATTATGCAGGAGGAAGGAATAGGTCAATAGAAGTAGGAGAGGAAGTAATAGCGAGAGATTTTGGGGAAAAAAATAAATGGGTTAGAGGCAAGATTGAAAGTAAATTAGGATCTAGACATTATTTAGTAGGTACAGGGATCGGTCCACCACTAAAAAGGCACATTGATCAAATAAAAAAGAAAGGTGTAAGTTCAATGGTTTTTCCATCATACTCTGGTACTATGGAGGAAACCCAGGAGAGCTCGGAATCGAGCTTACAAGAAGTGCCAACTGAGAGCACTAGTATTTCACCCAGTGTACAAACCCCAACCGACACTGAGCCACCGGTGGACCTACCCAAGCGAGTTAAGAAACCGGTACGACGATACGGTTTTGAAATAGATTAAGATTAGGTTAAGAACCATTTCATATTGTATGTTATTAGATAAGGGTGAGGGTGTAATGTATGTGGGTAATTAATAATTTAGTGATAAGTGGGTAGAAAAACAGTTCTTCTCTCTCTCTGCAATAGACGCGTATAACGAACGGTTGTGTTTTATTTGTGCTCCTATCTATCATCAGCTGCACCTTCGGGATCCTGTTTTCCAGAGATATTTCAAAGAGAACTAAGTTTTAACTACTCAATCAATGCGTGTTACCAAGGCGAACTTAAATTCGAATGAGAAAGTTGCAGTCACTACTTACCTACTACACATGTAGGTAAGTATATTATAGAGTTGTCATTGTATAGTAAACTTTAAAAGTACCAATGTTGTAAAGTCTGTGGGAGCTTTTTATTTGCATGTTCAACCTGTCACAGCCGTGGCATTAACGTACGCCCACTTGCAGGCTACGTGTGTCGCACTTGTTTCGCTTCGTTTTATCATGAAGCCACTCATTATAATTCCACATTCCGTTGCTCTTCGAGTTAACTGTCGTATTCGCAGCTCTAGCTAGTTACACACAATTTGCGAACGTCATATTATGAACCAACTTGTTACAAATGACGTAAGTATCAGTTGAAACCATGTTGAAACAGCTGATTTATGTAAATCAGAGATGCAATGTACATTTATGAAGATAATTTTTACTTATTATTTTGAAACCATCTTGTTGACAATCTAAAAAAGAATTGCAAACACAGAATCATATATTATCACAAAAACGCTTATTAAAATTTGTGAGTTGTGAGTAGTTTAATTTTTTTTAAAGTAATGAAACGTAAGTAGAGTAGCGTTATAAACAAGTCATACTAAACAATACGCACATCAAAATAAAGTTGCTCTATAATTGAATGTGTACAATTCACCTTATAATTTATTCTCGTATTTTATATAAAACATAAGTAACAATGCAACTTAATTAGTAATACATCTTCATTATCCCGAATCCCAAAGAAAAAAGGAGGTAATCACTTAAAAGGCTACCCCTAAAACTCTGATTTATATAAAGCAATTTGGCGTGGAATATCTTGTGATAAAAAAAACACCAGCCCGACAATTAGATTTTCGGGTGTGGTTTTGTCACATCACAATTTTTCCTATACCCACTCACTTACAGAATTACAGCATTGCATTGTGGATGCATAAAAATAATTAAAATCTTAAGAAACATCTTGTTTGTACACAAAGACTTGGAAGATAATTTGCAAGGGATTAAAGACGTTGTAGTTATCAGTTAGAAGGACAAAAATCGCGTTGCAGCGCTGCACCTGATCCAGGGATTAGTGACATCTGTCCTGGGGCCATACTCCATACCACGTTGTTCGGAAATACAACGACAAAATGCAATACAAATCATCGATCATTACAATTATATAAAACCCAATCCTGTTTGAAATTTAATGATTGAGATGTAATATTATAAGATTTTAATTTCTTATTAAAGTAACAAATGAAAGTGATTCAATTTGAAAATACTAATTTAAGTTTCTTGCTTCCAAAAAGAGTGTGAACGCCATTGTGTCAGTCTAAACTACTTATCACAAACTTTAAGTCACATTTTTTTTTCCTCGCAATAATTTATAAATACATTAAGTGCCTGTTCTATTATGCACAAATTACGAAAGCAAGAAACCTCTATTCCTTTTTATTCCACAATGCAGCTGTATGGTGAAAAATTCGATGACCAATAATTCGCATATATAACCTTGATCCTTTGATGTTCCTTTTTGTTTAACTTTCACTTGTTTATTATAAATTTGACATAAAGATAAGTTGTTTTTTAGTTAGACATATTTCATTTTCAATATAATAAAAATTCGTGTTCGAAAGCGAGGGTGCAGTGATGGTGCGGTATCCACACAGAATCGAACCCCTGCCGAGTGAGTGATGATGATGATGCTCTTGACCGATTTCGGCCATGGCAACTGCATCATTCTGTTCGCTGATTGACGACCTTATCGTGCGCTTTCATATGGCTGCAACCATATGCCTTACAGCCAATTTTATATTGGAATGAGTGAAAATCTATGTCACGGCCCCTGGACTACTTGCACTGTGTAATCCTGCCGAGGTAACACCTCAAATGTAATTTACTCCCGTTCGTCTGTTGGTTCGTTAATGACAGTCTGAGCTAGTATTTTTTGTACCTCAACATTTTTTGAGATTAACTTTTATCTACAGTTTTTAAGGTTTCGTTTTGTACAATGACTTTTTCATCCATTTAATATCTAATTCTTAATTAATCTTATTGAAATATCAAGATCTACGTTGTATAATAAGTAATTTTTAAAAAACTAAGTTTACATAGTGCTATACCATATTCTGAAATTTCTTCACAAAACAGTGATTAATATTTAATTATTAACAAGTAGCAGAAATTTAATTTATTAATTTATCAAACTGAACCAGTACCGTTAACCGCAACCGCAAAGCTGGTTGAGGAAACTGTTTGTAGATCCGATGACAAAAGTGTTAATTTTAAGTACCTACTTTATTCCACATGAATCTCTTACAAACTAGGGCGTTTCACTTGTCAAAGGGATTCGAAGCCACTCAATTTTATATTCGAGCCTACACTAAAAGAAAGTGGAGTGCTTAAATCCTCCTTTTAATTCGACTCTATGTAATTAGATATCGATATTAACAGTACCTACCTTCATATTTGAAATCATTCCCACAAACAATCCAGATTTTCAGGTTGGATCAACAGCTTTATAGCTCTGTTTATTCATAATGGCTATGTTTACGTTCGCCTTTATTCTCGTGACCGTACGAATTGCCTAGATCTCCATCTTCTATTTCCAGAAAAATTATATAGACCACTTTGCAGCTTGGCACATACATTTACAGTTTCTTTCGCCTAAAACGTTCCCTATATTTTCTTAGCTTTATGATTGATATATAAATGGATTCAGAGTTTGTTTAAAACTCTTATCCTAGGAACTCGAACTGGAAAAATGTTTTAGCATTTGATAACCCAAGTAGCGGACGGCTGTTACTGTAATATGTGATATATTAACTTCCCGCTTGCAGATTTGCCAGCGTGAGCTAGACGATGTTTTCCCTGGGTAAAAAGCCTAATACTACTTTAAACCTAAATCTATCTCTGTGCCTAATAATTAATCTAGATCCGTTCAGCTGTTTCGCCATGATTGAGTAGAGTAATAAACATCTAAACGTGATTTTAGTAAGATTTAATTAAGTACAACATTGTCTTGTTCCAAATAATCGCCTTTTCGACTCGGAGGGGGTTTTCATCATTATTCTGATATTTTAATTTAATTTATTAGTGTTCAATTCATGTAATAAACTTTAATTTTGTATACCACGTTTAATGGTATAATATCTTTAAAATTATCAATCATATTGGTTCACTCCCACTGAAGCAGCACTACAACTTATTTTTTATTATAAAAAAGTCAAACATACTACACTATAAGTTTATTATGATAAAAATGTCAAAAGACTAGACTAGAATGTCGCAATAACATCGGACATTATAAAAGGAGCATTTGAAAGGGCATTCTTATTATATATCCAGAAATAGATACAAGACGAATCATATAACTCTTAACAAAATCAGAAGACCTAACTTACATAAAAATATCGCCAGAGCATTTATCGGGAGAAAGTTTTTTTACCAGTTAACCCTTTTGACATGGGTAGATAAACTATTCAAAGTGCTTTAAAGCTTTTAGACCTTAAGCCCGGAATCATAAAGACGAATATAATATGCTTTCCGCACGCGGCTTCGCCCGCGTGGATAACACGACGCTATCCCGCGGGAATGTGATAATTTTCGGGATAAAAAATAGCCTTTTATGTCACTTTCCAGCCCCCAAACTATCACCATTCCAAAAATCACGTCGACCCATGGCTCCGTTTTGACGTGAAAGGCGAACAAACAAACAAACAAATTAACGAACAAACACACATTATTAGTATGGATGTTGGATTACTACAACCGTCTCATCAGCTCGAATGCGGAGCACTAGAATAAATGAATAAGCAAGAATATCATAAATATAAGAGTAGAGTAGGTACGGACCGAGCGTCGGTAGATCCAATCGCTCTAATATTTATTCTAATTAGGGCAGAGGTACCCTTTGTGGTCACTTTAAGGATTTTTTGACTTTTAAGCACTAAGTACTAAATGGTCTTAGGTATTTAAGACACAAATTGTATCTAAAATTATAGATAATTTATCTACCTTTAAAGGTACATTTTTCAAATTTATAAAAGTAAAATAGTTTTTTTTATATTACACACAATGTGTGAGAGGTGCCAAATGTACCGGTTTTGGCCACTTACTGATAGTTAAACTTTTGTAAGTATAGCGAAAAATCAAAACCAAACCCAGGTAAAATCAATATATTTTAATGCGCTAGAAACCAGTCAATTGCAAAACAACAATTTAATTGTAAAAAACAAAGGTTTATAAAACAAATTTCTTAAAATTTTCATACAATACATTTTTTCAAACAGAAAATGGAATTTATTGAAAAAAAAACTTTTGACAGAAGGAATTCTAACGGTTGTTATTATTACCTTAAAATACCTTATTTTAATTGCCTTTATCAAAAATGGCTAAAAGTTGTTTAGAAAACTTTTAGAGCAAAAAGTGGCTAAAACCGGTACAGTGGCCAAAACCGGTACGCCTGCCCTATATAATTTGAAATGAAAAAAGCTAACACAATTTTTTTTAACATAAATAAACTCAAAAAGGAAAAAATAAAATTTCTCTCTCTTACCTCCAACATATAATTTAAAACCATTTTAGCACTTCTCTTTTGTGGTTTATATTTCAACAATATTTTCAAACTAGAAGCAAGTTTCTGTAACTTAATTATTGTTTTAAATAAATAAAATAATAATATTTTTTAAACACAAATAAACTCTTAAAAGTTCAAAAAATAAAATTGCTTTCTCTTAACCCCAACATATAATTACCTTTTTAGCACTTCTCTGTTTGTGGTTTAGATTTCAACAATATTTTCAAAGTAGAAAGTTTATGTTACTAAGTCGACGGTAACGCGATAACGATTTATTTTTGGTTTTATCGTTAAATATTAGCGCGATTGGTCTCCCGCTGTGTTAACACATTACTGTTAAGTTGCGAGACATTATTGTTAATGATAAAACTAACTTAATGTATCGGTTAAAATTCGTCTAATTTATTATTTTTAAATTAAAAATAATATGATTTCCTTGTTGATGTGTTAGCTGTGAAGCGGTTGCTTTACATTGAGTTATTTTAACACGTAAAGAAAGATAAGTCTACTTGTTTTTTTTTTCATACAATTTTAATTTCATTTCTCTAGAGCACGAGACTTTACGCCAGTCCCATGCATATAATTATGGATGTATAGATGTCGTATTTAATAGAATACCCCTGTCTTAACCTCAGGTAGCTTACGAAAACATTATAATGCTTTTTTCTGCCGGTTTTGCTTTGGTACGCACCAACGTTACAGTCGTAGCAGCGTAGCACAATTCGTAGCAACTCCGTAGCACGTAGCAAAGTTTTGATTTATTTTTTATATTTTTACCCACAACGGGGGTAGCACTTAGCCTTCATCACACCTGATGTTAAGTGGTGATAAGGCGGTAGGTGGAAGCAACTCCCGGAATCCTCCTCAGTGATTCCTCAATCACAATCTCAATTTATCTTATCTTCATCTGCCGGAACACAATAATGTTGAAAACATCAGTGTTATAAAGTACTAGCTGTGCCCGCGACTTCGTTCGCGTGGAATAGTGACTTTCGGCAGCATTTTTCATTTTTTTAGCTACTAAGGTTTTTCGTTTTTTTGTGTATTTATTTTATATATATTAGTTTAGCGCTATGATACATATTAACACATTCAAAAATTATTTCACATAGCCTTCCGCCCGCGGTTTCGCCCGCCTGTACTACACGACGTTATCTCGAGGGAAAGTTATATTTTCCCGGGATATCAATTAGTCTTTGTCACTCTCTAGCTCCTAAAATATCCACATACTAAAAAAACACGCCGATCCGTTGCTCCGTTTTGACGTGAAAGACGGATATACGAACAATAAACAGTATGTCAAAAGAAAGAACTTATCACGCTGAACAACTTCTCTTAAGATGCTATCTCATATAGTTTAACCTGGCTGCTAGGGTTCCACATCAGCTGGCCTAGCATGAACGGCTTTTATCATGCGATATGATATAGCACGTCATGCTGTCTTGCTTACCTACCCCACTAAGGTGGAAGCAAGACAGCAACACGTGCTATATCATATCGCGTGATATAATGATGGTAATGCTAGCCAGGCAGTTGTACCAAGCAAGACCTTCAAACTTTGTACGTCAATAGAAAATGCTCATCACATTTAACAATTTTCCATAAGACGGTATTTTTATATCTCTCATAGTTTGGCTAGACTGCTATGGTTCCACATCGGCCATTTCGATCTTCTAAATAAATTATAGCCTACCTATAAGTTGGCGACAACTAATCCTTACTTTCCTTACTTATCCTTACTTATATTATAAATGCGTCTCTGTCTGTCTGTGTGTTACACAATCACACCTAAACTGCTGAACCGATTTGAATGAATTTTGGTACAGAGATAGTCTAGAGCCTGAGAAAGGACATAGGCTACTTTTTATTCCTGAAAAATATCACCTTCCCGCGGGATAACGTCGTGTAGTACACGCGGGCGAAGCCGCGGGCGGAAGGCTAGTATATTATAAATGCAAAAATGCGAATCTGTCTGTCTGTGTGTTACACAATCACGCCTAAACTACTGAACCGATTTGAATGAAAATTGGTACAGAGATAGTCTAGAGCCTGAGAAACGACATAGGCTACTTTTTTATGTGAAAAAAGGGCTGTAAGGGGTTGAAATAGGGGATGAAAGTTTGTATGGAAATTACGTCATTTTTAAAGCTAGTAGCTTAAAACTTATTTTATAGAAAACTTATTTAAGGAAAATAATTGTTAAACGTGATGAGCACTTTCTATTGACGTAAAAAGTTTGAAGGTCTGGTACACCCGATGTGGAACCCTAGCAGCCAGATTAAACTATAAGAGATACAAACATAGCGTCTTAATAAAAGTTGTTTAACGTCATGGACATTTTCTATTGACGGAAAAATATCGAAGGTCTGGTACACCTGATGTGGAACCCTAGCAGCCCAGCTTAACTATAAGAGATACAAATACAGCATCTTAAGAGAAGTTGCTCAGCGCAGCTCAGCTATAAGTATTTTCTTTTGACATACAATATATACTAATATTATAAATGTGAAAGTGTGTTTGTTTGTATGTCCGTCTTTCACGTCAAAACGGAGCAACGGATCTTCCTGTTTTTTTTAGTATGTGGATAGTTTAAGAGCTAGAGAGTCCCATAGGCTAATTTTATCCCGGAAAAACATCACATTCCTCGAAAAAACGTCGTGTAGTACACGCGGCAAAACCGCGGGTGGAAGGCTATGTGATATAAATTTTTAATGTATTAATACGTACCTACTGTTTATGTAATATACTTACACGGTATTTTTTATCACCCCGGATATTTTTAGGGATTATTCTACTCATGAAAACAAACAACTTTTATTAATATAATAAAACTGTAATCTATACTGTAAAACTGTCGACAATCCAATTCTGTACATTGAAAAGAAATAGAAAAAAATACCTCCAGGGGTCTTCTTAACCAAAACAGATACCACAAATATAGTTTTTGAATTTTTTGTCTGTCTGTCTGTCTGTCGCCGCGATTCACGCAAAAACTACTAAACGGATTTTAATGAAACTTTTTTTGTTATATAGCTATTAGTTGTTGCCAACATATAGGGAGGCTATAATTTATTTAAAAGATCGAAATGTCTGATTTGGAATCATAGCAGTCCAGCCAAATTATGAGAGATATAAAAATACCGTCTAATGGAAAATTGTTAATGTGATGAGCATTTTCTATTGACGTACAAAGTTTGAAGGTCTGGTACACCTGCCTGGCTAGCATAGCATGACCATCATTATATCACGCGATATGATATAACACGTCATGCTGTCTTGCTTTCACCTAAGTGAGGTAAGCAAGACAGCATGACGTGCTATATCATATCGCGTGATGAAAGCCGCTCATGCTAGGCCAGCTGATGTGGAACCCTAGCAGCCAGGTTAAACTATATGAGATACAAACATTATAGCATCTTAAAAGAAGTTGTTCAGCGTGATAAGTACTTTCTTTTGACATACTGTTTGTATTATTTGTTTGTCCGTCTTTAACGTCAAAACGGAGCAACGGATCGGCGTGTTTTTTTAGTATGTGGGTAGTTTAGGAGCTAGAGAGTGACAAAGGCTAATTTATATCCCGGGAAAATATAACTTTCCCTCGAGATAACGTCGTGTAGTACAGGCGGGCGAAACCGCGGGCGGAAGGCTATGTGATATAATTTTTTTGTGTTAATATATATCATAGCGCTAAACTTATAAATATAAAATAAATACATAAAAAAACGAAAAAACTTATAAGCTTAAAAAATTAAAAATGCTGCCGAAAGTCAATATTCCACGCGAACGAAGTCGCGGGCACAGCTAGTAGCTATATAACAAAAAAAGTTTCATTAAAATCCATTCAGTAGTTTTTGCCTGAAACGTGGACAACAGACAGACAAAAAATTCAAAAACTATATTTTTGGTATCTGTTCCGTTTAAGAAGACCCTTGGTGGTATTTTTTTCTATTTCTTTTCAATGTATACAGCCCCTGTACCGGCAAAAAAATATGGATATGGACATGGGCTTCATTTGACATTTGATGCCCATATTTTCTGCTTTTAAGGGCATAATATGGGCTTCAAATGTCAAATAAAGCCCATGTCCATACCTATAATTTTTAGCCGGTAGCCCCCTGAATAGAATCGCATACAGTTTTATAAGTAATAGTTATGAATTATTTTATTTATTTACTTAATATACACGGTAATTTTTTTATCACCCCGGATAAAATTAAAGGGATTATTCTGCTCATGAAAACAAACAATTTTTATTATAGGACCAACACTAAAATCGCAAAAAAAACAGCTATTCCATACAAAAGTGCAAAAATATTTAATCAAAATGTATGGAACAGCTGATATTTTTTCGCGATTTCAGTGTTGGTCCTATAATAAAAGTTGTTTGTTTTCATGAGTAAAATAATCCCTAAAAATATCCGGGGTGATAGAAAAATACCGTGTATATTACATAAACAGTACAGCTACGTATTAACACTTTAAAAATTTATATCACATAGCCTTCCGCCCGCGGTTTTGCCGCGTGTACTACACGACGTTTTTCCTAGGGAATGTGATATTTTTCCGGGATAAAATTAGCCTATGGGACTCTCTAGCTCCTAAACTATCCACATACTAAAAAAACAGGTCGATCCGTTGCTCCGTTTTGACGTGAAAGACGGACATACAAACAAACACACTTTCACATTTATAATATTAGTATATATTGTATGTCAGAAGAAAATACTTATCACGCTAACCAACTTCTCTTAAGATGCTGTATTTGTATCTCTTATAGTTAAGCTGGGCTGCAAGGGTTCCAAATCAGGAGTACCAGACCTTCGATATTTTTCCGTCAATAGAAAATGTCCATGACGTTAAACAACTTTTATTAAGACGCTATGTTTGTATCTCATATAGTTTAATCTGGCTGCTAGGGTTCCACATCAGGTGTACCAGACCTTCAAACTTTGTACGTCAATAGAAAGTGCTCATCACGTTTAACAATTTTCCTTAAAACGGTATTTTATATCTCTCATAGTTTGGCTGGACTGCTATGGTTCCACATCAGAAATAGCGATCTTCAAAATAAATTATAGCTATATGTTGGCAAGGACCAATAGCTGTATAACAAAAAAACTTTCATCAAAATCCGTTCCGTAAACTTTTTTGCCGACGTCATCACACGAAAAAATTCATCCCGTGTTTTCACCCTCTTTAGGGTAGTTTTTTTTTACAAACTTTGAATGTCGTATTTATTTATCTAATCAAAAGCCTATAAAATAATTTTGAAGCTTCTAGCTTTAAAAATGACGTTATTTCCATACAAACTTTCATCCCCTATTTCAACCCCTTACAGCCCTTTGTTCACATAAAAAAGTAGCCTATGTCCTTTCTCAGGCTCTAGACTATCTCTGTACAAATTTTTATTCAAATCGGTTCCGTAGTTTAGGCGTGATTGTGTAACACACAGACAGACAGATTCGCATTTTCGCATTTATAATATAAGTAAGGATTATATGATGACGATTATTAGTGAAGTATAGATAAATATTTATATCAGTGTTTAAATTTTATTTTAGAGTAATAAACAGCCCCCCTAGACAAGTGGCTTTCTATTAGCGAATTCGCCATTCGAATAGAAAAATAATGTATGGGATCGACATTAGCGGTCACGTGATATTTGGATCTCTAATGGCAATCCCATACATTTTCTTTCTATTCGACTGGCGAATTCGCTAATAGAAAGCCACTTGTCTAGGGGGGGCAGATCCTCCACTATCTCATTGGAATGCCATGGCAGCGGCGCGGCGCTAGCAACATGCGCTTGGCTGTTGCTAGCGCCGCGCATGAATTTATGGCATAGCATCGCAACCAAGACGCCGCCAACTGAGGTAGGTCTACGTATGTTATTTATATCTACATAAGCACAATATGTTTTGACTGGCGCCGCAGCCTTGCACGCCGATAAGATTCAGCTCTTATCATCAGAACTAAGTAACACATACCTCTGCAGTTTCGACATACCTAAGCAATAAAGCATTTGAAGGTTTAGTATAGTTAAGTTTTAAGGTGATATAATATAAATAGCGGCAATAGTGACTGGCGTACTAAGATGCTAATTGGCAACTTAAAGGTGGGAAGGGAAGCGCTTCCCCGAATATGCCATGTAACTTAATTTCATCTGAGACGATCTGACTGCGGCGTTCATATTGCTAGCTAATGGTAATACATTCTAAAGTGCAACTTTGGCATACAAATTTTTGACGACTGATTTGGCGCAGGGGTAGGATACCTGCCTTCAGGTCTCGGGTTCGATCCACGAACAAGACAAATATTTGTGTGCATGAACATGTCTATTTGTCTTGGTTTCTTAATGATAACTACATATGAGCTAGATAATTGGTGTGATTGTGAAAAGTTATTTATTTATTTAATGTACATTCTCACGTATTACGTATTTTCTTTTAATGTATCTTTTTTAACATAACATACGAATGAAAAATGCAACTGTCTTCGGGAGCACTGAAAACCGTGGACTGAAACCGCTAGTATTGAATTTATTTTTTTACCTAGTTGTCTATCCGCGACTTTCATCTTCAAATTCATCTAATTCATCTACATTCATTCCACAGGAATCACAATCCCTGTGAATCATAAAAGACTCTCGCATTTATAACATTAGTAGGTATAGATAGTAATGCGCGGTTTTATCCGCGTGGTACCCGTCCTCGAGGGAATATCAGAATAAAAAAATAAAAAAATATAACCTATGACACTTGGGAAAAATGTAGCTTTCTAATGCTGAAAGAATTTTTGAAATAAGTAGTTTATATTTTTAGAAGTTTTTGAGTTGATCCATTACAAACGTACAAACAAACAATGAATCAAATCCTTCCTCTTTATAATATTAGTATAGGTAGATGAAACAGCAGCCCGTTTAATCGTAACACATTAATCTTTCACAAATTTCGGAATAGTTTATTTAGTTAATCATAATCGATCCCCTGAAATACAATTTCAAGTTAACACCAATTTGAAATATACCTTGGCTCGTTGCTTAATGGACAAAGAAGGTGCTAAACGATACCGCAATTAATACGCAATTAATCACCCCGAGGCAATTTATTCAATAAGTTGGAATGAACAGTTGTCCGAGAGGGCGCGAGAGTGTATCGGCGAACTTCGGACTCGGTAAGAAATTAAATTCTGCTCAGCACCAGCCGAGAAATCAAATATGCCTAAATAATAGAATTAATTAATCGCTTTTTGGGTGACGTTCTTGTTAATAGAAAGACAAGCAAGCCACTTCATATTTGATTGAAGTCTGGTTATTTTCAGTAAAGTTTGTGCTACGAAAATCTCACTTGTGCTTTAAATAATAACTTAAAGGGTAAGCTTTTGTTAGTTTACCTATCCAAAAATCGAACGTCATTTGATTATAATAAATGATCAAGAAACTATTTCGTGGATATTTTTTTTTAATAAATAAAATAATACCAATCTATTTTATTTCATCGGAATACATACTTTAATTATTATTTAAATGATTAATATTATTGTATCCGATATTTATCTAACCTACTTATTAAGGTTGTTTATCGGTACAATTCCGTTTTACTATCACCAGTCAACTATAATGTGATTCACAAATAGATTATGAAACTAAACGCATCACTACTAACTGTCAATATTTACATACGGACCCTTGACATGGTAACGATACTATTATTCTTGGGTCCACGTCATAATCGTTCTGTACCACTATTGAGCGATTTAATTTTATGATAGACTTTGTGTATATAGGAATTGTACAGTTGGAACAACAGCGGTTTTATTGCCGTAAATCCCTAAGGCATCTACAATACTATCATACCAAAATATTGTTTTAAGCTATATAATTACAAGTACCGTGGATATAATTATGAAGAGCTTTTTGTTACCTTCGTCTATCTATATCTGCGTGCAGTTTATTCTCATAGAGTCTTTTTCAACAAAAGCTACGATTCTACGTCGTATTTAAATCTATTTCAACATTCCATGAAAAAAATTAAAATAAAAAGAAACAATGTTCTGACCAACTAAGCTATCGAAAGACTTCCAAGACTCGTGCAATTCTGTACGTATAAGGAAAAACTTTTAGTAGAAAAAGAAGTCCACCAAAATGTGAATGCAAAAACTTAATAAAAAAAACCGGTCAAGAGCGAGTCGGACTCGCGCACGTACCATCATAAATATAAATATTTGGTTTATATTATATTTATTACTTCAGTAACCGGGAGCCGGGAGTAGGAGTTCGAGAACCTAAATAGTTATGGAAAAAACTACTGTGACCTGCGGGCGTTTAGTCGCGTAATGACCAATTCGCAAAATGACTACATAGTCACAAATTGACCAATTCCCGAAATGTACAATGAGTCACACCAACACATCAAAGTATGACTATAAAAATTACTGCATTTAATGCGCGTACTCGTGCAAGTACTAATAGTTTTTGTTTCATCGAAATCTGGCCAGGATTTCCAAAGATACAGCGTTGTAAAGTTTCACCAGCTTTTGAAAATTTGCTTTCCTTGCGCGCTATTGCGATGACGTCATGTCGCACTGACATCTCCGTTTGCGGCTGTTGCGGGTGATTTCCATCTAACTGTACCTACATAGAGTTCGTCTGTGCGCAATCTTTGCGCAACTCGACGTTTTTGACGCTAGTTACAGTACATTTTCTTCGTTCTAAGGTTATGGTAAATGATTAGTATTCAATTTCGACCGCGCGCAGGCGAACTCTAAATCTGTCACCTACTGTCGATACCGAAAGACATTTATCCCACAAACTTATCTGACCCAGTGGTGGAGACGCCACTAGCAGTATAAAATTATCGAAATGGCTGTCAGTTTTTAGGGTGCATATTTAACTACCAAGTCAGTTAAGGTTGTAAGTACATTTTGTTTTGACGGTTGCTATATGTATTGACAGAATCCCGCCCGCCATTACGAAAGTTGATTTAATTTATTATTCACGAAAATAAAACATTATTTGAAGGTGTTTTTTCACATGGGCTCAATACAAAAATTCTTAAACATTTCATTGATCGACTATAAGAAAAATAAATAAATTTATTACGAAACCGTGAGAGCGCAACTATATAGCCAAAGGATTCTATGTAGGTATACGGAAGTGCGACGTGACGTCACACGTTGATGCCATTGGTTTACCCAAATTTTCCTTTAACGTTTAATATCTCAGTCATTTTTGAAGTTAGGAAAAAAATAAAAACAGATTCTTGTTTCTCGAGTTACATATTTTTTAGATATGCTGATAACAAAAATCATTGATGTGACTCATTCTCTAAAGTACCAATTCAACAAATGACCAATTCGCATAATGACCAATTCGTAAAATGACCAACTTTTTTATTGTATGAAAACATTATTTTTGTGAGGAAAGGTCGTGGGTACGAATCCCATCGGAACTAGTTGTGAGACGGGACGTTTTTTTTCTAATACTTCATTTTTAATAATAAAACTTGCATAGTGAATGCAAAAAGTAAAAATAACCTTTTGATTCTTCCTAAAAATGAAAATGTAAAGGAATCCTACCAGAAAACATTCAATAGCACAGTACTTATAGGATCAACAAATAGCAGTCGTATTGTTTTATTTTATTGTTTTCCGCGAACCTTGGCTGAGATGTTTGTCAAATAAATTGAGCTTGACTACATGACATAGTCGACCGAACACCAGTGTGGACATAAAGGCAATACTTTTAAGTTTTCTACAAAAAAATTGTTAGATACACTTTAGCAAATCCTAGGCGATATCTGTTACCAAAATGTTACGTGTTAAATTATGTAAGTTTGCTTCATTTCAACCAATATTGACAAAACTAACGCGAGGCTACATATTTATTTTGTCGGTTTCGTTAAAATCAAATTAGAATTTTAGACCTTACAATCAAATCATTGAAAACAATTTTTACAAACTTCATATTTACAGGCACCATGTGCCTATTCTACCCAGAGAGATGCTAAAGCAGCTCAAAAGATGTTCCACTATTACAGAAATTGCGTAGCAAATTACTCCCTAAGACAATAGAAACTGCTTGACTGTCAATAGTTGTTAGACTGTTAAATCCTTGTCATTAGCATACTGTTTTATCCACTTGCACAATGTGACCAACGTGACAGGAATTACTAAACAAAGGTCATTCAATAGCCCAGGATTTAAGTTAGGACTTTCGGTTGAAGTCAAACAAAGGCTATTTATATGCGGTGAGATACTTAATCGGTCAGTTAGTCCTTAGGTTAAGCCTAACTGTTTGTATTTTAAGTCTCTGTTACTTTATTGCATAATAAGCTTTTGTAATAAACAATCTAAATATTTAACTTCATCAATTTGCAATAAATATATTTCCTTAAATCTTTTGGAGAATTGTAAGTTTGCATCGTTAAAACCAAGTAGGTATGTCTACTTTTATGTAAAGTTATATGTAACATATAGTTACCGGAAAATACAAATAAAAATATATCTAATAACGAGTAATTTACTAAGCGTATTTTAATTAAATCTCAGGATACAAATAAAGGTCGACGATCTACGTTATTATCTCAGAAGCTACTCCATTAAACCTAATTTAGTTCCACTGTTTTATTACAAAAATGTCTGTGACAAGAAGAAATGAAACTTCTTACGTATGCCCCATAGTATTTTCCGCAATTTAGGCGCCATTTGACAGCATCCGTCGACTAATGGGTGACGAAACGAACGACAAAATATAAAGACAGAAAATGTACTAGATAGTCGTTCCTAGATTCTAAGAGGATATTTATTATTTATATATTTTTATTTTTTCGGAAACCAATAGCTAAATTACAGGTTTTTACCAATAGAAAATACCTACGAAAGAGCCCGTGGAGCTGTGGATAGCGCGATAACTTTCATGTCACGGAATAGGTGAGCAAAATGAATGGGTAGTATTTAACTGTTCACCAATCTTACCCAACCTACAAGAATACGGAAATGCACAACTGAAAATACAGAAATGAACACGGAACTACTTACGTGTGCTGTGCTGTGTGCATTTCAATATGTTAGGTGTGCAACTCAGTATTTATTTTGGTTCAATTAAATATTTGCCAAAATGTATCTCAGTCGTTACCCGCTAATCCGCACTGGGGCCGCGTGGTGGGTTCGGTAAAGTACCGTCCGTTCTTCCTTATGCGGTAGGTACCCTGATCGAAAGTAGCGCCCTCAGAGGTTTATTTAAGAAGTTGCTAATAGAATAGGATTGTTTTAAAACTTTACGGGGATTTTTTTAGGGAAATATTAAATAACATTCAAGGCGGCGCCACTTTCGGTCAGGGGAACGGCCTTTTTACACGCAGCCAATACGTAAGATAGTCCAGTAAGTCAGTCCACTATGACGATAAAATTCTTATCGTATCGTAAGCCAATGTAGTGGACTGTCTCTATTTACACCATGTATTTAATCCAATAAGCCAATATTCGACTGGCTTATTGGATTGTCTCATATTTGCTCCGTTTAGATGCTGCATAAGAAAGGTCTGTGCCTGAGCTCTACCAGTGGGTACCTTAAAATGCCTGATGTTGATCTTAAGTCGAGGACACATAGTAACAAACAACGCAAAACCATCAATGATTAACGAAATAAGCTCATCCTGCCATCCTAAAGCTTAGTAAGGATGGTAGTCTAGTATATGCGTCAAGGGAATAGTTATGAATAGTTAGGCTAGTATGTAATAGTCATGAATACCTTGACATGAAATCAAGCTTCAGCAAGGGTCAGGTACTTAATAGAATTCAGGTAGTTTCAAACTTGACATACCTCTACGGTTGAAAGTTGAACTTAGGGGAACACACATTTCAACGACTCGCAGATCCAACTTGAAACTAGTGCCTTAAATAGTTTATAGTCTGACAAAGCGATTACCCAGATACTTTTACCCTTAGCATGAACAACTATCGGTAATCGTTATCATGATCGTATTATTTTGTATAAAAACCAGAGCAGCGCCTCTTTCGAACGTATGAAGAACAAAAATTCCATAGATATTTGACAACCACTTTCGCAACTTTTGACGGATGGTATAGTTTTGTAATATGATCAACCTGACGACAGTTTTCGTGTTAGGGTAGTTAGTTGCTAATTCTACTAATTTTATAAATAGAAATGTGTAAGATTATTCGATCGTTTAGTACTCAATCATATGTAAACGTTAAATTAATTAAGATATACACCTCTAAATTTTAATGATTACAAAGATTTTAGGGGATGATAGTGTCCGTCAATACGATTTTTTTTTACAATGGAGCCAAACACAGAACCGCGAAAAAATCGCGTGATTGTGTGGTTGGCCCCATAGTAAAGATTTTTCGTATTGATGTACACTATCATCCCCTAAAATCTTTGTACTTATCAAAATTTAGTACGTTGTTATTAGTAGTGTAGTATGTTGTTAGTAGTGTGTTGGTGTATTTTGGGTACAGATAAACCAAAACCAAGGAAGAACATAGATACTTTTTATCACAACATTCTCACTAATTATAACGAACTTTTATAATTAGGTGCTGACTTCCAACTCTTTGCTCTCAAAGCCACGCTATATGATGTTGTGCATGGCTTTCTTTAATAAATTGCTTCTTTAACAGTGTGCATTTCTTTTGATCACGTGAATAATAGTCATCATCATCACAGATTACTAAATAGTTACTATGTAACAGATAGTTCACTCCGCTAAGTCATTTAAATAAATAGCAACTCTAACTATAACGCAATAAAGTAGAATTCAGCTTGTACGGCGCAGCAAATTACGAACGGCCACTCGTTGTCGTTGCATCTCTTTCTATCGCATATATTCTAGCTCTTTTGCGGACCTAATTTCTATGTCATACGCCTGCCCGGCAGGCGCGCCGTCCAAACGTACCTAAACTGCGGAGTGACACCCCCCCTGTCATCATCGCTGTAACAATCCTCGTTAACTTGAAAGTGCGAGCTAAAGTTGTTTAACACACTTTGCGTTTTCAAAATCTACCACTAAACATTTTCAGATTTCAATACAAATTAAACGTAAATAAGTACTTAAACGAAATTAAATAAATGTTGAATAAAATTATAATTCCCAACTTACCAAAATTATCAACAAACAAAATCAACGGGTTTGATCGTAACACCTTGCCTTTTGTTAAACTCTTAAATCGGTTAGCCAACTTGACTAAATTTAATGAGCTTTCATTCAGGGCAAAGTACGAATTAGAGCTCTATTTTATTGGGACGCCATCGCCAGTCAGAGCATGTCAAGTTGTATTAAAACATTCCTAGTCCGACCTCACTTGGCAGCGCTGGCATCGCTGCGGCTTGCTTGCAGCACCAAGCAGCCAACGTCCGTCGCCGTTGGTATCCCAGTGGAATAGAGCCCTTAGGGGTGGGTTAGCCAGCGGCTTGAGTATTCAGCTCATTGCCCTACTAATGAAGTTGGATTGATAGCCGGCCGATGACTGTGCACCGGGATTATTAATGTACCTACCCTCTTTCCAAATTTCACCTTTGGAAAGTCCACTGGAGAAATACTGGTCATTTGTTTTATTTACGTAGTTCGGTAGGGTGATTAGAGAAAACCATTCAGAAATGAGGGAGCAAATAGGATTTTCAAAAAAGGTTATTAAAAGCATTTAAAAGTTAAAGAAACATAATAGTAAACCACAATAAAAAGGAGCGGAGCGTTACAACAGAGACATCAGAATTCTTAATTTACTACGTATTACTTATTATCAACCATATTGACGTCATTTCATCATAAAAGCAACTAGACTCTTTCGACTCATACATTCATAAGTAACTACATGGTTTTGTCACCACTCCGCGATTTCTATGTTAATTTTATTGTAGCTCCTACGAAAAGATGGGTAAAAGTGCAGATTACTGACACAGGGGACAAAATAATGACAACGATATTCAAACCGCGGAGCACTCGTTAGTATAATTTTGTGATTTCACTGAGATTCAACGATCGTTGAATCGCGCGACAGGGACAACTTGTTGCTTCGTCGCGGCGACACGACGTCAATGCAATAACCGCCTTCGCATTACACCCTCTACTAATACTCTACTAATATGACATTAAGAGGCATGTAACATTGTCTTCTTTTTCTATTTAACTAGGTGGTTTCATTCCCCATAATGAGAACATTTCTCTTAATACTCGTGGAACAGAACAATGTTTCTAGCTTTCTGCCGTCTGAACTCTTAAATCTTTCAAATTAGTTACGCAACAGATTTAAATGCGGTTTTCATCAATAGATACAGTGATTTAAGAGCAAGGTTCATATTGTATCGTACATCATAATAATATCTACATTGCGCCGGGCGTAGCCGGGGTAGGGGGATCCCCAGTTAGACAATAAGTTTGAAAAATAAAATAACTATCAACTAGAACTCTCCGTTTTAGACTTAAAAATAAACGCAAACATCTCCATAAAACAATTTTCTTAAAACTTCAACACCGTATTGCTTAAATCAATAGAAATGTGTCAGTAAAAGAAAGACAATGAAAGCCTTATTAACTCGATACGAATAAAAAAATGGTTACGCAAATCCTTGCCAGACCCAGTGACCGATAGATTTTTCCTGGCAACACGCCTCGCAGCGTAGCAATAAACGCAGGAAACAGTTATACATCCCTTTTGTTTCACTCTGTACGGACTATTTAAGACTCCACCGCCTGTGCGTGTCCGTCACAGGGCTTCTATAAATAGATAGTCTCAGCCGTACTACCACATCCACTCCTTTGAGCAAAGACAATACGATTTTTCTTTTAAAACATCCGGAAAAACAAATGACAGCGCTTTGTTCTAAACTTTTCAATGGCGTCTTTTCACGAAAGTGCGCAATCAAATGTCTAAAAATATTAAAGATAATTTTAAAAACCTGTTTTCTGCAATAAAAGCGAGAGTTACAGTAATTCAAACAATCAAAATAAACGTTTTAGTACACTCACCCAAACAATGTCCCATTTCGCTGTAACAATACGAAAGGGCGACGTAAAAGGTTTAGAACGACTTAAAATCAAGATAAAATTAAAGGTATAGTCTCAGTCATTCAAAGAAATGGCTCCTTGTTTTTGTAATTGCTGTAAAACTCATTAAATAATATAATTTAAATGCAGATGCTTAAAGTTTTCAATGACACAAAAGTCTAAAAATATCAAAAAAAAGTGTTTACTGTTATTATGACTGCATTTAGTAAACATCAATCTTTCAAACCTTGAGAAGACAGGACGGTGTCAGTTCTATTCACGAAATCTTTAGGTTTTACTCATTCATCAAAAGCTGAAAACGCTGATCTTTACACCGTGAACAAGAATAGATCTTTATGCCGTCAAATTGAAGAATTAAATGGCTGTTTTCAGAAAAGATGAGGAAAATAACGCGGTACAAAATGATCTACCTGCTACTTACGAGTACTACTTATGTAATAGCTGCTGTTCCATTTTAGTAGCACCTGAAGTAGATGACTTAATTTGTTCATAAAATTAACATAAATACTACTGTTTTACAGATAAATTTGCTGATAGTCAAAAGTGTATAGTAGATTTAACTTAACCGTCGCTGCACACGGGCCACTGAAAAACACCGCCACCGACTATTCTCGAACACCCCCCGAAGGAACTTGAAACCTTTCGCTATCCGTGCCACACTCTCTCACTTTAGCTACACTTTAGATGGCCGATAATTTCCACTAATTTAGTATATTTTTACATTTTTATTATTCAATTAAATTTTATCCATGCAAGAAAACATACCACACAAACTGTTCTTAATATGTTGCTTAATTAGGATGGAAAAGGTATTAATTTTAGTTTTAGTTGTGGTGCATATGCAAAACATTTTTTTAATTGTGATCGATGCCAGGATAAGCTCGTCCTTAACTACAGAGACAGACGACGAACTAGAACTATTGCAGTCCGGGCGAAAACATTTGAAACTTTTGTCTGAAAAATTAAACCAAATCCGGGCCTCGTTTTATTCCATACTAGCGGATGCTCGCGGTTTTACCCGCGTGGTACCCGTTCCCTTGGGAATATCGAGATAAAATAGAGCCTCGGTCACTCAGGAAGAATTTAGCTACATTAGAAAGCTCAAAGCATTATCTAAATCGGTCCAATAGTTTCGGAGCCTATTCGATGCAAACAAACAAACAATCAAATCTTTCCTCTATATAATATTAATAAAGATTTTCAAGTAAAACTAACTAAAATCCATTGCTTAAGCGAGGTAAAATAGCAACAAGTGATTAAACTAATCATCCGAATGTTATCAACTGCCTGTGCCTGTAAGTACTGGCTGTAAAGCGCTGCTGCGTTTTCCACTGCAAAGGCAGTCCCTACTTGGGAAATTTCACCGCACAAAGGAAAGTCAAATAGCACTACCTGGTTCAAAGGAGAGCGACAGACTTATGTATAGACTTGAGCGTTGAAGTCATTTTTTTAAAACCACCCTTGTATAATACCTAGGTAATTACTATTACTATATTATATTTATTTTTCTCCTTATTCATCCATAAGGAAGGCCAGTGCCCCAGCAGTGGGGACATTAAATGGCTGATGATGATGATGATATTATATTTAGGGTATTGCCAGTGGAAACGTCAAATAATCTAAGAAGAAATAAATTAAAAAATCCCATTACATACATGAACTCGAATTACACTTGCCTACAGCCATGGAAGTATTACATAAACAGGAATGCGCTGTTGTGAAAAAACTGTGCCGAGCGAGAGATTACACAGTATTCATTTTGTCTCTTTCAACGATGAGTGACATTGACATCACAGTGACATGTGAGTGACCATACTGTCGCCTATTTACGGATATTCCCTGGTTACTTACTGGTGGGGAGTAAAGTTGAGCCGTAAACTAACAATAGTGGTCAAAAGCTTATCAATGCTACAGATGCGATATATAATAGTGTTGTTTGATAAACAGAAGAGGTAAATTAAGCACACCAGCGCCCTCCTTTCCCACAACGGTTTTCTTTTCCCACTGATAGGTAAGTAGGTACACAAAACAATAAAACGATATTAACTTACAAAACATTGTTTTATTCTTTTAAACGTCAATCACAAATTTCAAACGTCAATTATTATTCTTATTATTCTCATTTTTAATCATTAGGAGGCGTCCATAAATAACGTGAGGCGATATTTGCGATTTTTCGGCCCCCCCTCTCCATGTGACGTAGGTACCTACGTGAGCTTTTTGAATAGCGTATTTTTGTGTAGAATTTGGCTATATTTTAGTAAAGAAACATTGTATTACCTAACTTAATTATGCTTTCTCGCAATTTCACACTGTTTCTGGTGGGAAAAAAACGCGTGATATTTGCCAAAACATCATCTCTCCCACACATCACACAGATTGTATGAGATTTATGGAAGCCCCCCTTAAAGCTATCAAACAGATAGTACGGAAAATGAAGTAAGTATTTAGAAAAAATCGACCCGTCTCACAACCAGCTCCGATGTGACTCGCTTTACAAGGAATATTTATTTGAATATTACTTAATACTGGTATTTCTTTTGTATCAGCCTGCAAATAAAAGGATTTTTTTTTTAAATTATTATTTTCGTAGTATTACTTATTATAACTAATATAGATTGCATTACTAATAGTAAAGTAAGTATCTTTTACTAACAAAATATTAATAAGTAAAACTTTGAAAATGAGATTTTAGAAGACATTTTTACAATTAAACGACACTTGTCAGTTTCTACGGAAACCGATAGATGGCGGCATTGTGCACATTTCTGTTTATTTTGATTTTACAAAAATTACTAGTGCTATTTTTGTAAAATTCAAATAGAAATGTGCACTTTGTATGACAATGCCGCCCCTATCGGTAGTAATGGTCATCAAAGCCCATCACGGCCTAGCTTGTATGGAGACAACGGCATCATCTTTTAAGGCTTACTCAAATCTTAGCGGTATCCGCTACCGGTGCCGGTAACGATATCCCAATGGATATGCGGATAACGCGCTGTTCGAACCATAGCGGCATTTTACCGCTACCGCTTCCGCGGGGGGAGTAAAAGATTCGCCAAACACACGGTACGTTGCGTACCCATCTGATATGCGGTTCCGCTTTGCCATACCAAACCAAATAAATACCCAGTGGGATATCGCTCGGGTATTACCGCTACCCAAGGCAGTAGCGGATACCAGTCAAGTTTGAGTAGGCCTTTATGAGTTGTAAGGTGGGTACCATACCATCCGACACATGTGAATATCTTACTACCTACTTATTTAGATAGGTAGGTACTCTTTATGTGAGTACTTACAAATAGAAGAACTGAAGGCATTGCATTTTCTTTTAGCACTGGTCGTGACAAATTAGGTACATAATCTTCCACTTTGAAATGTCTACTGCATATCACTGAATTATCAGTATTTTTCTTGATGTAGGTGGTATGTATTCCCTCATCTTGAAATTTTTAGGAAAACTAAAAAAAAGCAAATGGTAAAAAATCAAATTAAAATGTTGTAGAACCCTACATAATAACCAGGTAGAGTCTGTGTCAAAAGATAACCGTCGTGGATGATAAAATATAAATTATAAATTATTTTGTTATTGTTGAATCATAAGATAAAAATTATGTAAACTTTATTTTTGTAGGAGGGCCGCGCGGCCGCCTTGATTGTACCTACCTAATAATATCTGGGACAGACAAACCCATGTTTATGGTTACCCTATTACCTACACAATATTTTAGCCATAAGAATTCTCGACGTAACACTTACCTATGAAAAGACAATCCACAATCCGGGTAATATTCACGTTTGCAAATATTAATGATGCAAGTTCTCACCATTTTTAAGCAATAAAATAATATGAACGTTGACACAGTCAAAAGTAACAACACGGACAAGTGTTACCAGCATAAGTATTTTAATTACTACTATAGGTATTACGTGACGCGTGCTCAAGTCGTGGTTGAATAGTTGTTAAGCTCCTTGTTATCGTATAGCATCTACACACGTTCCTATCCGACCGCCGATTTGGTCTGCTCCCAGACCAAATCGGAACGTGTGTAGCGCAGATTTGGTCGACTCGGAACAGACAAAATCGAAACGTGTGTAGCGCAGATTTGGTCTGGGAGCAGACCAAATCGGCTGTCGGATCGGAACGTGTATGGACAATAGTAGTCAGCCAGCCGCTGACCAGCCGCTTTTTTCGCAGACTACGGTGATCACCCATAAACAGCGGCTATCTACGTTTGAAAACATGTCATTATGTTTTATTGAATCCGTTTTATGTCCTAAGTGTTTAATTTTGTTTATCTACGTACTACCTACCTACTTACTTTATACTTTACTTCAGATTTAATAGTTCAGGTAAGCGCTCTTTCCTATTTCTTAGTTGCATCGATGTTATTTTGAAATACTTAACTTTTGAATTTAATGTTTCATCGTACTCTGGCTGATCACATAATACCAAAAACACGAAATACAAAACGGACGTCGTATCTACATGTCATGTGAAACCGTTTTAAAACGTTTTAAATCAGTCAGGCAAAGACAAAGCCGTTTTCAACCATTTAAAACAATTATTTGCGTGGCGTGGTGCTTTTTATTTCGGTACTAGCTCTCCGCCCGCGGCTTCGCCCGCGTGAACTACACGACGTTATCCCGTGGGAATGTGATATTTTTCCGGGATAAAAAGTAGCCTATGCTCCTTTCCAGTCAATCCGTTCAGCCGCTTTGGCGTGATTGAGTAACAAACATACAAACATCCAAACATCTAAACTTTCACATTTATAATATTAATTAGTAGGAAGTAGGATACCTACCTACCTACCCTATCTAGCGCCCTAGCAGTATTTATAGAAAGGTTTTTTTTTTAATCATTAAATTCTTTTTCAGATTACCAGAAGATCGTGAAAGGCACGCAATCTGTGAATACTTTTTTTTCTTCTAAATTCGAAAAATTAATTAAAGGTGGCAATCTAAAGTCATCGTTAGACAGGGATAAACTGTACAGTTACAGCCCACTCGCTCGGCTCGTTTCGGGTTTTGCGTATAGGATAGTTCTTATGTCATTGTAATAAAGACTAGTTTTGATAAATCTAACAGTAAATACTTTGAAGAGAACGCATTCCTGTTTATGTAATACTTCCATGCCTACAGCTCATAGTCCTTGTCATAATACAGAAGTTGCAGGCCCCAATTTTTACATTGATCGTTCACATCGCGGTGTGAACCCAATAATGAGAACAAACATCCCCAAATACCTACTTCTTGCTCAGTCCCGCAAGAACCATAAAGTGAAATAAAATTCTATCAATATTTACATAGTTATGAATCAGAGACTAACATAACCCTCCTTCTGTCGCAGCTGGGTAAAGTGAGAAAACTTACATACCAACTTCATCTAATCCGATTAAAATAACGAATGACATGCAAAGATTTCTTCAAACGCGTAGTATTCTGACAAATTCTGACATATTTCGGTTCTGCTTGTCTTTAAGCTTCTAACTAGGCTTTCCAATTTGTCAATACAAAGTTTCCAGGAGTTCCCTGAAAGGTTTGTTCCATTGTGTCCTGAACCCACGTCGAAATCTCCCAACGCACCTGCTTTTGACAGTAATTGTTCAAATACAAACTCTCAAATACTCAGTGACAAAGCATATTTTTGCGGAACGTGTAACCCAGTGTTCGACCTACATTCATAAACTCCAGAGAAGAGATATGTATAATTGTATCTGAATAACTTTCCGTGTAAAATACGAGTATAGCATCAGATGGTTTACTAAAATGGAAAATCCTTGCGCTAATGCCAATTACTTTAATCTGTGAACCTGCTCTCGATCGAAATTTCGTTGACGAGTTAAGGTAGAGACAAACTGATCCCACGTACGCAACGGGATCAGTTCATACATACCCCTGATTAACAAACCGTCGGAAACGCTCCCAACAGCGGAATTTTTGCATTGTCTCTGCCACTCACTATACATAGAATAGACAAAGACAAAGCACAGAATTCTAATCCGATTCCGTATGAGACGGTTCGTAATTAAAGTGGCTGGTCCGTAAAACTAATACTTACATTAAAATAATCAATTCAAAATAAAATAAATAAATAATAAAACGTAATTAAATATCGGTAGCTTAGTTGGACAGATTTGGTCGGCAGCATTGGTGATGTTTTCTTTCTATCGCAATTTTTCTTATGTAATAATCAATCCTTACTTCCTTACTTTTATATTATAAATGCGTCTCTGTATGTCTGTGTGTTACACAATCACACCTAAACTACTGAACCGATTTGAATGAATTTTGGTACAGAGGTAGTCTAGAGCCTGAGAAAGGGCATAGGCTACTTTTTGTTCCTGAAAAATATCACCTTCCCGCGGGATAACGTCGTGTAGTACACGCGGGCGAAGCCGCGGGCGGAAGGCTAGTTTTATAATATTTGCATTTAAATCATTTAATTTTAATTAAATGTAAATTTTTTTAAAGTATGTATTTGGGAAAAAACATATTATGTCCAGGGACGTTAAAAATAATGTTTTTAATAGAAATAATTATGATTCACGGCTTCATTCTCTTCGATTTTGTTAACAAATGTAGTTGCGCCCCCAAGCGACAGCCTTGCACGGTAGTTTAAAGTTTTTTTTTTTTTTTTTTTGTATTGGCAACACTGATTTCCCGCCAATTTATACATTCCTCTACTCTGTGGTCCCTAACTTACCTGTTTGGTTACCTGTCACATTCGAATCATTCAGCGTTTCCGTGCTCAAGCCTTCGCACGTCTACTCTACTCGCTGCGAGATACTTTGAACATTGGGGAAGAAAAGGAAACACCATGAAGACAGTGAAGAAGAAAACGTCGTTGTGCTGTACCAGTGCATTACTGAAGTGATCCCAGGTCAGATACTATTATGTTATTGGGCTACTAAGCCACTGAAATTTGCTTAAAGAGCAAGAAAGATACTCGTTCTAAAAAGAACTACTTATGTATTTCCGGATGGTTGCAATTATTGGTCACTAAGTGATGCGTTACTGTCATACCCAGGACAGATAGGTACTGTCACGTCATTGAGCTACTTAGCCACTTAATTTGCTCACCGAGCAAGAAAATTACTAAAGAACTATGTGTTCCCGGGTTGCTGCAATTGCTAAGTGATGCGTTACTGTCATACCCAGGACAGATACCGTCACGTTATTGGGCTACTTAGCCACTGCATTTGCTTGACGAGCAAGCAAAGTACTCGTTCTTAAAAGAACTATGTTGTCCCGGATGGCTGCAATTACTAAGTGATGCGTTACTGTCAGACCCAGGACAGATACCGTCACGTTATTGGGCTACTTAGTCACTGTTTGCAACCCAGTTCAGTTGCTATATATTCGTATTCGAGAAGTCGAATCGGCGTCGCAGCTCTCGGGATTGTCACCGGTATCGCCGTACCCACTTCCGGCCGCAGCATCGCCACATCAGGACGAGGCAGCACCAACGGCCACAAAACAAGGGTTAGCATCATTTGTCTCGACTGTTCACTGCTCTTCAGCCGAGGGAAAAAACCGTATGTAACAATATAAAGCTGAAGGTCAAGGATAGACTTTTTAAAGTTTAAATAGTTCCAAACTATTGTGGCGTTTTAGCAGCTCCTACCCTCAATCCCGAAGCAAAAGCCGCTGTTTCAAAGCCGCTTGTCAAAGAGAAACTACAATATTGCTAAAGAAAAGCAGATTAGGATAGCTTTAAAAAAAAAAAAAAAAACCTGGCCATAGCCATGGAATCTATATTTATCTTTATTCTATTTGCCTTCGTGGTCAAGTGGGGTATGCATCAGTTTCAGGGTGCCACTATGCGTGAAGTACCGGGTTCGATTCCCGGTCGGATAAAGGTCGAAAACTTAATTTCGATAGTGTTGGTTTCCCAATATTTATACTAAATGACGAAACATCCAAAAATAAAAGCCTATTAGGCTATACATATATTGTAAATTGATGTATGTAGCATTTTCTGTGATAGTAATTTCATAAAAACTAAAACGCTATGAAATTTGAGATTAATTTAAAGAATAAATCTAGACCTAAAATACACCTAAATAGATATGATTAGAATCAATCAGGTTTTTGGTGAAAATGTCTCCAAAAACCGAATCCAGTTTTGAGAAATAGGTAGGTACTCCAAAACTGAAATCCTTCATGGAAAGGACACTGTCAACAAGAATCCTTAACAGTTTAAGCCACAGCATTGGAAACCAGCCTATAGGGCGAATACCATCTCCGATGCTGCAAGAGGTCACCCAGCGCCTGACGCACCCGCCAGTCACATCAAGACGTCGACATCACGCGCCGCTATCCAGCATCCAGAACTTACCGGTAGTAGACCACGAGGTAATACGTAAGTCGCCTGCATTATTTTACTAATGCATGGTTGGACATTAGTACATTACCGATGACCCTTTAATATCATTGTAGATAAAAAAGGCAGAAAAATACTATGCAAATTTATTGCTCATTGCAATTATAGTTCCAGTGTTTAACCTATGAACTAAGTTAACCTTGTATACGAAAATTATGTTCAATCTAGATAAATAAATATAAGTAAAAAAGGAAAACAATATCATTTTAAAATGTCACTTTGGGTTACTTAGTACAGAAACCAAAGTGATAATCGCTTTATACTTAATCTCGGGCAACTAGGACTACCGCGTGACATACTCTAAGTAATTACTAAAAACTGTAACATGACGTCTAGATATAGACCTCAAAGACGCTTACATGTTTATTCCAATACATAACTCGCATTGAATAAGTACCTTTAACTTCGTTAAAAATACAATTCTTTATGAATTTCAAATTCTTCATGAATTCAATCACCTAGTTCCTTTAGTCACTATACAGTTCCGTTTGTCTATACTTAAATAATAAAATAAATTATATAATTTTTGAGATTTCGTGAACTACCACCAGTAATATATTAAAACGACATAAGTATACCTAATTAATCCTTTTGACACTGGTTGCCTTCATGACACGTTTAGTTCACCAAGGATATACTAACTTCTCACTAACTTTTCTACTAAACAAATAGACAAAAGTGGTTTAGTATAACATAGAAAAAAGAAAATGTAAATTTCTTGCGATTTATTTTAAAAAGTATTAGGTTTTTTGGGATTATTATACGTTTATTTTTGGGAAGTTCAATAAATGTAAATTGCAAGACTTCACAAAGTTCCTCGGGCTTATAGCGTTTACTCTTGGCCTGCCTGCCACCTATTATTCCTGGCTTGAATATTTTAAATGTTTGTGTATTATTGATTATCCTAATTATGAACAAAACATACTTATCCCAAAGATCGTAGCCGATAAACGTTCCCGTCTTAGACTCTACCGCTCCTCATAGAAGCAACCCCAGCCAGTTAGTCTGGCTAGGATTCATTTTGCAATAACCAGAGTCTTGTCAGAGCCATTTGAAAGAAAATAAAGCTTCATTGCACATTAATTCACTCACGTTAATAACCAAAGTTACGATTGCTATAAGCATTATATTACGCATACCTATGTGTAAAACAAAACAGCTATAAATATTTTATAATAATATTTTTTGGAAATATAATTGTTCGCATCTTACAAACACAAAAGATGAAAGTGAAGCTGTCTTACTTATGAGCGAAAAGTTCGGCAATAGAGAATAACTACTAAATGACAACTTGGACATTTCTGAATAATAAGATTGCAAGCCATTGTAACCAAAATTTTCTACTTAAATAACTTAAACCGGTCCAGAAGCACAGGCAGTCGACGCTTACATAATATCCTGTAAAAATACTAGTTCCATTCTCATGCTCGCGTCATGAATTATAACAATTGAATTTTATTGTTTGCATTACAAATGTGTGCATGTTTCAGAGTTTAAATGTATATTATATAAACATATTGATATTATATACTTAAATGTAATAAATAAAAATAAAAATAATCCTATTTTAAGCATTAGTGCCATTTTCTTGAAATTATTATATTATTAGACATTTTCAAATCTTGGAAGATATTGTGATTGTCTCATGTTGGACGACACTGCCGTGGTGCCATTGGTTAGAAAATTATACATTTGATAATATACGTATTTTGAACGAAATATTTACTTATTAGAATCTGTTTTCACATGAACACACATCTTACAAGTTATCAGGCAAGCATTACTAAAATAATTAAAAAAAAAAAAAAAAACTATAGATATTATTTAAGCCACTTTGTCACGAAACATGTATAAACAATACGATAGACGTATCAAAGCCTGGTTAGCCTATGACATCAAATATAGTAAATATATGGTCAGAACTAACAAAATATTTATTTTGAACACACAATTTTGTCAATCAATTCAAATATGGTACAATAATTTTAAATCTAATCTAATATTATTATACTCAATTTTAATATTAAATAATACTTATGATGATCAGATCACTGAATCGAGCTATTTATGAAAGGAATATTCAGATAGACCCACAAGGCCTAAGTACCTACAACTTAACTGAGATACTAAATACATTACTTAACTATTTGGCACAAAAGGTTCCAAATGAAGATCTAGATCTTGGAAGTCAAAAAATATAATATTAAACTTTCTGTCAATAAAGGTCGTTAACTCTGATGGCTTTGTTTACTGCTCATTACAAGCAATAATTTCTTTGTGAAAGAATAAATAATCTATACCATAGCACAAACAGAAATTGTAATACAAATCCAGACCTAATTCATTCCAACCATGATAAAAAGACCTTTTTATAACACACTCTGATTTCTGTCAAGCAAAGTGCATTGAGGAATATTTAAATAAAACACCAGTTACACTATTTTTATTCATTACAAACAATGTTGGAAACGTCCTCATTCATAGGAGAATTCACAAGCAAACTACCAGCAGGGCTGGTGTTAATATTAATTTAAGTGATAGGAATGCCGCTCCATGCTGGATGGAGCGAACCTTCATCCGCTTTTTCGCCTATGTTTACAATAGAGTAATTATCTAAAGCACTGATCAATTTGGTAGATCAGTATTGTTTTTATTTGATTTGTGAATTATTCTGTAAGAAAAATACAATAATTTAAGATAATAATGTAGTACCCACGTTGATGATTAAAAACCAAAGATCATAAGAAACTTGATGTTATGACAATATTTTCTTAAAACAATGTCATTACATACTTATCTTTTTACAAATTTTTATCACTTTCTCTAAACATCCTACATTTGTTAACAAAATCGCAGAGAATGAAGCCGTGAAACATAATTGAATATCAAACGAACTTACCAAGTGAAGTTCGATCACAATTATGTGAACGGCTTCATTCGACGCGATTTATATACACCCTCCCTATTCTATAATTAATAATATCAAGTATTTATTACTTACCCTTCCCTCTATTTGATAAAAATCTATAAAAAGTGCTTTAAACATAATGATTCGAATGTGACAGGTAACCAAACAGGTAAGTTAGGGACCACAGAGTAGAGGAATGTATAAATTGGCGGGAAATCAGTGTTGCCAATACAAAAAAAAAAAAAAAACTTTAAACTACCGTGCAAGGCTGTCGCTTGGGGGCGCAACTACATTTGTTAACAAAATCGCGTCGAATGAAGCCGTTCACATAATTGTGATCGAACTTCACTTGGTAAGTTCGTTTGATATTCAATAATATTGATCATCTCAAATTTATGTAAATAGTTATATTAACTAACTGCATAACTAACATGCATAATAACTGCATCAATCATTTTTACTGCTTGGTATGTCTTTTTTTCAACAGACAGTTTTTTTTGTCTCCTGAGCAATTAAGTGACATAAGACTCATGTTTTTTCTCAAATAACCTAAAATAACCTCAATAAATTTAGTACCTATACCTATCGTAAAAATATTGGAGTTTGATAAAAATAGACCTATTGTATGAAATTAGAATGACGTGCGATGCGTACCTAAATGCAACAAAAATGTTACAACTGCCGTCAGTGATAAAAATAAAAGTTGAATAAAGTTGGTCAGTTGCATACAGCGCTCGCTAAGGCTGCATTTGCACAACGAACAGATTTTCTATTGCCAACACTGAATATTTTATTTGAATTTCAAAGCAAGCGCTGTTGGCGATATCGGGCAGAACGTATTATATGATCTGGGGCCCGATTCTCAGGCATTCGAAATTTTTCAGTGTGGCAATTCGTATGTCGAACATTTTGTTTGTGGTTTCTATTGAAAAGTTAGAACGTTTCAAACAAACTACTCTGTCCCACATGTCAACAAATTCATTTTGACAGCTAAGTTCGTATACGAACATCTATTGGTTTCTACCACTCGTAGCGTTCGACTGGTTTTCGATCGAACTTTTTCGATTGTGAAATTCTGACAATACAAAAACTGTGTTAAATTTGAATTTCGAGCTTATAAAAGTGAACTTTTCTCGATTGTCATGATTTTAGAAGGTTTTTCTTATTTTTAATAGCAACACTGGTAATGCAGTCTCTTGCCGCCATTTTGTTAAATTTAATAGGCTAATCTGTGGTAAAATTGGTGGGGGTAGCTAGGCTTGAGCCCGATTAACGAGCAAAGAGAGGTGATTCTTCAAACTAGCCTCGAGGGGATAAGTTCACTAAGACGTCGACTGTATCTATATTGTTATACCTGTACTATGCCTGTACCTGTAAGTTGGATCAATAATTATATGAGTGTTATCTGGAGTCTGCGTTTTCTTCATATTTCAGAAGCGGTAAAGTACCCACACAAGTTTATTTCTAAACCTGATAATAAGAATAATTTGCTTATTCTGTGCTATAGTAATGCCAAACGAGTTATTTTATTCTCTTCACGCAGAGAAAGGATAAATATTCCAGATTCCATGTTAATGCGTATTTTTTTTTATCTAAATGACATTTTAAATACCTTTGCGGTGGATTGTGTTTTGTACATGGTCGGGGCTACTCTCCGACGGAACGGACATAAACTAAATCGCATTTGTGTTTTAATTGATTGTGTTCGTATACGGTCGGGGCTACCCTCCGACTATACTAACATAATTTAAAAAGTCTATATGCGTAGCTTAGTACTAAGATTTTACTAATTCGTGTTCGGGGCTACTCTCCGATCGTGTTAGTTAAATCTAAAGCGTTAAAATTGGAATATTTGTGTGGCGGATTGTGTTCCGTACATGGTCGGGGCTACTCTCCGACGGAACGGACATAAACTAGATCACACTTTTATTTGAATTGATTAATTGTGTTCGTGTACGGTCGGGGCTACCCTCCGATTATACTTACATAATTTTAAACGCGGGTATGTAGTAGATATTTTCGTATGGCACGATCATAGCGTACCATGAATCTGGCATAATATCTTGATTGTTGTTGTTTAATTTACATGATGTATTAAATGTGGATTGTATAGAATTAATGGAGATTGGCATTATTATATTATTAGAGTACTTGCTGTTTATATTGTTTATAATCTTACACATGGAGCTAGGACTGGCAGTTTTGGCTGTGTACCTACATGTAATGTTTTAAGTAATTAGTGCTAGCACTAATTGGAGCTAGTTTTGATAGCCTTTACTGTTACACAGAGTAAAATCACTTATGGCTACTAAATCTTGCATACAATCCATGTTTTAACGTGGTATCTAATACCAACAGTGAATAAAAGAAAACTATAAGTTAGCTAGTAAGAAGTAGTAAAGAGTAAGAATAATTTATGATTGGTTGCTTACATTTCATTTATCTTAATATTATTAAAATTAATTATTACCAATTTTCCTTTGTTTTTAATGTATTGAGCGAACGTGTTGTTCTCTGGGTTGAGTGAGTCGTGTATGCTTACTGGTTACCTACGTTACCTGGTAAGATTGGTTTAATAGGTACGTATTACTTACTTACAATTGAATTCTGGCTTTCTATTTATTGATATATTAATTAATAGGTACAAATTTTGTGGATTCAATTAATATGAACACCGTGAATAGCAATATAAATTGCTTGAACTATGAATATGAGTTTAAATACGAATATTTTAATATGGTATCTTTAAATATTTAAATATGAAAGTCTTTATGTGAATTGGGATATCTCTAATGTAAATATTTTTAATTTTTAATGATGAGCGAACAAATATAAGGTGTTCACTGGGTTGAGTGAGCAAGCTATGAATGCTCACTGGTTACAAAAGATACATTGAATTTGTTTGTTGAAATGCATTAAAATTGAATTTGATATTAGGGGGCGATGTATGTATGTTGCATACACTCGTCGGATATTAGAGGGCGATGTATGTATGTTGCATACACTCGTCGGATATTAGGGGACGATGTATGTTTGTGGCATGCACTCGTCGGAATTAAGGGGGCGGTATATGTTTGTGGCATACACTCGCCGGATTTTAGAGTACGAACGATGTATGTTGGTGGCATACATTCGTCTGAATATGTTTAAATGTTAAGTGAGTACGTTTCTCACAGGCTGGTTAAATGAGTACCTACTTATATTTCATACTGGTTTACTACCCGTATGGCCACTTTTAAGATTATTAGATTTAAATGAAACTACAACAGAACAAAGATAATTTCAAACGTTTTATTCTTGTTTTTACAATACTCATTTTACATTTTTGCACTAGATAAGTAGCTCTAAAAGAAATGGTTTTTGTAAATAATAAAGGATGTAGGTAGCTACTGTAGCTAGTGAGCAGTATAAATCATGAATTTTCCTGAAGGGCATATTGTGTTGATAACCTAATGATTTTATTATAGAATGACACGGAACGATCTTTTGCCGATGAATAATGTATACATTCCAAGGTAAATAGCATCTGAGGACGAATACGGCCCGCGCCACCTGGTGCGCCGCTTGGTAGGCCTCCAGGGTGACGTGGCCGACCCAGAGGAGTCTTGAGCGAAGGAGGAATACCCTTTCTTCGTAGCTGAATCTGGTCAGAGGATTTGAGATGATGCAGAGCGTTTTGTTTATGGGAAAGTATTGAAGTTGTTTTGATTAAAATGTTTCATGTTTATTTATTTGCATATCGAATAAAGCTATTTAAGATTTAATTTTCATCTCGCATAACCGACTAAATTGATTGTAACACCCCCTTAAATAAAGTTTGTAAAGGTCTACCTAAAACAAAACAAAACATTAAAAACTTATCTTTTCATAGAATCATTTAGATGTTATCAAAATACCCTTAGGGAAGAATGAAAAGCCTTTTAAATCTACAGTTGCCTACGTGCTTGACATTGAGTATCTAGTAGGTACCACAGCTGTAGCAGTAGATACCTTTAAAGTATTATTGTCAATATGCGCTCTAATTATCGCAACATAGTACCTACTTACTTATAAGGATATTTATATACTAAATTATGTTTGCATCATTTCTTTTTCCTTGCATAATAAGTATCCACATGCTCCACAATTTGAGTAGGGGTTATTGTCTTACCTAGTTAAGATTTTTATAATTACCTTAGTTTCCATTTATACGAAATCCATACCATATCTTGATTCTCATGAGTGGTCAATATCCATGAGCTAGGTTTGTTTTTCTATGCCTAGGTCTATGCCCAGGTGACCTTTACGCAGAACTGGATGTATTTCTGATCTTGATAAGATTGGACATGATGACGATTCACTTTTGAATAAGAGCACACTATTAAAGTCGCGAATTTAGTATTCCAAGATTGCGATTGGGTAATACTTTTATAAACTGTGATCTGTGTCACTTAGATTGTTATAGACCTTTTAACTATGGAAACAATATTAGTTTCTGGTATAAGCTTAACAACCTCCATAGCAGTGTTGTAGATACGGTGTACGTACGCATAGGTTTTCGGGGTGCCGCTGTCTCTGAGGTACCTACCGGGTTCGATTCCCTGTCGGGTGAATGTTTAAAGCGGACTTTTCAACATTCTGCCCGATTGTATGTGGTAATCCCCGTCGTTGTTCCCAAATGCCATAACACAAGTGCTTGAGTTACTTAGTTCGGGATGGAAGCAATGTAGGTATGCAAAGATATCCAAAATTTACTATTTCCTATTACTAATTTTATTTTTTGTAGCTTTGTTCAAGTGGACATTTCGTCTATTATTTTTGTTATATGTAGCTTAATTTAAAAGAATTCACTATGCTTGACTTTTTAAATTTGAGTTTAGTGGCAAACTTAAATCTCAAATTTAATTTAAATTCAAACTAAATTGTGGATGAGTGCTAGAGAAAGTTTATCAGGAACATACTTTTCTGAGTCTTCTACATAATTAGACAATAATGCCATAAGACTGATTAGAAATCATCATTCTTTACATTTTTCCGGGAACGTCGAAGATTCTTTATCTAAGTACCTAGTTTGATAGATACATAGATTAATTCTTTATTTGTACACAATATTACGAAATGAACAATCACACACGAAATAATAATAATAATACAAAGATAACAAATTGTAAACCAAATGGTGGCCTTATCGTCTTACTGTAGTTTCTTCCGGGCAACTCAGCTTTGGTTTAGACAGATGGAAAATTTTACAGCCAAAATCACTAGAAGCTATTTTGCTATTTGTGCGTACTGCGTAGTGTTCTAGATCTCTCTTAATGATTTAGATGCAAGTCAAAAGCAGAGATACTTAGTTGCTTAGACAGCACTGCAAGAAGCATTCACTGATATCTATTCTAGTTGTTTTCATTAACATAGTGATGAAATGATGTTTCTAATGCAAAAACATGTAAACAGTCCATAGTGCATTTAAGTAGATCGTGTTTATTACACTGTCAAGTTGTAACTGATGTTTTCCTAATTAAGCAAAATAAAGTAAAACGATTATTGCTCAATCACACCTCTCAATTTATTAAAATGTTCTATACAGCTTCATGCAAACATTTTAATTCATGTTTTAAACTTGTTCTAACAAATAAAGCCACAAGTAACCACTGCTGTAGCATACCAAGTTAGTTTTGCCGTGTTTTTGTTGTTATTGGCGGTATGATTTAAAATTAGTTTTTGAGGATTTTAATACTACCGTCCTAGTGTACGTATTGACAAAATATGATTTCAAATTATGTGAATCTAATTTATTGTTATCTTAATGAGCATTAATATCTTTATTAAACCAAAAATCAAGTAGATCTGTCAAATTTACCGTCTCATTTGGTAGGCTCGTGATACTAAAATTCTTAGCAGTTTACCATTCTCACGGACCTTTGAAGTTCCTTCACATATTCTGTAGTAATCATTTCCATATTTTTTTAGATCTGGTCAGTTGAACATTTGTTTCTACTATGGTTGAAGGTACTAAGTACCTTACCTACTAATGTTTATAAAAGAATATGAGAATTCATATACTTACATTTATTTCTATTGAATTCATTATCAGATACATCTATTTCTTTTGAATGATTAATAAAATTGATTTGGTTACTATGTGTGTTGTGAGTTTACTGCTTTCAGATGCCAATTGTAGCATCCAGTAGGTACTTATCATGAGCTAGCATCGAGTTAATATAATAATGAGGATCCCGCTACCCTTGAACGTACGAACCAACACAGCATACAAACTGCTGGAGGCAGCAGAGTGTACGTGCTGTGGTAATGCGAGGAGATAATATGATACTGAAGGTGCAGATGACAGAGTGATCGTTGTTGTGATGATGATCATCGTGGCCGTGGTTGTAAGTCGGATATCGAGACGAGTGGATCGCTGATACTGAAGTTGACTTATATTGAAGTATATATTATCATGTCATGTATCTTATCTCATTTTACTAATATTATGATTGCAAAAGCTTGTATGTTTGTTCCCCAATCACGGCTATCGGCTGGACGGATCTTTGAAATCTTTTGTCTGTGGAATAATAGCATATCGGCTTCTTTTGACCCCGGGAAGTCATCGTGTAGTTAATTCATTTGGGCGAAAAGCTGTTCATGATTTTACTTGTCCTATTTCTATCCATGGTAATATACTTCTTCATATCCCAATTATAATTATTAAATCTATTTACACTAATATTATTCATAGTAATATGAATATTTGTTGATAAGAATGCGGGTCATGCTCGTATGAGGATACCTTGTAGACATCTTAAGTTTTGATATTAAATTGCGAACTTGTTTAAAATCATTAACTTATTCATTAGAAATGATAATAATATGATCTTTTGATTTTCATGTACGGAGTGGAACCATGTATTGTACTATTCTAACAGAGGCAGAGAATAGATGCATTTAAGATTTGGTGCTGGAGAAGAATGCTCTGGAAACCTTGGACAACTGGTTGACAAGTTAAAAAAGCAAATTGTTGCTGTGACGGTTCAAATTGTACCTGCGGCATCTTCATTATTAGTGTAACTTCCTTGTAAGAATATTTAAATTAATCGGTAATAATGCCTATTACGAACATGCCTTTAAATAATTCCTTTAGTTGTCCTAATTCATATCTTGATTTAATACAAATTGTGCACTATGGTAAATACGTATCTATAACTTGGTTTGTTACTCATATCTGGGTAAAAATTGGTAACTGTGCAGAGGCCTACAGTTGTTTTTGTAAGGACTAAACTAGGTCAAACTTAGCGATAGTTAAATTCATCTAATATTAGGTCTTTAATCCTTTCATGATGATCATGACTCGTAGTTGCTTTTTCCACTATTTGAGTGAAGTGATAAGGGTGTGTAGTTATCAGGTTAAAGTTAAATTCTGAACCTACCTATTCCTAATGTAACATTCTTAGGGATTTTGCTTCTGACACCATCTAATATTCTTGAATGTAGCTCCTGAATTGTAATTGCATTGATGTAAACTAGTACCAAGCTAATCCATTTTACTTTTATGACCCATAACTAATGCTTATAGATTATAACCAGACTTTACTTTAATCATTCCATATACTTACTTACACATGATTATATAACAAGTATAGTTTCAAAATAAGTTTTCTAAGTAATAATAGTCGCTTGTTAACGAATGTCATGATTATGTTAATTTATACATTGATTCAAATAGTTTTAGATTAGTTTGTTATTGATAATTTATTTTATTTGATTATGTATTACTTAACGATTTACTAAAACAATATTTTCACGATATCTATATTCTAAACAAGTCATCGGCTTCCTTAAAAGTTTATTATTGAGCATTGTGTAATATAATGTATTTGTTTCAATTATGTTTTAAGTTTTAACTTAAGGTTTTTATCACTATAAGATTAACCTAAATAGGTACATAGTTGTAAGACTTTACTATTGAGAATAGTTGTGTATCAGTATATTAGCTGTATAGGTACATACCTAATTAATTGATTCTAAATAATTTTTATATGTGCGTCGGGAGACAGCACGTTATCAGATGGCCGAATGTCATGATTTTAGAAGGTTTTTCTTATTTTTAATAGCAACACTGGTAATGCAGTCTCTTGCCGCCATTTTGTTAAATTTAATAGGCTAATCTGTGGTAAAATTGGTGGGGGTAGCTAGGCTTGAGCCCGATTAACGAGCAAAGAGAGGTGATTCTTCAAACTAGCCTCGAGGGGATAAGTTCACTAAGACGTCGACTGTATCTATATTGATGTGCGTCAAGTTAGCAGCCTCACAACAGAATTAGATGGTTTTGATTATGTCAAAAAATACTGTATAAATAGTGTTAAATAGTGATGTATATTAAATAAATAGTGTAACTTTGATTCAAAAGATATTTGAGTATCTTAGTGAGGCTGCTAACTTAACGTCAAGTTAGCAGTCACCTCAAGAAATACAGTTCGTATCAATGTGATTTATATGTCAAAAAATACTGTATAAATAGTGTATCGTAAACGCAAAATTTCAAAAGTAGTGCTTTAATACAAGCCGAGATATTAGGGTCTCTAAGTGGGCTGCTAACTTGACGTTACTTGCGATGGAGATTCCAGGGAAACAGGTACAAGTTTTAAATAAATAAATACTTGAAAAAATACTGTGTGAAATAGTGAATCTTATGATATAAATAAAAAAAGAATTCTTCTTTGCTATTTTCAAAAAATCTAATGTAAACTTCTACATAATAATCTGAATATATGCTGACGATCAATGTTGAACTTTGCTCCTTAGTAATAAGGTTCAAACTTTATTTCAATCGTGAAGTGCGTACTATCGAGCAAAAAAGTGAAATATATATTTTTGATTGTGTCAATACATACGTATAATCGGTTTAATGCTATTGATTAGGTATTTAAACAAATATATTTCTACCCACTTTTTAACCGACTTCAAAAAAAGAGGAGGTTCTCAAGTCGACAGTATTTTTTTATGTATGTTTTACCATAACTTCGCCAGTTGTTAACCGATTTTAATAATTCTTTTTTTATCTGAAAGAAAATAGGTAGGTAGTTTATGTGTGGTATCATGAAAAAGTTAAAGTAGTCAGTTCAGTAGTTTTTTCACAATCCTGAAATAACACATAGTTTTTGACTGGTAGTTCCTGCTTTACACGTCAATATCTTCGCGAACTATTGACCAATTTCAATGATTATTTTTTTATTCGAAAGAGTAAACTCCTGAGGTAGTCACATTGTTACCAAGTTAGGATCTGATGGTGGAATCCAGGGGAAATCGAGGAAAACCCGTAAATTTTATGGTAATTTACGTATTTCAAAGATTTTCTAAAGTTTTTTAAGTATTTGCATCTGGTAGTCATCATCACATGCTGATGAGCTGGTGATGGAAGGTACAACTCCTCAAATGTCGTTGATATGTAAAGATTTTTAGTTGTATTCTTTCAGGTTATTTAGATTAGATCGTTCTTTCATAAATAATAAATAATAAATAATAAATAATAAATAATAAATAATAAATAATAAATAATAAATAATAAATAATAAATAATAAATAATAAATAATAAATAATAAATAATAAATAATAAATAATAAATAATAAATAATAAATAATAAATAATAAATAATAAATAATAAATAATAAATAATAAATAATAAATAATAAATAATAAATAATAAATAATAAATAATAAATAATAAATAATAAATAATAAATAATAAATAATAAATAATAAATAATAAATAATAAATAATAAATAATAAATGAGTGTTTGTACCAAAATTTTGAAGTCTCTCCGGCATTTCGGAAGCGTCCCATCTTGTAGCTCTCAATTTATTTCTCCGTTTACGCTGTTTGCGTCGATTATGTAGCTTGTATATTTCGTTTGTTTATAATATACTAGCGGATTCTCGCGGTTTCATCCGCGTGGTACCTGAACGAATGTAGCTTTCTAATGATCAAAGAATTTTATAATCGGTCCAGTAGTTTCGGAGCCTATTCGATGAAAACAATTTAACAATCTTACCTCTTTATAATATTAGTACTTACTTATAGATAACTAGCCTTCCGCCCGCGGCTTCGCCCGCGTGTACTACACGACGTTATCCCGCGGGAAGGTGATATTTTTCAGGAATAAAAAGTAGCCTATGTCCTTTCTCAGGCTCTAGACTATCTCTGTACCAAAATTCATTTAAATCGGTTCAGTAGTTTAGGCGTGATTGTGTAACACACAGACAGACATTTTCGCATTTATAATATAAGTAAGGATTATATAATTTGTACCGCTTTAATTGTTTTCTGTTTCCCAACGGTTGACTGGCAAAAAATACTTTTAGTATTAAGTCCGCCTTGTATATTACATTACCTATGTATTATGTACAAAAGTTTATTAAATAAAATAAAAAAGAAATAATAACAAATATGCTAGCCCCAAGCTTATTTTTCACATACAAAAGTTCCAGCTAATTGAACTTTTGTCCAACGACACTTGGATCGCTTATTTTGACGTTTAGTCGTTGAAATCCGATCGAAACAAAGGTCATCTAAATAGTAGAATACCTTCGAGTTATCGTTTTGAAACGATTGAAGGACGATTAATGTACCAGAATACACTTCGACGACACTTCGATAGAATCGCTGCCGCTCAAGTTCTATCGACAGTTGTGAATACGAATATGGTTTCAACGACTAAGGTCCGGTTGCTCGAAGCTTGGTTACGTTAACTATAGGGTTAAATTATGGTTAAAGTAAAATTAACCGGCGGTCAAATTTAAAAAGCGTTGTTGAAGCAGCGGTTACTTTAACGAGCAGTCAAATTACAGATTTAACGGCGGTCAAAATAACCGACAGGGTGGGGGTGGATTAAATTTTGACATTAGTAATTAAGGGAAGGTTAATAAAATAGTACAGACAACACTATTAACCCTAAGATAACCAACGTATTTTTATTTTACCGATGTCAAAAATGACATCAGTTAAATTTTAACTTTTGTCAATTTTGACAAAAGTTAAATGTACGAGCAACCGGACCTAAATCGCTACGATATCGTCACGGTTTATATTACGAGAATCGGGCTACTGGTCAAGGTCGCGGGAAGCCGCTGGATGCGGGCAGCGCAGGACCGATCGTTGTGGAGATCCTTGGGGGAGGCCTATGCCCAGCAGTGGGCGTCGTACGGCTGAAATGATGATGATACGATAGATTATGTATCATTTAAAATGACTGGAATAAAAAAATTGACAATATCAGTACGTCTAAAGAAAACTGTACACGACTGTACCTAAATTCGAATGTATGGTAGAAGTTAACATTAGATTTTTTGAAAATAGCAAAGAAGAATTCTTTTTTTATTTATATCATAAGATTCACTATTTCACACAGTAATTTTTCAAGTATTTATTTATTTAAAACTTGTACCTGTTTCCCTGGAATCTCCATCGCAAGAAACGTCAAGTTAGCAGCCCACTTAGAGGCCCTAACATCTCGGCTTGTATTAAAGCACTACTTTTGAAATTTTGCGTTTACGATACACTATTTATACAGTATTTTTTGACATATAAATCACATTGATACGAACTGTATTTCTTGAGGTGACTGCTAACTTGACGTTAAGTTAGCAGCCTCACTAAGATACTCAAATATCTTTTGAATCAAAGTTACACTATTTATTTAATATACATCACTATTTAACACTATTTATACAGTATTTTTTGACATAATCAAAACCATCTAATTCTGTTGTGAGGCTGCTAACTTGACGCACATCTATATTGTTATACCTGTACTATGCCTGTACCTGTAAGTTGGATCAATAATTATATGAGTGTTATCTGGAGTCTGCGTTTTCTTCATACGATTGCCTGAGAATCGGCCCCCTGAGGGCAGAACGCAATTTCGTATGTCTTGACATGAACTATTTTAATGGAACTACATTTTTCATAACCTGTTATTTAAACGTTTTGTGTATTTAATGATGGCCTATAGAATAGTTTTTTATGGAGTAGATTTATGAACCTACTCCATATAAAACTATTCTATAGGCTACAACGGCAACCCGAATCAGATATTTCTCGATTGTATTGAAAGGAAATTTGCTATTTTGGGGTGAGCTTACTACATATCGCTTGTGTCAGAGATGCGAGATCGTTTTCCGGATTTCTATCGCCTTTGTCAAATAACAATTCTTTGTGATAGAACGTGGCAGAATAACTGGAAATTGCGTAACGAGCTGTCGTTTGAGAATGGTACCTACTACGACTGTCGCATAATCATAAAGCATCAAACATCGCAACTTTGCGTCATTTCTATAAAAAAAAATGAAAACAACGAGCAAGAATAAATTATTTTTTACCTCGTAGTGACGAGTGTTAATAGTTTTTTTTATCCCACCAGAATTCATCCCATCAGAAATTAGGTAACAATCACACCGATGTTCTTTTTAAAATAGTTATACTATCTCCAAGATAACAAAAACAATTAAATAAAATTAAATAATAACATCTTCTTATAGGACAGCTTTTAGTATTCTGTTCCGAAGAAAACCCAGCAGGAATGTTCAATAATTTGTTATTCACCATGAAAATGTTGTCCAATATTACGTCACGGCCTATAAGTGCCTCTGATATTTCGCAAACCCTAACCTTTAACTCATTAAAAGCCTATTAAGTGATAATCACGCGTTTACCGATAACCAGTAACTGACAGTTTTATCTAATCATGTAATCCATGCAGACTAGCTAACGTTTTTAGGGCACAAATCGTGGGTTTGAAGCATCCATTAGATTTTAGGCAATAACAAGTAACATCAAGTGTTTATATGAATGAGTTACTTAACGATAATCTACATGGCTTGACATTTCCCTAAATCAGACAAAATCCTATAACGAAATAGGGGACCGGACTGTTATTGAATAGTGACATTCAAAAATATAATAATAAAATGAATTTATTTCAATAATCTTAAAACATTTATGTTATCTGTTAAATAACAAAAAAAAATTACAAATTTAATTTAATTTTAAAAATTAAATTAAATAACAAGCAAGTAATGAGCTGCTGAATTGTAATCTAGCGTCACTCTAGCTATCTCTTTCTAAAACGAAATTTTGAAATGACGTGTGACGTCACACGTTAGTAGCGCTTTCCTTGTCTAATAAGGAAGTTTGGTGTTCAATATCTCTGAAAATATGTAAGATATTTGAAAATTTTTGTCGTGTTTCTGATATTTCTAAAAACATTTTAAACAAATAAAAAAAACCAGTCCGATCCCCGATTACGCCAATTTTCTAACTAAACTGACTAAAATGCAATCGATTTACCTATGCTATGTTCCATAGCTTACAAATTTTTTTTACAGCCGTAAAAAAGCTGTACAAAATGATGAAAGATGCATAATGTCTGGAGTGGTCGAAAAACCTTAAAACGTTGCTGACACGTTTTACAAAAATTATTATTTTCATACGCAACGGAAAATTTCTACTTGCGTTTATTATGAAAAAAGAACTAGTATTGACGTAAAAAAAAAATTAGCAAATCACTTCGTAGTGTTTTGCATGGTAAAGTGATTGTGAAACATTTAAACCAATACTTGAATACCTTCTTCTGGTGCAATTGTACAGAACCCACAAAGTTGATGATTTTTGTGTTTAGTACCTACTATTGGATGCTAACGCTGAAAAATGCTTAAAAAGTCTAGCGGTTAGTTTGCTGAACAGTTAAACACAAACCCTTTTTAATTTTATGCTCGATTTAAATTAGTAACACATTACGTTTAGGTACACCCCGGGACATTGTAAAATTACTCGCGAAGTTGTTGCATTTGGGCAACAACTTTCGTGACCAATCTGAAAGTTTAAACCGTTTCGACTTGTATTTCGTACGTCTATTATGTGAAAACTATTTAGTGTTTTTTACGAAACTACATCATTTAGACAATCGAAGTTTTAATTGCGATGTTAGCATTTTACTCAAATTGTGTTGATCATGAGATTCACGGAGAAAGACACAGTTTAACAACTGACCCTATTCTCCATTAAAAGATATTATAGGTAGTTCATCCAATCATTAGTTCGGATATAATTTTTCATTAAAATGAATGAATGGATGAAGTTACAGGCAATCCCTAGTCTTCTTTACTCTACTTTTACTTTCATTTATTGAACTACGTAGCTAAAACTTATGAAAAGGAAAAATTATGTAACATTGAGATTTTAAATTATTTTTATGCATTCACAATGCAGTTCTGTCAGTATAGGAAAAATGTGATAGTAAAAAACCACGAGCCCTCTAAGTAGCTATCCTGAAAGCTACTTATAGGGCTCGTGGTTTTTTACTATCACATTTTTCCTATAAGTAATGTAACATTGTTGTCGGAAAAGCATATTTCAATGCGTCTTTGAAGAACCTAAGTTTAAGAATTTTTATTCCAAGATATTGTACTAAAAGTTTACAGCCGACGACGACTTTGAGGCAAATTTTAGTTAAGATGGTTGGTTTCCCAGTTCCTGGATGACATACACTGTGCCTCTTTAATGGTCCATATCCTACTGAGTTAAATGTAGAGATCTTTTCTAATTCTTATAAATTAAAAATTTCTTTCAGAAAGAAGAAAACTCTCTTTTATTTTTAATCTAGATTATTAAAATCACCTATTATTGCCAGATAAATTAAGTGTTTATTCTAGGTTATTAAAATCATCAAATTAATTATTGTGACCGTTACTTAAAATGTAGGTACCTACCTACTTATACATATATATCAGTCAATAAGAGTATGCAAATAGTTATCACCCTTTGCCATGAATATTAATTACATAATTTTATAAATAACCGACCTCAATTTACCATAAAACATAACAAAGCCTTCAGAGGATTCAAATTAATATTATATTTATTTACATAAACCCTTTTTCAATTATATCGGACAATCTAAAAGGTTAATGAGTAGACTTTGCTTAATGTACTGGATGGCGCAAAAGTACTGGCTCTATAAAAATTACTTTTTTTTTATGACATCGCTGTTAATCTGATATTGAAAACTGTGTAGTAAACAAATGTAAAATTTACTAAAAATAAACATGGACCGATATACCTACTCCCCAAGAACGACTCCCCAAGAACGTGGAATAATCGTGTCGTTTTACGTAATAAATTCATCAGTGATAAAAACACAACGTGAATTTCGTCGACGATTTAAGATCACCCGATCAGCCCCTTGATTCACAAATCGTCGGAAAAGCTCCCGACTGTATGCTATGCACTGTCTCAGAGGGCCTTCTCTGAAACGCAAAACCCGAAACTTTTTTATACCCGTCCCTCGCACGCTCGAGTCATGACAGAATCGTGTGTAAGGGACGGGGCTAACCGAAGTTTCGGATGTGCGTTTCAGAGTACGGTCCCTGTATACAGTCTCAGTAGTGCTAGCACGCACAACTTGCGCGCGACTCTAGTGAGAAAGAGTCGCGGGCACTTTCGACCAATCAGATCGCTCGTAGATAGCGACAAGTGCTGATTGGTTGGAAGGTGCGCGACAAAGAGTCGCGCTAAGCTGTGCTAGCACTACTGAATAGACAAAGACAAAGCACAGAATTCTAATCTGATTCCATTTCCGTCGGTTTGTGAATCAGGGGGCTGACCTGTCCAGACATCTTTCTTTGATGGTTATTTGAAATCTGTGGTGTATGTGAACAAGCCACAGACTCTAGCAGCCCTAAAAGGAAAATTTATCAAGAAAAACGTTTTTGAAAAAAAAATGTAACCGCCTTCAAAACGGATCTTCAAACAAAAATTAACAAACACTAAAAAACGAAAAAAATAATAAGATTTTTTTATTAAAAGGACGATGATACGTGACTTTTTCTAATTTATCTTGGTACTTACTGAACTGTTTGAAGTCGGTGCCGTCTTATACGTATTGAGGTAATTACGTCCTACACCTCACGCTTGGGACCGGGTTTTTTTTATATGTTTATTATTTCACTCAGTATATTTCGTTCTTATTATTTTTGATTGGCACTACTAAATTGTTGTAAATATCCTATCCGTTACGGAATTCAGCTTCCCATCTTTAGCTACTTAGATAACTTGAAGGAATACAACTGAAGGTCCATTCGTGCATATGGTATTTATAAAACATCATTATATAACTCCTAACTGTTGAGGAGTTTCACCTCTCATCAGCAGCTCACCCTAATAACCTGAAAGAATATAACTATTGGCCCATACGTACGATTAATACTTAAAGAAATATTCTCCAGCTCCTAACCGTTAAGGAGTTGTAGCTTCCAATACAGCTCATCACTATGAGATGATGACTACCAGATGCAAATACTTGACAACTTCAAAAATAAATGGAACGCATAAGGCTTGCCTATATTTGAGAATTTCTCTCAATTTTCCTGGGATTTGATCCCCTGGTCCTGACTTGGTGAAAGTAAGATCAGGGTGCTTACCATCAACTCTTATTGCGGTTTTGTTTAGGACTGATCTGCTTCGCTTATTCGTACCACGACAGCTTAATATCAATGACAGCGATTCAGTGATCGATCAATGACATTTCACAGCCGCTAAGCTGTCAGGAACTCTTATTTGACTTATAACCCGGTCGATTTAACATGTCACCTGCAGCAGGTTATACCCGTCCCTCTCACTCTCCGGGCATGACAGAATCGAGTGAAAGAGGCGGGTAGAAGAAAAAGGACACAAATCGTTCGGTCATTAACATTTAGCAATTCATTTGCGATCCAGTTTTTAGAAGTTCAGAGTACGAAAGAAAGCAATTCATTTTAGGAACCTATTCTGCATCGCGCTATTTTTGAATCGCTGTCTTAAAGTTGATGGTAGGCACCCAGGTCAGAAGTACCAACTTTCGAAAAAAATTAAAATTTGAAAATGATCCCCAATTTGATGAAACTATGAAATCGTCCATATACCCAAATAAAGTCTGAATACACATTATTCAGGATAACTCCTGAACTTCTTGCCAGTCAATGGGACCACACGAGAAGCGTCACCTTTTAAATAAAAAAAGAATTATCCAAATCGGTTCATTAACTAAAAAGTTCTGAGGTAACACACATAAAAAAAATGTACAGTCGAATTGATAACCTCCTCCTTTTTTTGAAGTCGGTTAAAAAGGAACATATCGCAGGAAGTGTTGACCTACTACAAGTTATGGAAAATGTCTTACGTCAACTTTGAGACATCATCTTCAAATCCTAATGAGACGAATTAATTTCATGGCATAAATATAAAAAACTAATTTTAGTTTTCTAATTTATAAAAAAGTAGTAGCTGAACCAAATTGTGCCAGTACTTTTGCGCCACCCAGTAAAAAGCTCAATTGGGAGGCGAAAGGGAACGTGCATGTCTAGTGAATCATGATAAACTTCAATACCTACCTACTCCATACTTTATTGCTTCAACCATATTATAAAAGTGTTAACAAACAGATATGTACAGATAAATATAGTCCCTGTTGGGCGCAGCAACTAGGATAGGCGGGTGAGGGGGTAGGACCTTTCTTTTTAATAAATTATAATAAAGACACACTACCTAAATATATAAGTATTAATGTTTTAATTAAAAGAGTAGGAGGTGGGTTTTCAATTAGGAATAATATAATTCTATAAAAAGCGGGAAGTAACTTTGCAGTTTTTAAATTTATACCCGAAGTCTGCAAACGAAATATCATCAAATATATAATTTAAAAGCGTCTGCAAGTCTTGATTAATCAGTTAATGAAGACTTTCTCAACTTTGCACAAAGGGCCTCTTATAAATTTCTGCAGCCAAAGTGAGAAAAAACTTCTCTATAACATTCCAGCCCCACGCTTAAGTATCTAATTTGCAAATTGCCCGACTAAATAATGATTACGGTGTTTTTATTTATTTTGTCGTATTCGATGAAACTTTATATTAATCACTTTATGGATCGTACTTATTAAGCTTTATCAGAAAATTAAATGATTATTTGATAACCATCATCAGCTATTTTTAACCGACTTCAAAAAAGGAGGAGGTTCTCGATTCGTCGGAATCTTTTATATTTTACAAGAGTTGTGAAAAACGAAATATTTGTAGCTTCCTTCCGCAAAAATCACACTGCAAGATGCACCGCCCGTCCGCCCGCAAAAAATTGCACATGCACACCACGAAAATACCAGTGCACAATACTTGCATTTAGCCAAATTGATTGGTGTTGGTTTTTCGCACGAACTATCTCCTTAGACCTTCTGATCAGGAAGGCTCCTGAGGATGCCCCGGGTTGGGGCGAAACACGTGTAGAGTAGTCTAATCGGTGAAAGTGCAAGGTGTATTGCTGTCTTGCTAAATGCAGGTATTGTGCACTGGTATTTTCGTGGTGTGCATGTTCAATTTTTTGCGAGCGGGCGGGCGGTGCATCTTGCATAGTGTGATTTTTGCGGAAGGAAGCTACATATATTTCGTTTTTCACAATGGTTAGGGACTTCCGCCAAGTGACGCCTGATTCAATCAAATTTTTAGAAGAGTTTTATGCAGTAGGTATCTAAACGATCGAGTGCCACAGAATAAAACCCGATAATGTTAAGACGAGAAAGATGAATTTGGAACCGAACTTACTGAGATCTGGAAACTTTTTATAGACAGCGTTAAAAATAAATAATAAGTCAATCAAAATTCAACTCCCTGTTACAATCCCAACAGTGACGTCTCGACAGTAATTAAAGTTGTAGTCACTGACGAGCGACGACTTCATCATCATCATCATCAGCCATTTAATGTCCCCACTGCTGGGGCACTGGCCTTCCTTATGGATGAATAAGGAGTGACGACTTAAATGTCATTAATTCATTGTGTGTTAAATGCGATGTACCTAGTTCGATATGTCGTCAGAAACACAGGATAACACTGCACCTTATTTTATTAAGAGAAGAAAATAATAAATACAACTTACATAACCAAAGGCTTTTTCAATTTTTAAACAAGTCTTTTCTGGCACAGCCAATCACACTAAACACTAACGAGTCTTATCGCGGTAGTTCGAGCAACGAAATAATTTTGTGAACCGGTTTAACTAAACTAAACTGAATACAGAAAAACACATTTATCAAAAAAAAAATTGGTGAAAACAAAAACACATCTCAAACAATTGACAGGTCTGAAACATCAAACTCTTAACTTTTACTCTCTTTGAAGTTTTACTTCTCTAACAAATCTCTTCAGTCATAAATACAGAACAGAAAAAAGGATTTTTCTCTTTTGCTGTTCTGTAATAGTACATTACAGCCGAGAACGGCAAGCGAGGCCCGAGCCGCAGGCGAGTGCTTCAATCATTCGAGGCAATGTAATTGCTTCCCGTTCAAGGCTTGTATAAAACTTTTCTCACGAAATGCGAGGAAATACAATCTTTTTAGTAAATGTGATTTTTTAAATTGGTTCGTGCGGCCATGTTTGGTGTCATTTGTCCTTCAATGGGTATAATTACTAATATTGACTAAGTTAGCATGCTGAATGCTTGCTTGCATGCTGCTTGCTTGGGTGCTTGGGTTCGTAAGCCAAAGGTTTACATAACATGAATCAAGCTTTATATTTTTTGTGTCAACTGAACCTGCATATTTTAATAATATTAGAAAACAACTTTTACAATAGATGCGATGATTGTTTTTGAATTACAACCATATTATGCGATAAGGAAACAAAATACTGAGTAAGTAGGTACTTATTTATTTCTTTATTGATGTACCTTCTTAAGTAAATTTCTTTTGATGTCCAGTCCAATCTTCATCAAGAATTTTGTTTACAGAAAAAGTTTCTTCCTTTTCTTACATTGTTGATATCAAACTTAAATTGTACCTATCAGACCAAAATTCAGCTTCGCAAAACAATTATTAAAATTGTGACTAGGTATGTTAAATGATAACAATCAGGTTTTAATATAAAAGGTTGCTATTAAGTTGTATATACCTACCTTATGATTTCGGATCGGATTGACAATGCTGGTTTTCTTAAATCAACTTTATTCTGGACTTTTCCATTTCCAGCCACAGTAACTCGAATGGAAGGAGCGCAGGTAGGTACTACGGAAAGTTTCGAGACAAATAAATTTTCACTAGTTATAAGTATCACGTATATAAATAAAGTTACTGCTGCTGCACCTTCTGCAGGAATATCATCATCTGTTCCTGTAGGAATATCAGGACAAAATATAGCCTACTAATGAAAAATGTTTTAAGATCAGCTATGTAGATTTTCTTTATTATTTTTTTAGTTTGGGGTTTCTATCCACATGGATTCCAGCCCCATTGATTGTATCTTCCCAGTTCCAAAATAAAAAAATTACTTAGTCCTTAGAAAAATGGAAAATGAAGTATTTAGAAAAAATCGACCCGTCTCACAACTAGCTCCGATGGGACTCGAACCCACGACCTTTCTAAATACTTCATTTTCCATTTTTCTATTATAAAAATTGCATTGTGAATGCAAAAAACTAAAAATTAAAATAACTTACTTAGTCCTTACTTTTTTTATATTATAAATGCGAAAATGCGAATCTGTCAGTCTGTGTGTTACACAATCACGCCTAAACTACGGAACCGATTTGAATAAAAATTGGTACAGAGATAGTCTAGAGCTTGAGAAAGGACATAGGCTACTTTCTTATGTGAACAAAGGGTTGTAAAGGGTTGAGAAATGGGGGATGAAAGTTTGTATGGAAATTACGTCATTTTTAAAGCTAGAAGCTTCAAAATTATTTTATAGGCTTTTGATCTGATAAATAAATACGACATTCAAAGTTTGTAAAAAACTACCCTAAAGAGGGTGAAAACAGGGGATGAATTTTTTCGTGTGATGACGTCGGCAAAAAAGTGTACGGAACGGATTTTGATGAAAGTTTTTTTGTTATACAGCTATTGGTCCTTGCCAACATATAGCTATAATTTATTTTGAAGATCGCAATTCTGATGTGGAACCATAGCAGTCCAGCCAAACTATGAGAGATATAAAAATACCGTTTTAAGGAAAATTGTTAAACGTGATGAGCACTTTCTATTGACGTACAAAGTTTGAAGGTCTGGTACACCTGATGTGGAACCCTAGCAGCCAGATTAAACTATATGAGATACAAACATAGCGTCTTAAGAAAAGTTGTTTAACGTCATGGACATTTTCTATTGACGGAAAAATATCGAAGGTCTGGTACTCCTGATTTGGAACCCTTGCCCAGCTTAACTATAAGAGATACAAATACAGCATCTTAAGAGAAGTTGTTCAGCGTGATAAGTATTTTCTTTTGACATACAATATATACCTACTAATATTATAAATGTGAAAGTGTGTTTGTTTGTATGTCCGTCTTTCACGTCAAAACGGAGCAACGGATCGGCCTGTTTTTTTAGTATGTGGATAGTTTAGGAGCTAGAGAGTCCTATAGGCTAATTTTATCCCGGAAAAATATCACATTCCCTCGGAAAAACGTCGTGTAGTACACGCGGCAAAACCGCGGGCGGAAGGCTATGTGATATAATTTTTTAATGTGTTAATACGTAGGTACTGTTTATGTAATATACACGGTATTTTTTTATCACCCCGGATATTTTAGGGATTATTTTACTCACGAAAACAAACAACTTTTATTATGGGACCAACACTGAAATCGCGAAAAAATATCGGCTGTTCCATACATTTTAATTAAATATTTTTGCACTTTTGTATGGAATAGCTGTTTTTTTTATTTGCGATTTTAGTGTTGGTCCCATAATAAAAATTGTTTGTTTTCATGAGCAGAATAATCCTTTTAATTTTATCCGGGGTGATAAAAAAATTACCGTGTATATTAAGTAAATAAATAAAATAATTCATACTTATTATAAAACTGTATGCGATTCTATTCAGGGGGCTACCGGCTAAAAATTATGGGTATGGACATGGGCTTCATTTAACATTTGAAGCCCATATTATGCCCTTAAAAGCACAAAATATGGGCATCAAATGTCAAATGAAGCCATATCCATATCCATATTTTTTTGCCGGTACAGGGGCTGTATACATTGAAAAGAAATAGAAAAAAATACCACCAAGGGTCTTCTTAAACGGAACAGATACCAAAAATATAGTTTTTGAATTTTTTGTCTGTCTGTCTGTTGTCCACGTTTCAGGCAAAAACTACTGAACGGATTTTAATGAAACTTTTTTACCCGTCTGCGGCGAAGCCAAAAAAGGGTTTTGTATTTTGACCTGTATGTATGTGTGTCCGTTTCTATGTTCCCTCGTAACTTCTAAACGGATGAACCGATTTTAATAAATGATACGTCGTCAGATTCGTCTTAACGGGCCGAGTGACAATGAACTATCAAAATTAACAAAAAAACAAAATAGCGGCTTTTAGGCGATATATTCTGTGCATTGTAAAAAAATATATTTTTTAATCCCATCGAGTGGGGTATCAAAATGAGGAGGTTACAAAGACGATGACGAAAATATAAATAAGTGATATATTTTGAACTAATTTCGACTAATAAGTGCTTATTGTTTGTATGGGAAAAATAAAAAGTGTTGTTTTACTATTTTCCACGCAGTTTCTTCATAAAAACCTTCCCGCGTGCTTTATAGAAAATATGAAAAAAAAATAGCCGAATTGGCCTAACCTTTCTCGAGTTTTGCGCTTATCAACATTGATTTTTGAATTTTATATAGATATTGTTTTCTTTGGTCACAGCTAGATGGCGCTGATAGTTGATTAGAGCGCGCTAACGTTTGGCAAACATAAAATACTGTTAAGTGAGTGTATAGTCCGTTCGGTTAGATCATAGCAGGGACTTATATCGATATTTTTCAAATATCGATATAAGCATAAAATTTCGATAGTTGGATATCGATACGAAATAGCGATTAAAATATCGATATTTTAATATCGATAATGTACGAAACGTGCGAGGGCGACGCGCGACGTTGCCAAACTTAGCAGGGCGAGAGGATCGGATTATCGTCGGAGCGACAACAACGGCAAGACGACAAGCGTTTGATTTTGTTTTGCGTTTTGGCAAGCGGCAGATAGCTACCAACTAAAATGCGTTCTTTGCGTATTTTAGTAATTTACCCTATAATAATGACGAATACATCGTAATTAATGACCCAATACGATAACAAATTACGATACGAATGCATTACGACTTCTTTTTGATAGCATTTTGTTGAATTTATTTGAAGCTTTGTTTGAATATATGTTTTTATATCAATACTAGCTGTTGCCCGCGACTTCGTACGCACGGTAAAGTGACTTTTGTATTTGTTTATTTTAAAATAAGTAAGTACTTATATTTACCTGACGATACCTGACGACCGATTTGGCGCAGGAGCTAACTACCTGCCTTCCGCGCCAGAGGTCTCGGGTTCGATTTCCGAACAAGACAAATATTTGTGTGCATGAACATGTCTATTTGTCTTGGTCTAGGTGTTTTCTATGTATAATAAGTATGTATTTACAAACAAAAAATATTTAAGTACTTATATATTTATCTGTCATCAAGTTGACATAGACACAGTTTCTAGAAATTGCCCCTGCCGTGTTTGTATATTTACGAAGTTTGCAAATTTGTACGCAAATATAGCGAATTTTACACAAAACGACAAGATATTCCATCGAAATATTCATCACGATACAAAAATAAGTTAATGTTGCCAAGTTGCAGATTAAAACTAACATCTAATAGTAGCAGGCGTACCGGTTTTGGCCACTGTACCGGTTTTGGTCACTTTTCACTTTAAAGTTATATAAATAGGAATTAAATAATTATTGCTTATATTTATTAATGGCGAATAAAAGATTGGACTTTTAGTTAATAATTACAGCACTTAGCTTTTTTTATGTAGTACGATATTTTAGAAATAAACACGTGTTATGTTTCAAAGTTAACATTTTGTAAAATTCTTAAGCAAAATGTTAAGGGTAAAGGTTTTGTAAAATCATTTTTTTTCTACAATAAAATTATTTTATGGTTTTTTAATATTTTATATCATATTGGAAAATGTTTCTTCTAGATAGATTAAGTGTTGTTTTTTTTACTGTTCTTACAAAAAGTTGGGAAACAATAAGTGGCCAAAAGTGGGGCTAGAAATTTTAGCATTGTGCCACCTTTGGCCACTTTGGCATGAATAGAAAGTTTCCAACCTATCATAAAGTTCATTTATTTTAAAAGACTCACAACTCACTTTTGTTAGCTAACGTACTAGAAAATTAGCGGATTGAGGCTAGTGTAGGCACTAGCCTACACTAATTTTCTTTTAATCAAGTGATAAAGGTATACTTATAAAATTGTAGTAATGAGCTAGCTGTGATTGAAATACTATTTCATGTAGTGTTTTAGTCCAGAACTCTAATAAGACATCAATTAAGCATAAACTCAACTTATAAATATAGTAATTTTATGAAAGTGGCCAAAACCAATGCAAACGGTGTATTTGGCGCCCTCCGCAGAATTTGTTCTAAATAAAAAAAAACTATTGATATTTTTTTACTTTGTAGATTGTACCCTTAAATTTCGATAAATTATCTATAACTCTACATTATAAATTTTCTCTAAAATACTTAAGATCATAGCACTAAGCGGTTAAAAGTGAAAAAATCCTTAAAGTGGCCAAAACCGGTACGCCTGTCCTACATAACATTCATCTATTAAAATATATAATAAATTACCTCCTTCAATTAATGAAAATAAAAATTCTTTGTTTACTAACCAATTAAAAAAATTCTAATAAATAAATGCTATTACAATTCAAATGAATACTTCAATGTCATCATTAATACTTAAAACAAAAAAATAATTTATTAAGAGGCTACTTGACTCATCCTTAATTTGATACATCGAATGAAAATTTCCATCACATCACCGAAAAAAAAAATTAAAAAAATAATATTTGGCTTAGGAAAACGTAATATAGCGATATAATGAAATAAAAGTACAAGATTGATATGTAAAAATAATTTTAAAATTTATTTTTTTATTTGAACTGATGAAAACACATCATCCATGTTAGTGTAGTCAATGAAGCTAGTTGACCACCACAGTAATTTCTCAGTCAGAAAAAACTTTACATCATGATAAAGTATTATAGTATATTATGATACAAGTGAGCTAAGGTTGCTCATTATACACGAGGCTGTGGGTTGCAGCCCGAGCCGCAGGCGAGGGCGTAAATCAGCCGAGTGTCTAGTGAGTAAGTTGCTCACGAGTTTCATACGCACTTTTTCAACACACTTGCGAGGAAAAACAAACATTTATTGAATACATAACTTAATTACCTATAATAACTTAATATTAGCTAAGGGGAAAAGCGCGCAAGTTTTTTTTTGCACGCGCCAAATGTAAGGTGATTGATTACATACAGCCATACAGCCTACTTCAAAATAATTATAATAATAGTGTTAAATGCAAATGTTTTATAACAAATTATTGTGAATTTTAAATAATTTGATAATAATATACTTAATTTTTTTTTGTCTTAATTAGGGACACATTTATTTATTATAAAAACGTAAATGGATTTTCAGCCGTATAAAACCTCTTTGTTGTTACAAAAAAGAACTATACCTATTACCCGGCGAAATTGAAAATGCTCTGTTTACTCGCATATAACTTGCAGTTAGGTACTAACGTAACTTTGTAGGGATACTGTATTACCCGGTTAAATTGAAAAGTCTCTGTTTACTCGCATATAATTTGCAGTTAGGTACTTACTTAACTTTGTAGGGATAATTCTATTACGCAACTAGTACTGTAATATTATTATGCACGCGTGTGTTATAGTTCAGTTTATGGCCCTAAGTTCGATGTAATAAGGCTCACTTTATGAGCAAGTGTGTTGAAAATTAATTAAAAGTATGGTATAAATTTCCAAAAAATAATAATAATAGAAGATTAGGTATTTTTTAATGAAAGTCTTATTTCATTGATATCTTTTTTAGGAAAAATGCTCCGTCAAAATTTTCTTAACCGGAAAATAAAAACAATAATATGAAATACCCAAAAAAATATCCCAGCAGAAACACCAAATTTTAATAAAACAAAATGGCGTGACTTGGACTGAAAAATGTCTCTGTCGAACTTTTTAACGGAATTATACCATTTTGCCAAGCATACTCATGTTTGAAAAAAGTTTTGGATTTTCATCAAGTATCACATACTAGTATAAATAACTCATTTGGTAAAATAAATTTGGACTGAGAAATTACTCGGTTCAATATATAAACAGATTTGTATATTTATGTATAAATACCTAACTTCCGTGTGAGTTTTTTTTGGATAATCATTTAAAAGTTTATGGCTCATGCTATTTTATAACTCAGCAAAGTTTCATCGACTGAGGAATTAGTGTATGGGTCTCCATACAAAGAATCTGTTCATTGCCTACACTATGTTGAGACGTATTGGATTTCTAAATTTGCAAACAAATAAACGTCACTTTCACTTTTTCTACATATAAGTAAGGGTGTATTCCACTTATCAAAGATGGATGTTGAATGTATAAAATTGAACGTCAAAGTCTTCAAATTTCTTTAATCAAATGCATATTGGAGAAAGATCTTTGTTAAGTGGAACTACCCTAAGGTAAGTAAACAACCACTTGACACTGTCAACACTGTCAAGTGGTTGGTTACAAATTTTATGACGTCAGAACATGGCGAAGAGCGTTTTTACCGGTTAATAAAAAGCGAAATTTTAAAATAAAGTTTTATAGGTTCTTATGTTTTAAAGTTTTAATTTAAATACTTACATTTTTTGGTGTAATAGGACAATTATTAATCGTTTAGGACACGATGTTTAAATGAATACTTCAAAGACATTATTAATTAAAATAAAACATATTTTTTTAATTTTAATCTCCCAACCAAAGAATGATGGGTTCCAGATTCATACGTTCTAAGGATGATTGGATGGAATATGGTGGATATCATCAATAAAAATCTACCACCAAAGAATCTGGCACGTCATAATATACGGTCATCTTCAATATCTGATGCGCCGCCAAAAGTAGCACTAAGTTAAATAAAAAAACGACATCAAAAATTAAAAAAAAATGGTTGACTATCCGGTAATTTTTTAATTCAGTTATAAGGATTCATTTTCTAACGCATGTCAATCACTTATTATAAAACAATACTAACATAATTATTAATCATAACTATAGTGCGCTAAAAGAATATAAGTAAAAGATAAATAACAGCAACGGCGCGCCCCATGTGTGTGGCGTGTGAGTGTGTGAGCCACACACACCACACCACACCAGACAATATCCAGACGGACGTAAAGTTGGCAACATGCATACATGGTATGACGCAGCAAGGCCTTATCGATTATTAATTATCGATATTTTTTTCGATATAATTATCGATAATAGAAATATCGATAAATTTTATCGATATTTTTTTATATCGATATATTTTTTTATCGATATTTTAGTCCCTGGATCATAGTAAATGGTTAGATAGTGTCGGTACCCGCATGGCATTGTGGCTCTTGCTATAAAATCCTTACGGTGTCTTTACTTTAGTTAGTTACTCAAAGTTAGTTAGTCTAGTTTTACCACAGCCATCTCTATCGTCTTCTACAAGCCATGCGCATAAAGTTGGCAACGTAGTTTTAAGTGAACCGATTTGACATCGTTTGCACCGTTTGACAGGTAAACAGCGAGTAAACCTCGAGTACTGAATCCTATGGAGATGGCATATCTTCTATACATCTATACAAATAAATAAAATTGGAGTGTCTGTTTGTAACATTAAATAACCGCTTTTTACTACGTGCATATGATTAAATATACGGTACATATACCAAAAAGACATGTTTTACAATTTTTGTCTGTCTGTCTGTTTGTTCCGGCTAATCTCTGAAACGGCTGGAACGATTAATACGACAATTAGAAGAAGTTTAAAATTGAATTCCAAGATTTTTTTACATTGTGACTTAGTTACACCTCACTTTTTCGTAGGTATGCCACCTCCATAGGATTTAGTACTCAGAGAAGTAAATCGGTTCACAGCAATGTTGCCGTTCCGTATCATAGCATGGCTTGTAGAAGACGATAGAGACGGCTGTGGTTTTAAGCATTATTTGACAGTCGAATGAACTGCAGTTACAAAATAAGTTCCTTCATCCTGCACTGCATCTTTTAGCCAGTCCATCGACGTACTCTTTTGCGCAATATCAGAATGTTCTTGCCTTTTCACTCTAACAAGTCTAAAAAAAAATACAAATATCAACTCCTACGCCATATTATACTTAAGATCCAAATTGCTTTGTCCGACGATACTCAACGAACGCTACGTTTCGCGTCATCGTCGTCTATGAGTTCAAAACTAGTTCACGAATGAACTATAGACCGTCGAAGCGTCGATTGAACGTAAACCGTCTATTTAAACCGTTCGTTGATTCAACGCCCATCGCTAAACTGTTGTCGATTTTGACATCGGTAAAAGAAAAATACGTTGTTTATCTTAGGGTTAAATAAAAGTGTTGTCTGTACTATTTTATTAACCTTCCCTTAATTACTAATGTCAAAATTTAGACCACCCCCACCCTGTCGGTTATTTTGACCGCCGTTAAATCTGTAATTTGACTGCTCGTTAAAGTAACCGCTGCTTCAACAACGCTTTTTAAATTTGACCGCCGGTTAATTTTACTTTAACCATAATTTAACCCTAAAGTTAACGTAACCAAGCTTCGAGCAACCGGACCTAATACACACAAGTTGGGTACCAAAGTCAATTAATTATGAAAATTTGGATATTTTTATATAAAAGGAATTTAATTTAAGTAAGTGATTTACAAATAAAAGGGCGACACTATCTAAGCGAATGGACTATATTTGAAAATTGAAAAAAAAAATAGAACATTTAACTAAAAAGCTTAAAATAAAAAAAACGAATTTAAAAAACTAAAAAAACCCGTCTGCGGTGCAAAAAACTAAAAAGAAAAAACAAGCAAAAAAAGATCGATTGTGGATTGAATATGTATGTTCTTAGTTCTTACTAGTATTAAAAAAGTAGTTTTAAGTTAGAGAATTCTTGGAAGCAGGCGGGATCCATTTGCGTATAAAATCTATAAAAATATCATGGATCCCGCCTGCTTCCAAGAATTCTCTTACTTAAAATTACTTTTTTAATACTAGTAAGAACTAAGAACATACATATTCAATCCACAATCGATCTTTTTTTGCTTGTTTTTTTCTTTTTAGTTTTTTTTGTTATATAGCTATTAGTTGTCGCCAACTTATAGGTAGGCTATAATTTATTTAGAAGATCGAAATGGCCGATGTGGAAACATAGCAGTCCAGCCAAACTATGAGAGAAATAAAAATACCGTCTTATGGAAAATTGTTGAGCATTTTCTATTGACGTACAAAGTTTGAAGGTCTTGGTACACCTGCCTGGCTAGCATTACCATCATTATATCACGCGATATGATATAGCACGTCTTGCTGTCTTGCTTCCACCTTAGTGGGGTAGGTAAGCAAGACAGCATGACGTGCTATATCATATCGCATGATAAAAGCCGTTCATGCTAGGCCAGCTGATGTGGAACCCTAGCAGCCAGGTTAAACTATATGAGAGAGCCTGGTATTTATAATAGTAGAAGAAAGTTATTTGAACTCTATGCACAAAAAACGACCTCCTGTGATCCTAGCTTCATTGAATATGTCAAGAAATATTCAAAAACATTTAGGAAAGTATGTGCTTTGGCAAAATCTAGGTATATTTCAAATAAAATTAAATCATCTGAAAATAAAATAAAAGCTACCTGGAGTATTATAAACCAAGAAACTGGCAAAACAAAAAGCAAAATTAATTCATTTAACTTAAAAATTAGTGATCAGACTTTTGAATCGGATATTGAGGTGGCTAGTGCTTTTGAAGGTTTCTTTGCTCGAATACCGTTAGAAACTACTAGCAGACTTAATTCTTGCCCCAACACCGCTGTCTCTCTTATGGAATCTAGTGTGAACAAGTGCCAGGAAACATTTAGTTTTAGCTATGTCACTACCGAAGATATTATTAAAGCATTCAAAGCAATAAATATTAAGAAAACAGAAGATCTCTGGGGCATATCTACAAGTATCATCAAATCAATAATTGATGTGATAGCTCCATCATTAGCAATAATTTTTAACCAATGTATAAGTGAAGGGGTCTTTCCTAATTTAATGAAGAATAGTAAAATTATTCCTCTGTTTAAAGCTGGTGACAAAAGTGACCCAGCAAATTTTAGACCTATATCCATACTACCAGCAATAAGTAAAATATTTGAGAAATTAATTTATGCTCAACTTTTAGAATATTTTAAATTAAATAGTATACTGCATGAGAAACAGTTTGGTTTTTCAAAAGGTAAAAGTACCACTGATGCTGGGGTTGCATTTCTAAAACATGTACTTGATGCCTGGGAGGACAAGCAGGATGTAATCGCTATTTTTTGTGACCTTTCCAAGGCATTCGATTGTGTTGATCACCAAACACTATTAAGGAAGTTAAAACATTATGGTGTTTCTGAAATGTCAGTAAGCCTTATGCATTCATATCTGTATGAAAGAACTCAGAAGGTAGTTATTAATAAAACTGAGTCTACCGGAGCTCCCATTACTATGGGCGTACCCCAAGGATCAATATTGGGCCCGCTGTTGTTTTTAATATACATAAATGACCTTCCTTACTACGCGAAGAATTTATGTGAGACGGTGCTATTTGCCGATGATACATCTCTAGTCTTTAAAGTAGATAGAGGTGATGACTGTTCTGACGAAGTAAATAGTGCTCTTTCAAAAGTGTCACATTGGTTTAATAGTAATAATTTATCATTAAACTCAAAGAAAACTAAGTGTTTAAAATTTTCGTTACCTAATGTAAGACAAGTTGATTTTCATATTAGACTAGACGGCGATACGGTCGAATTCATTAACAATACAAAATTTCTAGGTATTATATTAGACTCGCGACTACAATGGGATCCTCATATCGAAGCCTTGGCGAGTAGACTCAGTTCGGCTGCATTCGCAGTTAAGAAAATAAGGCTCTTAACCGATATTGAAACGGCTAGAATAGTCTATTTTAGTTATTTTCATAGTGTTATGTCCTACGGCCTTTTGTTGTGGGGCTCAGCCGCTAACATCCAAAGTATATTCGTGCTCCAAAAAAGGGCTATTCGCGCCATTTACAACCTCCGATCGAGAGATTCTTTAAGAGATCTATTTAAAGAAATAAACATTTTAACTGTTGCAGGACATTACATCTATGAAAATATAATTTATGTGAAAAAGTATTATAATACATTTGTAAAGCAGAGCGATATTCATCGCTTTAACACAAGAAATAAAGATAAACTTGTCGTTCCCAAGTTTAGGCTAGAAAAATCCAGAGCCTCATTTCTGGGGAAAAGCATAGCCTTTTTTAATAAAGTTCCACAGCATATAATTGAACTACCATTGCATAAATTTAAATGTTACATTAAAGAGTCGCTGATGAGCAAAGGATACTATAATGTAGACGATTATTTGAATGACCGCAATGCATGGTCATGATGTAACACATAACATAATCACTGTTTAATATGATGTATTTTTATACTAAGCAATTGTTGTATTAGTAACGATATGTTTTTTTTTTTTGTAAATGTCGTTACTTAACTAAGAAACGCTGGCAAGTTTCTTGCGCCCATTCTTCTTGTCAGTTAAAAAAGTCTTGAATGGGTGGTAGGAAAATATTGACGATTCATAAGTACATATTTATTATGTCTAAGTGAATAAAGAATATTTTTATCTTATCTTATCTTATCTTAGCATCTTAAGGTCCGGTTGCTCGAAGCTTGGTTACGTTAACTATAGGGTTAAATTATGGTTAAAGTAAAATTAACCGGCGGTCAAATTTAAAAAGCGTTGTTGAAGCAGCGGTTACTTTAACGAGCAGTCAAATTACAGATTTAACGGCGGTCAAAATAACCGACAGGGTGGGGGTGGTTTAAATTTTGACATTAGTAATTAAGGGAAGGTTAATAAAATAGTACAGACAACACTATTAACCCTAAGATAACCAATGTATTTTTCTTTTACCGATGTCAAAATTGACATCAGTTAAATTTTAACTTTTGTCAATTTTGACAAAAGTTAAATGTACGAGCAACCGGACCTAAGAGAAGTTGTTCAGCGTGATAAGTTCTTTCTTTTGACATACTGTTTGTATATCCGTCTTTTACGTCAAAACGGAGTAGTACAGGCGGGCGAAACCGCGGGCGGAAAGCTATGTGAAATAATTTTTTTATGTGTTAATATGTATCATAGCGCTAAACTAATATATATAAAATAAATACACAAAAAAACGAAAAACCTTATTAGCTAAAAAAATGAAATTTGCTGCCGAAAGTCACTATTCCACGCGAACGAAGTCGCGGGCACAGCTAGTCTAATATAAATTCAACGTTGGTTTAAGCGGTTTTAAACACTACTTTCTACAAAAAACTTCCAAACGTTTCTTTATAATATACTTACTAGCGTTCATATCGCAGCCTTGCCCTTGTGAGCTAGACGTAGAGAATGAATTATTTTACCGAGGTAAAAAGTTGCCCATATTATGCTCTACTTTAAACCATGTCTCTGTATGCAAAATTTCATCCAGATCCGTTCAGCTGTTTCGCCGTGATTGAGCAACAAACATTATAAACTTTTGCACTTATAATATTAGTAGAAAGTGTAGATGAAGTCAAACGTCTGCGAATCTTATAAAAAAACCTTTTCCTCAGTTACATTTATTTACACATATTTGTAAAACTATTTTTCTACGCAACATTTCGACCGCAACATTTCTGATCCTGGCTTACCGGGATCTCTGACATTATAGGGCAACAAATTCTGGTGTCTGCGCCTCACGCCAACGCTATGTTTCAAAGTGTTATTTTCTATGTATTTATGTAGTTTTCTACGATAAATTGTGCAAAATCACTATATATCATGTATTTTCTCTGTGCAAGCACAATTTCATTATTATCCGAAAATTACACAAGTTTCAAGTTTCAAAGCAACACGTAGTGATTGCTATAAAACTAAATATATAAATAAATATTAAAACTTATATATTACTAGCTTTCCGCCCGCGGCTTCGCCCGCGTGTACAATACGACATTTTCCTGATAGAATGATATATTTTCCGGGAATAACTATGTCATTCTCCAGCTCCCAATCTACCCCCGTACCAAAAATCACATTGATGCGTTACTCCGTTAGGGCGTTTGTGCACTACCACTGAATTTTACCGATCCGGAAAAAATCGGATGCTTGTATTTTAATAATTAATCATTTATATTAGTAATTAATTAAATACAAGCATCCGTTTTTTTCCGGATCGGTAAAATTCAGTGGTAGTGCACAAACGCCCTTAGGACGTGAAAGACGGACAAACAAATAATACCTACTTATTGATTTGCCCGTGGGAATATGATATTATAATCCTTGCCAGGGTCTCAAATTATTTACTTAAATACCAATTTCTGCCCCCAAATTAGCCCGTGCATATATATTCATTTTTCCATACAATGAGATTTCCCGCGGTAAAAAGTAAAATATGTCCTTTCCAGGGCCTTAAACTGTCTCTATTCTTAACATCATTCTTCCCATGAACTCAAACTATCGCCTTAAATACCAATTAGGTATATTCTACAGCTTTGCCCGAGCTAAAACTTATTTTACCATGGAAATGAGCCTTATTTCCGCGGTTACAATTTGCCTAGGTATGTCCTTCCTAGCATCAGGACATGGGTGTCCCGGTGCTCCTATCAGTAGGAGTAATTAGTAGGAGCACCCGGAAGCACTGTCTCAACTCAAACTATCTCCATTCCAAATTTCATCAAAACTGGTTCAGCCGTTTTGACGTGAGCATATACAATGTGATTATATACAATTATACAATACTTTTTAAAAAATGTGTAAAACTGATTTTCTTGAGTTTTATTCCAATGCATAAAGAATTGTTTGCTTTGCACGAAAATGAGCTGTCATGGGACCCATGCTTCATTGAATAAAGTGAACAAAAAAACTTTACTTTTTCCCGAGTTAAAAAAACCGTATGAAATTTTCCCGGCCAGAGTTCAATTATCCCGATCGATTTAGCCGTTTAAGTAGTTGTGATTGAGCCATAAACATCCAAACTCCGTATCTTTAATACCCCACCCACCCTATATAAACATTAACCCCCCCCCCCCCCTTCTACCCTATTAGGTGTTTATTTATTTTGTCTACGCAGATCATTTTTAATGATGACCTTGTATCCTTCATACCAATTTCCATACTCCTAAGTCCAGAAATGAGGAAGTTTTCATATAAGCCTTAATCCCCCCTTTCTACCCTATTAAGGGTTTTTTTTATAGCTTCGCATACGCAGATCATTTTCAATCGTGACCAGTATCCAACATACGAATTTTCATACTTCTAAGTTTAGACATGAGGAAGTTCCATATAAGCTTAATCCGCCCATTTTACCCCATTATCGGGGAGTTTTTTTAACTTCGCTTACGCAGATATATTTCAATCGTGATCAGTATGCAACATACTAATTTTCATACTTCTAAGTTCAGAAATGAAGAAGTTCCATATAAACTTTATCACCCCATTTTACCCTATTAAGGGGGAGTTTTTTTTACTTTGCTTACTCAGATCATTTTTAGTCGTAACCAGTATCCAACGTACCAATTTTCATGCTTCTAAATCCATAAATGAGGAAGTTCCATATAACCTTAACCCCCCCATTTTACCCCTTTAGGGGGGGAATTTCCTAAAATCCGTTCTTAGCGGACGTCTCCTAGGCATAATCTACCTTCCTGCCAAATTACATCTTCGTTGGTCCAGTAGTTTTCGAGATTTCGTGATGAGTGAGTTATGTCCCCTCGATTTTATATATATAGATTAACACACATTTTTTATATTTGTTTAATAGGTAGATCAGATCAAATCGATTATAAAAGGTTTTTGCTTAAGTACCTATGTAATTATTCATAATACGTACGATAGGTGCGTGAGCGATTATTTTCTTAGCTGAAAAATATCCTCCCATTTGTACTTGCTAGCAATCCTATAAATTGGTAGCTTTCTATTCTATCCCACCCTTTTTTCACACGGAAAATAACTTCCAAAGCATGACTAAAAATTCGCACTTACTTCATGCATAGTCCTCCGGGTACAAAATACCACAGACCCACTTCCACAGGCTTATTCAACAAGTAGACAACAGCTGACTGGCCCAAAGCAGCCAATATTTACAAAGGATTAATTATAATTAAATGAAGACTTCGGAGTCAATTATATTTTATGAGGAAATGTATACAGCTGTCCCAACTTACGTAATACGGAGTGGAAAAGTCCGATGAAATAATTAACGTTTTTGTTAAATAACAAGCTGATGAAAAGTAGGTAATTTTAAATTGTTGCTAGGTACAAACAGACTATGTGAAGATACCAAAATATATACGTAGGGAAATACTTTTCTCCTTTTCCCCTAGGCCGGAATCAAACTATATTTTACAACTCTTGTGTACCTTGACTTTTGAATTCGCAAGTCTGAGTCTACGTCTTAATTATTATCATGCATTCTTCATAAAATTATTTTTATTTTTTTGCATTGCAATACAATTTTTATTATTCAAAACTAAGTATTAAAACAATTGACCCGTCTCGCATTCGCCCGGACAGTGAAATGGTCGTTGGTTCGAGTCCCATCGGAGCCAGTTGTTAGACGGGTCGTTTTTTACTAATACTCCATTTTCAGCATTCCTTAAACTTTAGGAAGCATATTGACATAAAAAGGAATCTCGAAATATTTAAAATTACGTTTGTGGCATGCCAAGGAAAAAGGTGAAAAAAAATTGTCAGGCAAACGCGAGCCAAGAATCGCGGAGTGTACAGCCAAATTGGATTGCCATTTGCCACAATAGCGAACGAGCAAATATGACTTGTGCCTGGCTCAGACATTATGACCACCACGAGCCCTGACATAGCTTTTATGTACAGTTGAACCAATTGGATCACGACCCACATTAAGTTTATTCTCTAACAGATGTTAAAATTCAATAAGGTCTCACTCAATTCAAACTTTGACACTGACCTATAGTTTTGACGCTTTCAAACAAATTATTAGAGTGGAGTCATGGTTAAATTGGTTTGACTGTACCTAAGCGGTCAGTAATACCGAGTTGGTATCCAAAAATTATTGAAAAGCAATTTAGTGTGTACTACAATTATAGTTTGCAAACCAACACATCAAATTGTAACAATTGTAAGCCAAAATATACGATAACAAACAATAGAGATATTACTTAAAATAAAAATATTAGTGTAAATGTTACCGAGTGGATATATTAACAGCTTCACAATATATCCGTAAACTAGAAACAATACTTAACGCAATGACGAAACAAAACAACTTCGGTGCCCTAAAAATCTGTTAGAACTAGAACATTGACCCTAATCAATAATATTTAGGCTTCAGTTCTTTTCTCGAACAATTGATAGAATGAAATATTAATTAGTCCATAATAATGAAATTACCTCATAGGCTTCTTACTAAAACACAGCTTTTTCTTTGTAAACAAGTACATAAGTAAGTAAACAGTGTTAAAAATAACACTGGTTGAGCATTTTTGTCACCCTATACCGGTGCTTCAACTTAATTTTTTACCCTTTTTTAATGGATCCTTATTTGACCCTTAAATTCAGAAACTTTATTTACGATTTTCTCGATTAAAAATTAAAAATACTGTAACTCTAACTAGGTACTACTTGTAAAACTAGCCCGGTAAGGACCATACTCAATGTCATAATCACACTTTGTGTCATAATATTATGGGGAAGAAACCGGCCAAGTGCGAGTCGGACTCGCGCACGAAAGGTTCCGTACCATAAAAAAACGCGTTTGTTATATGTGAGCCCCCCTTAAATATTTTTTTTATTTTTTTAAGTGAATAAGTATACAACTAAGTATTCTGTGAATATTTCAAGCGTCTACCTGTTGCCGTTATTAATATCGAGCAAAAAACGGCAAAAAAACGCGGTTGTTGTATCGGGGCTCTCCTCAAATTTTTACTTTATTCCGTTTTTAGTATTTGTTGTTATAGCGGCAACAGAAATACATCATCTGTGAAAATTTCAACTGTCTAGCAATCACGGTTCAGGATGACATACAGCCTGGTGACAGACAGACAGACGGACAGCGGAGTCTTAGTAATAGGGTCCCGTTTTTATCCTTTGGGTACGGAACCCTAAAAAGAACGAACAACACACCTCCAGAATGTTTCTTGACATTCCACCCAAAATGTTGCCATCATTCAAAATGCAATTGTTCTTTTATAGAGATTGGGGTAAGTAACCGCCCTGGGCGCTAGCTCTTTTAAGCCGAATTAGTAATATTTTATTTTAAGTGCTCATTAGGATGTTGATGTAAAACGTTTTAATGAGTTCTTGAGGAGTTTGCCAACAAATGTACGGATTAAATTTTACGTAATAAGTTTCCCTTATAATTCCCGGCGTATTCACACAATAATGCTTTTTACATTATCTTTATTATTATCTTTATTATGACACCAAGTGTTTAAAAATTCTGTCTAATATTTCTTGATCATTATTTTTTATAATCATATGCTTTTATAAGGGACTACAAACAAACATATTTCAAGTGTAAAAGCAGTGAAACTTAGCTTAGTTAGTTGATAAATCCATATAAACACTATAACTTCACTAGGTCATACAAAAATGTAAAATATATTTTCCTTATTAGAAGAGAATCTGTCTTCAACGGAGACACCTAATGCCGTGACAGTGTAAACCGTTGTTGTTACGTTAAAAAAGGTCTCAGCCATTTATGTAACCATGAAACGAAGTTTAGCAGCTTTCTATGTGTTTATTTAAGGTTTCTATCGTGTTTGACTGAATGATGGCACATCGGTTGGGCGGCATTATGAATAAGTAGGTAAACGGTGAAGTTAGGTGGTAAACTCGTAGTAGGTAGGTACCATAAACTTATTTATACTAGGGGTAATAGACGGACAATGGTGCGAGTGAGAAACTAGTCCTTACGGCAGAAGTTATGTGCGAGAAAGAGTTGGAAGAAAATGACAGCAGAACCCGATTTGACTTATTTAGCGTCTTTTATCATCTTGATGAAAAACGTCCATTCGATTATTTTGTGATTTTTATCGCGATCGCGTCGATTTGGCTCTTATAACTATATTAATCAATAATAGTGTAGTGTTCTGTGTTGAATTGTAATGTTACTTACGACAATAAACCAAATAAACACTAATTTCACAGGTAAATAGGATTGTACAATTACCATTTTCATAGTTCATATTTTAGTTGAATATATTCCCAAATACACTAAGTGACACATTAATATCATACTATTTACCGTCTATTTTCTAAATAAAGGCTTATTTTTAAACTTTATGTGTTAGATAAAAAGATATTATATCCGTGAACTTGGGAAAATATGACGTAGAGGTTGATCAAAAATTATCGATATTATTATCGATACTCATGTCGATGGTTTCCAATATAACTTTGTTTGTCTTTGTGAACACTGATAGTTTTATTTAAAGCTGATTTTAACCGACATTTTTTAAATAGTAAATTATACCTACTTCAGTACCAATTTAACAATATTTTCAGGTTTCCTGTAAATCCAGTGATTAAGTTAAACTGGATAAAATTAATAAATAGAATAAACTGGGAGCTTCGCCAAAACTCTGTGGTGTGCAGCAAATATTTCAAGCAAAACTGCAAAGAAACCTTGAGAAATTATTTAAATAAAATTGTTCTCTTCAGAGGACAATAATTAATGTGTACCTAAATGTTCAATGGGTTTGGGAAAGGTATTTTTATTTATTTATTTTTGAAATATATACATTTTAACTTAAAATAATTATGTCATAATTTTTTTTCCGTAGCCCTTCAAAATACTTCACAATGAATTTTTAAAGATTCGTAAAAATGACCACCAAGTTATTTAAATTTTTGCATGCACAATGCAGTTTTTATTATTGAAAAATTTAAAATGAAGTATTTAGAAAAAATCGACCCATCTCACAACCAGCTTCGATGGGACTCGAACCCACGACCTTTCGCTATCCGGGCGACTGCTCTAACTACTGAGCTACGGACTCGTTGATCGTTGTATTCGTCGTTGTCGTTAACGACTCCGTAGCTCAGTGGTTCATCGGAGCTGGTTGTGAGACGGGTCGATTTTTTCTAAATACTTCTGGGCGGTCAAAAAAGGAGATTTTAGGGGGCTAACCTGGTTCGACGTTGCTCCCGCGTGCTGGTTGTAGAGGACGCGCGTCTCTCTTCTTATTTGACTTTCCACACCAAAAGTTCGTGATCACAATGGTCAATTCAGTTAAACTCGCGGCGATCACTTGGAAGATGTTACTACTTGACCGATATGATGAGGAACAGGAGAGCTCGACTCAAACACTGTCGCGTGGGCAGGCTGGGTCGGAAGTGGCGAATATGGCCGACACGACACGGCGAGATGTTGGTTTACCCCCATAGGATCAACGGATAAAAATGATGTGAGGGTAGAAGTTGGGTTAGGGATGTAGCATCGGTACAAGTCTAACTCGATTGATAGTGAAGTGAAAATTATTGAATATGACATGATAAGTCTAAATCTACCAACTTCATTTTCAATTTTTCACGTGCTAGTGTTTTCGTGACAGCCACAATGCGTGCTTGAATAATACAATATTGTATAGTCTTATACAATATTGTATAATTCAAGAAAATTATCAACATGTCTTCACAAAGTAGGTACCTAAGGTATTTAAATACTGTATTGTGCCTCTATGTACGAATACTTCGATCAAAACGCAGAATAAAAATATTTATTCGTAAAAAATCGAAAAATTTCGTGCAATGCGATGAAAAGGGACTCCAAAAACTCCAGAACTAGTTTTATTAAAAAACAAGATTTCAACCAGTGCAGCTGTGCGACTAGGTAAGTATGACCGGCCGGTGCGGTATACGGGCGGTCGGGAGGAATGACGTCGAACGTGGTAAAAGCCGATTGCTAGCGAACAACCGAGGCAATAGTGTTTTAAGCAAATTAATTTTTACAATAACTTTGTAATTACTTATCGTATTGAAGTGAAATGACCATTATTATTGAAAAATGGAAAATGAAATGTTTAGAAAAATCTAAATCTCAAAAAAAAAATCTATTTTCCATTTTTAATAATAAAAATTGCATTGTGAATGCAAAAAAGTAAAAATTTAAATAACATGAACTTTATTTTTATTTTCCCATGTCCATTGAAGTATACTTCATATCATATGAATTATTAAACCTTGTTTGTGTTTTATTTACATTATTGTTATCGACAACCTAAAATGGGCTTGAGGGCAGCTCTAAAACTCACGCACACGTTTACAAATTACACACACTAGCTCATGTCATTTTCGGTCTCACAACCAAGCGAACTCTGTCCGTCTATTACTAGAGTATAATAAGTTTATGGTAGGTACTTAGTTTTAATAATTCTCATTAAAAAATAGAAAATTGTAGATTTTGATAAAGATGATACAATTTTTTTGGGACCGTTTTGTCTTTTGTCCAATGAGTGAATGAATTGAATATTGATTTTGTAAAAGCGCACACGTGTGAAGTAATCGAAATACTTATCTGATTTATAGAGCTGCATGCCATGCACTTGCCTTTGACGTTTCGAATAAAACTTTTACTACAGAGTATGTAGATGATGCGACTATGTACCTACGCATGGAATACAGTTATGCCAAATTTCATCACAATTGGCTGCACCAAATCTGGCCTTGGCCAAGGCTTTGTATCACATCACTGGACAAAGCCTTGTATCACATCACTTTTTCTTATCAAATACGAATATGTTTTTATTTTTTTCCTATCTTCAAAAATGACTGAGATATTGAACGTTAAAGTACGGCCTCCGTGAAAAATTCGGGCGAGCCAATGGAATTAACGTGTGACGTCACATCGCGATTGAGAGTTGGCGCTTCCGTATTTCTCCATTGGCTATTAGAGTTGCGCTCTCACGGTTTCGCAATAAATTTATTTATTTTTCTTATAGTCGATCAATGATCAATTTTGTGTTGAGCCCATGTAAAAAAACACATTCAAATACATAAGTTATATTTTCGTGATTAATAAATTAAATCAACGCTCGTAATGTCGGGCGGTATTCTGTAAATATAAATAGCAACCGTCAAACTTCGATCAACAATAACACGAAGCCGTCAAATGGACAGTAGCTGCGCGCGGTCGAAATCGAATACTAATCATTTACCATTACCTTAGAACGAAGAAAATGTACTGTAACTAGCGCCAAAAACGCACCAGTTGCGCGAAGATTGCGCACGGACGGACTCTATGTAGGTACAGTTGGACGGAAATCACCCGCAGCAGTCGCAATCGGAGATGTCACTGCGACATGACGTCATCGCAATAGCGCGCAAGGAAAGCAAATTTACAAAAGCTGGTGAAACTTTACAACGCTGTAACTTTGGAAATCCTGGCCAGATTTCGATGAAACAAAAACTGTTGTTACTTGCACGAGTACGCGCATTAAATTTTTATAGTCATAATAATATTATGATGTTTTGGTGTGATTCAATTGGACTCATGTTCTTTCTCAAATAACCAATTCAAATCGGCTGTCGGGTTGGGACGTGTGTTCTATTACTAGTTGAATTTAGAGTGTAGGTACGCCAGATAAGTCTGCGCGGGGTCAAAATAGAATACTAATTACTAATATTTTCCATAAGCTTAGAACAAAATAATGTACTGTAACTAGCGCCAATAACGCCCCAGTCGCAGAGTTATCTGACACGTACTCATGAAGCTCGACTTAATACTGGTTACCTCAGAGTATTAAGTCAAACTTCATGCACGTACTCTATGAAGATTGCGCTCGCTGAATGCTCGCTGATTATAACTTTATGGTACACTAGCTTTCCGCCCGCGGCTTCGCCCGCGTGGACTACACGACGTTATCCCGCGGGAATGGGATACTTTTCCGGGATAAAAAGTAGCCTATGTTCCTCTCCAGGCTACAAAGTATCTATGACCTAAATTTCAGCCAAATCCGTTCAGCCGTTTTGGCGTGATTAAGTAACAAACATCCAAACATCCAAACATCCAAACATCTAAACTTTCACATTTATAATATTAGTAGGATTGACAATGTGTCAAGTAACCATCACAACAAAACAAGAATATAGAACTTGAAAATTTGCAAGAATTCTGAATTGATAACTATACTGATTATATATTTAATTGCATTGTCATCGGAACTAAAGGTGAATTCCAAATTTCAGCTCAATCGGACATTGGAAAGTGGGTCAAATTTAGCTCGCAAGATTTGACCCGAACGGACATACATGCATACATACATACACTGCAAGTTAAATAAAAGCTTGTTAAAATACATTATGTCATAAAGTGCAGCGTAAACCCGGTAGTTGGCGAGTAAAAGCAAGTCAAGTCACGGCTGCGCCGCGTCTGTTACAATTTACTGATATACATATTAAACAGAATTTCATCTAATAATAAAATAAATCGCATGTACGTGCATCGTACAGAGAAACAATTTAAACCACTTATAAAAGAACGGGATAAAAATACTAACGCTTAGTCCGTGCTTAAGTGACGTTTATTATATGTACCTACCTACTTAAAAGGAACATTAATGTCCATTAGTGACCAAAGATGCTTACCGATTCGTTTTGTCGGATTTTATAGCCTTAAATGGCAAGAGAACATCTCAATAGAAATAACCTGATCATAACTACCTAGTAACCGATAAATTGTTTAGGGCGGCAAACTAATAGTAGTTCTAACAATGAAACCTCATTTATCTACAGGGTATTTACTGGAATAAATCAATATATCTGATTTATTGTGGCAGAGCAAACAGCGATAAATCAAGGCGCGCCCGACTGCCGTACACTTGAATGCCTTTTGATGGTTGCAATGAAACTTACGGGTTTATTTCAATCACCATGCAAAACAGGAGACCAATCTACGAACGGAAACTGGAAAAATATTTCAAAACTTTTTCGAGAGATATGTACTACACTCTCAGTCATAGAACGATATCTGTTGAAATGTTTTAATACTTTGCAATCGTATATGGATTATTTAATATACGAACCAACAACATGAAAGAAGATGAAGAAGTCGGTTATATTAGATTTTTTATCCACAACGGAGTAGCACTTAGCCTTCACCCCACCTGATTTTAAGTGATGATAAGGCTGAAGGTGGATGCGCACTACTCCCGAAATCCTCAACGACTGAGGAACTGGCTATCTTATCTCACTGAGGAACTGCAGGAACACAACAATGCTGAAAACATCGTTTTTATGGCGTCAGACTTAGATAAGGTGGTGGTAGCCAGGCGGACGTTGAACTAGCCTTTCCACCAACCAAACCGAATACAATATGCACTGGGAATCGAACCCAGGACCTCTGGGTTTGATACCGGTGGTGTGTACCACTAGCCCACAGAGGCGGTTTAAAAATATATTAAAAAGAACTAATGGTTTCGCGCGGTTTAACCCGCGTGGTACCCGTTCCCGTTTGAATATCTGGATAAAATATAGCCTATGTCACTCGAGAAGAATGTAGCTCTCTTATGGTGAAAGAATTTTTTAAGAAGTAGTTTTTGTGTTTATCAATTTACAAACAAGCTAACAAACAGAAAATCAAATCTTTAGTACTAAGTTTCTAGATAAAGCAGAATGGAAAAAATTAATCGTCATAACTTTATTTTTCGTGTACGACATATTCTATGCGAACGTAACAAGTAAAAGTTTATAAAAACTCTGCTCTGCTTGTATATAAGGTCTCCATACTACAAAATTAAAAATACAGCATAAATAAATTTCAATAAAGCGAGCTGACCGATATCACGAGCTCTGAGTGCCACCACACTAAACGAGAGCATTTCCACAGTCACGAAAGAAAATTAATGCAAATAATTTCTCAAAATTACTTGTGAAGATTATCAGAATGACCTACAAGAACATGAAATTCTGTAAAACCAGTGACCGATGATGTCGCAATCGCAAGCATCAAGCCCTAAAGTAGGTACATCAAGCCCTAAGGTACCACACTAATTGATTTGTCGAAAATGAGAGCATTTTCACTGTCGCGTGGCGTGAACTAACCTTGTTAGTGTATCTAATCTTGTGAGCCGCGGGCGGCGAAGCGCCGATGATTTTCAGTATTTTGAAACTCAACTACCTAAATACGGCTCTTTAACGTGATTTTGTCAACTAGCTGTTCCTGTACGGGTAGCATGGCGAACTCGAGAAAGGTTTTGTCCAAAGAGCATGTAATCACTACGTTTAGTACAAGTCATGAAGTTTGACTTAATACTCTGAGGTAACCTCAGTATTAAGTCGAGCTTCATGGTACAAGCGTAGTACTTATAAATTCCTTGTCTACAAGTCTATATCGAAACGTCAAAAATGACATTTCATCGTAGACAAATCCATAATTTTTTTTTTCGCTACGGACAAACCACAGATTCAAGCTAGGGACAAAACTCTTCTCGGGTTTGTCATGCTACGCGTGCCGGAACCTAAATTTATGAAATAATCTTGTGTGGCAATGTTTTGTTTGTTTGTATGTTTGTAATGGACTTTATTCAAAAACTATTTGACCGATTTAAAAAATTCTTTCACCAGTATTAAGCTACATTATTCCCGACTAACAATAACTACTTTTTATGCCGCTATATCCATGAAAACGGGAACCACGCGGGTTAAACCAAGATGAGTAATTTAAAGGTACCTATGTAAAGAAACTGAAATGCTTGGCCAAACGAGCGAAATTTTCAGAGTTGCGGGTAAGGTATTTTCTGTCGTGTATTTCTGCATCATTCGGTTACATACATGAAGTTTGACTTAATACTCTGAGGTAACTGGAGCTCTCACCCTGAATAAAAAAGTGTCGCCAGCAAATTTGACATTTATGTATGTAGTGGCTGTCAGCTGTCTCATATGACCATACGTATTTTTTGAAAGTGTAGGTGAGACGGAAGACAGCCACTGTGTAATTTGTGGTGGACAAAAAATTGTTCGTACTGCACTCTCCAGTTACATGGTATTCATGGTTACATACAAAGTCTTGCTCACCGCCGGTTTCTGAAACGCCAATCAAAATTAAAATTAGCTAACAGACTGTTACAATTAATTCTCAATTAAAAGCACATTGGGTTTCTGAAACGAAAATTATCTCACAATTAGGTAATTGAGTGCTAATTATTGGTTTATTATTAGTTTGGCCACCCTGACTGAAATCAATCGAATTAGTACTCATCATACATAATTAGGCCTATGCCCAGCAGTGGGCGTCGTTCGGCTGACATGATGATGATGATGATACATAATTATTGTATCCATTATCTCTGACTGTTTTTTTTTGTTGGTACTTATTGCAGGACAAATCAACAAAATTATTTGATCCCTAGCGCCACCTAACGTGTAGCTCTAGATAAAATGTTTTTGACACCATAACGAACCACGGAACGAATTGCGAAAGTAGAAAAAGAAATCGCACGGCGAGCGAAATATTATGAATTATCACTTTTAAAAATCATAATTTAAGGGAACATTTAACTCAATTGACTGGAATAATGTATACTTGGTAAAATTGATTTGATTCTCAGTTAATTGGCCGAATTTCTTCAATTAATTTTTCAAGCGTTGACAGTTTGTAAATCATGTGATTATGCTTTCGGAAACCCAAATCTAGAAATGGTTTGAGATTTGTATGGGCACTGACAGACTGTTAACAGACTGTTGACAGTCTGTCACATTTTTCTTTCATAAACCCAAACTACAATTAATTGGAGATTAATTGGGAATTAGGTAATTTAATTTTAATTGGCGTTTCGGAAACCGGCGGAGACAATTGTAACAGACGGAAATGTATAAAAGAAGTTAGCACAACAATAATTTAATTTTGTTTAAGTTATAATTATTTGAAATAAATTCCACTTCACATACCCGTTGTAGGTGGATATTATGGCAAAAAAGAACTATTCTATTCTATTCTACAGCTCATTTTACAGTAAGTAGGTATACTTGCAACTCAAAAAGTTGCTTTCGCTGCAAACTATGTAGTAAGTTTCTTACAGCATTTGGAATCCAAAAACTAACAAGGCGTTAGGATTTCCGTTAAAGGCTCAATGGCACTGATATCGAACTTTTACGTCCGCTATTTCCAAGCGATATTCAGTAATCTTTGACATACGCTAGTGACACCAAATTCAAATTTTCTCCCTCCCATTATTACCCGTTCCTGCCATTCAATGTAATAGAATAAGATTATGTCATCTAAGTACACGATAAAACCTCATAAAACCTCTTAACCTTCATATATTTTCATGACAGAGTGCACATATTTTTACCGACTTCAAAAAAGAATAGTACAAGGTATAGGTAAAAAGGGAGGTACTCAATTCAACCGGTATTTTTATTACGAAATAAAGACTGTTTAAGGTGACGCAACAGGAACTAGGATAGGTATTAAAAAAAGATACTACGTGTGTGGCAGAGACTTAGATCATAGTAAAAGTGACAAGAAGGAATTGAAAATATTATAGCTTAAAGATTAAAGTTATCGGTCACCACTTATATGCTCACTTTCACTTCACACTCTAACTTGAAATATAATTGCAAAAACAAACAGAACTTTGACGACGAAAACGTACAATAAAGTTGAGGCATACCTACAATGAGTTCTGTAATCTAAATCTCACCAAAATCATCCTATAAAAAAACTGACCAACTCTCGCTGGAGCTGCTTATTTCTTTACAAAAAGCGTTGAATCTCTCAGTAAAGTCAAGCCAACTCTAACGTTCCTTTCTGCGATTTCTTTATTGATATAGTTACGTTTTAATTTTATGTGACTTTGGCGTTGAACGTTCCACATGTTGGTTAGTTTGGTGGGCACAAGTCAACGACCAAGTCACATAAAATTAAAACGTAACTATATCAATAAAGAAATCGCAGAAAGGAACGTTAGAGTTGGCTTGACTTTCCTGAGAGATTTCAACGCTTTTTGTAAAGAAATAAGCAGCTCCAGCAAGAGTTGGTCAGTTTTTTATAGGATGATTTTGGTGAGATTTCATATCTTTTTGCTAGGTATTACACATCTATACTTAATATTATAAAGAGGAAAGATTTTTGTATGTAACGAATAAACTCAAAAAGTACTGGACCGATTTCGAAAATTCTTTCACCGTTAGAAAGCTACAGTCTTCCCGAGTGACATAGGCTATATTTTATCCCGGTATTCCCACGGGAACGGGTACCACGCGGGTAAAACCGCGAGGATCCGCTAGTAAGTAATAAATACAGGTATACTGATTTATTTACTGCAAATGTAACTATATTTATATAGGATTACAAAGTTATTTATGCAGTTGGTGTAACTAGAAATTATCCTAGTTTTTATAGTTTTCCCTTTATGTGGCCATTAAACCCTAACTCTGTACGAAATTTCAGCTCTCTGAGTTTATGGGAAGTACTAGTTCTATTTTGATGATCATGAGTGAGTGTCATAAATGCGAAACTTTGCTTTCGCTTAACTTCGGAACTAAATGACCTACAGACTTGAAATTTTGTATTTTAAGTATGTAATTATAGCTTACTGGATGACGACAATTTCTGCGTTCTGGTCTTATCCAGAGGTTCTCGAATAGGGGCCTGAAAATGCGGCGAAATGGTTCCAGTAAAGGCTGGTACGGCAGTGTTTGCTTCGCGCTCGACTTGGCGGGGGCACTGCCGTGCCCCCAGATCTGTCGTTATTGTAAGTACGTGTCGATAGAACAAAAGTTCTATAATCACATTGGAGGGCTCTTCATATAAATTTTTTTCAATTCTATATATTCATAATTTCGATTGTACTGCCCCGCCCACATCTTGAAAGCTTAATCCCCTCTGTCGCCCATATGGCGGCCGCATGCCTTAACGCAGCGGCCCGAAAAATACAAGCAAGTTGTATTCAAGTAGGTACCACGCTAATAGGTATCGATTGATGGGCCATATATTGACGGCCTCCGTGGCCGAGTGGTATACGCACCTGTTTCAAGGTGTCGCTATCTCTAGAGGTCCCAGGTTCAATCCCCGGTCGGGTAAATGTTGAAAACGAACTTTTCAATATTTCGTCGGGTCTGGGTGTATGTGGTAATACCCGTCGTTATTTACAGTTTCCATAAACTAGTGCTTAAGCTACTATACCTTGGTATTGGAACAATGTATGTGATGGTGTCCAATATTTATTTATTTATTATATCATATAGCCACCAGTTCACTCTATATCACGCGATGGCCCTGCATTGAACGTGTTAACAACATTTTTGACCCTAAATAATCACTTAAAAATTAGCAAACGCAATTAGCTCCCTCTGACCCCATAAAGTACCTAAGTATGAATATTTTTCTTTCTGCTCCATGTCCGGAATAATTGTTTCCTGATTATGGATGTCGTAAAGGCGCGGTGCATAAACGCAGCTGTACCCGCCCGATATATCGCCCCATAAAGCTAACATCACATATTGCTTCTCAAACGCATAATAGCGAACGCGAATGAGTTATTTGTGGAAAGGATGCTGGGAGAGGAACAATGCGATACTCGTTATAAGGCGGTTATCACACTCCACCGGACACCGCTCCGGTATGCGGTGCTGCGGTTTTTAACTTTGGCTGTAGAATCTTGATTTGCATACAAAAACCGCAGGGTATATACACACTCACACCGCATCTCCTTGCGGGGGGGGGGGGGCGGTACCGCACTCCCAGCCGGAAATGCGGTGCAGTCCGCGGAGTATGCCACACTGAGCTCCGCAGTATCATACGGATTTTTTTTAGTGTGGAAAGGCATGTTTTACCTCGACATTCGAATGTTAACAGGAGCAGGACGGAAATGAATGCGATACGGAGTTTCGTGCTTCCGCAGCCGCATGCAGATTTCGTCCCTCCGCTCCGTACAGCGCAGCGGGATGCGGAGGCAATGTGATAACCGCCTTAAGTGTCTTTTAAGAATGTTGGACAGTGGCACTTCCTCTTGACACAGTGTATACACATATTGTTAATTTATTTTTAATTTCATTTGAGTGAGAGCAAATGCATATAATGTGGCATGCGAAACGGTATGTTGGACTCGGTATGCCGTCGCTTAGGCTATCTTTACATGATGATGTGATACAGATGTTTTATCTCACGAGCGCTGGTGAACCTCGCTTGCGCGGGTGAGCCTCGCTTGCGCGGGTGAGCCACGCTTGAATGTCACGAGCAATAATATGTATACATACGACATAGGATTATGTCATATTACAATACTGAATGACTTCTGTGACACTGATCGTTTTCTTTCGGAACGCTTCAAGGTGACAAAGTTCTATGTTGTATACATATTATTGCTCGTGACTGTACATGCACACTGTCTTTTACTCACGTAAGCTCGGCTCGGAAGCGCTCTGTTTTGGACTTTGGCCGAGTCGCCGGCCACGACGCACACAGAAGCGCCTATATACGCATTACATCCTCGCGCTCGTGAGATAAAACAACTGTACCTACCTATATCAATGGATAGAAAATATATACCAATTTGATTGCGCTTGTTTCTAATACATTATTATTTTGTTCAATGGGATTTTACGAATATTTGTTGTTACAAGACTGCCCAAAAATCGAGTGTTTAGTGTCGTTTATTTTTGTAACGAAAACCATGCAAGCCCTTAGGTACGTTTTATGTGGTTTTATCGATGCTTATTGAAAATGCGAACGAATAAAATAGTGCTAACGCAATATTATAGTTCTGTTGGACCACAAGCCTTATTGCAAATGGCCCTTTTCCTGTCATAAATCTTCATGTCCGTTTTTATAATTAATTTCCGTTTCTTTTGACTATAGATAATTTACTTTAGGTATCTAAATCAGTAACTGTATCTTGACTAAGAAACTTTAATGCATCTACGTAGTAGGTATAGTGGAACCAATTGAATCGTGACCTACGTTAATTTACGATATTAAAATTCAATAAGGTCAAATTCAAATTTGTTGACGTTTGGACGCTTTTAAACAAATTGTTGCAAAATGGGTCATGATACAATTAGTTCGACTGTACTTACTCCTGTTGACTAAGAAAAAATGTTTACATAATTTGTGAGCCATTTGTGCCACGCAACTTATGTAAGTTGTGCCAATCAGTTTGCCTAGATTATTTCGTCCTCAGATAGTCTTTACACGAATTTATTTAAAAAAGGGTGAGGTCACAACGTCTAAAATAAATCATAAATAAATAGACGTCCCTCAAAAACTCAAAAACGCACCCTAATTACAAAACTTAATCAAAAGTTTCGTAATGAAAGTGGAAAGCAGAAAATTATTACAAGGTTTTTGAAGGCGCGATTCTTTTGTCAGTGGTACCGTATCTCCTAACTTCGGTGAATATTGAGGAAATTCGAGACTTTTAACGGATACAAATTGTACTCGTTTGATATTTATTTATCGAAAAGAAAAGAAAAAGTATAGGTAGTGTAGTTTTTGAAAAATATTTTAAGTGTAAAAAACTCTCTGTATCGTCATATTATTTGCAATTATAATCAGTCAAGCAGTGAATTTTGTTTGTTTAGTTGGCAGAATTAATCACCGTGTTAATTTAATAACGATTAATTTTGCTTGCCAGTTGGATACCGATGTTATATAAATATTTATTAACTTCATTAATCGAGCTGTGGCATAGGTTTAAAAGTTCAGTGGGTTTTGCAGATATACGGTTGGTATTGGTGATATTTTTAAAGAGTTTCCATGTCTTTTTTGGGTTATTATATGCCTTTTTATCCGCCGGCGCAAAAAGAGGGGTGTTATAAGTTTGACGTGTGTGTATCTGTCTGTTTGTCTGTCTGTCTGTCTGAGGCAACGTAGCTCCTAAACGCCTGGACCGATTTTAATTCGGTTTTTTTATTTGAAAACTGGCGTGATCGAGATGGTTCCTACCTATAGTTTATGAAGATCCGTTCAGCCGTTTGAAGATCACCAGCTCATTTTCTACTTTAATTTCCATTTTAATTACCATTAGGCTCGGATTTAGATTTAGTTAAGTTGATAACCGTAGCCGTAGCCTTTGCTCTAAGTCCGTAGCAGTCCGCCTACGAGAGTCGTAGCGTGAGAGGAACCGTAGCGTAAATCCGTAGCAGTCCGTCTACGAGAGTCGTAGCGAGAGAGCAGGAACCGTAGCGTAGCCGTAGTTGTGTGATGACACTGGCCGAGTGGGACCCTTTGTTTGGCGCGTGCGGTGAATGCAGTTATAGCCTTGTGGTGCAATGAGCTGACCAAGCGAGACCGCGAGCATGAACACAGGTTTAAGTCCAGTCCACACTTGAAATTATTTTAAATTATTTACACCAATCACAATTTAATAAATAGAATTTAAAAAAAACTGAGAATAACGCCTTGTTCGCACTGAATACGCGCACAAGGCGGAGGGGGGCTGAATATGGCTGAGACTTGAATGCGAAACGCAGAGTTGGATTTAAAACGTAAAACAAATCATGATGGCACTTTGGAAAATGAAGTTTAGATAGCAATTTTCGGTTTCTACAGTATGTGAAGTGTGATTATAAAGGTTTTTACGTTCTCCCGAGACGACGGCGACGTTACAACGCCTTTTCCACGTACCATGGTCACGACCCGACACGAGTGACGTCTAAGACATCTAAGATGTACTTTTACAATATTAGTTTATTTTTGTCAAATTTGAATAATGTGTTCTATCTCGGATGAGTAAACATCAGAAGAATATAGAACAATTGGTTTTAAAAGTACCTGTACTACCTACTTACATATTGTTGAGTTCCTTTGCATATTATTAGTAATTGTAATTACTAATTAGTAAATATAATTACTAATTTAGCTTTAGTAGGTAACATTTATAAAAATAGGAGTAAATAGGCAGGTATTTACTTTCACTCAAAACTTTAAGGAGATATTTTAAGAAAATGAAATAATACGGCTCCTCATAACGTCATTCAGTGCGGCAAAACGGATCCTTTTCATTTAAAAAAGCCTTACTTATTATAAGCCGATATCTTTTGAAACCTAAGGACGTATTTAAGTCATGAGGGAACGCTTCGATGTTTGGGAATGTTTTTATGTAGTTATTCAATGGATGCAATTATTTTACGACAGGTAAGAAATCTGAAGTAATTGATAGGCACAGAACACGGAAAGATTTTTTTCTTTACTTTCAATGATCTGTGTTGATAGGTATCATTTTGATCTTAGTAATTTCCCATGGGCTTTGATTGACATAAAAATACAAAATACATACATAGTCAATAGTACTTAAGACAACGTTATCTATTATGTTGCTGTGCTTCCCAATTAACTAAGTAAATTCTCGTAAATGTGAAAATGAAGAACAATTATATCCATATTATAAAATGCAATAAGTTAATTTTACATTCATCCTTCAACGGACCTAACCGGGTCTTCAGAGACATCGACACCGTGAAAACCAACAATCCTGGGTACTGTAGAGATCGAATATTCTTTGGTCCCCGCACTGCAACTGGCCGATACACACATAGATTAATAACTCTTCGCTTAAGGATACACAGCCTTGCTGGCTGGTTTTGTTTGTTGAAAAATTAAGAAAAGGAGAGCCGTGACATGCGTAAACATGCGCGGTCGCCTTTTGAGATAAAACTACTTAATATAAAAAAAATACTGATTATTAAAATAGTTTGAGTAAAACATAGTTTTATATATCAAAGTAGCGCTGCCGTGTTACATGGGAGCGCTACGTTACCATACACAACCACAGAGATCATTATAAAATCCAATCCAAGCGATATATTAAACAGCATCGAAAATCACTGTCAGAAAACACAACTTACAAATGTATGAAATCATCGTACAAAGCTTCGCCACGGACTTGATTATTAATTATTAAATTACAAAAGTACAACCAATGTGTCTTAAGACTAATTAGGTGCTCGGGTCCTGAAAAGTTAATCATGTACTCGCGAGGCAAGTTGACGCCCGTCGATGAAAATATCAAAGTTTAAAGCGTACTCGACTCGAAAGCTCCCGCCAAATCGCGCGCCTATTACGAGTTCATAACTTAATCAATTCTAAACGAGTTGTTAGGAACTCGAGAATAATGTACATTGACAGAAAACAATCCAACTTTACTTCTTTGTCGTGTCATTACGATTTTTTTACAAACAATTTATAAGGAGCTTCGATACGCAGAAGTTTTCTTTTAAATGCATATCGTTAGCGTTCTGCTAGAAGTCTACTACTTCAAAGGCGTTTAATCGGCTACAAATATGCCTCTATTGAAGTGAGATACTTTTAGGGATATAGCGGTGGTTGTTGTGTTCGAAGATGTTGTATATTGTTTTCTTAAGTTTAACAGAGGTGTTTCATACGACAACAACATAGGGTACCTAATAGTTTTCACAAAAAAAAGTGTTGAAAAAGTCAATGCCCAGTGCCTATTCAAAATCATGATTCCTACATATTGATATTAAAATCAGTGTAATTAGCTAGCTAGTCAATAGAAATTCCTACGGGAACGTGAATTACGCGAGTGAACCGGTGAGAAGCCACTATATCAAGTAACAAGAAGTCCTTTTAACTTCAATTAATGTCCCAGAACATCGGAAATCAGCCATTACGCCAATACGTGTTTGACTTTTTGGGCCTTTGTGAGCATTTTACGATTGGCATCACGTGCCGCGTTTCTTTGTTGCCAATTTAAAGAAAATCTAAATTTAACCAGCGAGGTTTCATGGAGCAACGCAAAAATCAAGTCGTCAGAAAAATCCCGTTTCTAATTTTGCTTTCACACAGATTATGAAGAAAGTAGGCACCTAATACTTTTATTATTCCCAGTGACATTTTAAGTTCCAATTAAAGTTAATTAAGCGATATTAGGTAATCAATTCTACACAAAATTCAATTTCATAATAGATTTTTCTAACATTTGACATCAATTTAACGATTAAAAAAATCATGGTTGAATAAGTGGAAAATACTGAAAATTCGAATAAAATTATTTTTATAATCCACAATTCTAAATATCCCGTATGTTAATGTTACGACATTAGACTTGTAGAAACCTATATTAGTTAGTTAACTCTTTCACGGCGGCGTATCGGACCGGTACTGTACTGTTCTGATAGGTAGGAGTATACCTCAGTACCTCACTTAACATCGCTGACTGAAACGAGCTAATTTCGTCGTACATATTTTTCACAATCTTAGCTATCAAAGTTTTAAGACGAAGACGTTGAAGCTAACCAGCCTATCCAAGAACAAATATTACTCTTTATAAAAAAAACAGATGTTTCCTTTAATTGCTTGAAATATTCTTCTGTAGTAGTCTAATAGGGGCAATTAGCGTTCCTTTATTTTAGTCTGTGCAAATTTTTAAGCCAGAGCGGAACGTGAGGCTGGTGTGGCTGTATTTAGGGGATTAGGCAGATGAATCGCAGATTCGCGTCACGGCGGCGTCTGTTACTTAAGGGGCCGACAGAACCCTACTAGACCTTTTAATACACCAAATTAGATCCCGTTTAAAAAACGGAAACGGCTATTTATAAACAAATAATAACGTACTTAAATAGTAAATTCACATTGTATCTTAAAAAGAAAAAAACGGCGAATTTTTTTGAGTAATGATTCAAATATAAATAGCCAGACTTGGCTCCACGTTACATCTCAATTATTTTTATGGTAGTCATGAGACTTGACAAATGTTTACATAGAAATTTATTTTTTGGGATGTACTTTACTTACGGCATTGCAACGCATGGCGGTGGTGGCTAGTAGGTATCCTACTAATATTATAAATGCGAAAGTTTAGATGTTTTGATGTTTAGATGTTTGAATGTTTGTTACTCGATCACGCCATAACGGCTGAACGGATTTGGCTGAAATTTGGAACACAGATACTTTGTAGCCTGGAGAGGAACATAGGCTACTTTTTATCCCGGAAAAATCACATTCCCGCGGGATAACGTCATGTATTTCACGCGGGCGGAAAGCTAGTAATAATATATTTATGGACTCCCCTTCATTATTTTGAAATTGAATAACCTATTGGAATCAAAGAAAATTACACATCTTTGTAAAAATTGGTAAATCATAGCTCTATGCTCTTTAAGGCGCTGATTCCCGACCGAAATAGGCACGCTAACGCTTGATCGGCCGCGCGCGATACACTTCACGCGGATGCAGCGGCAGCCGGCAATGAACTGTGAACTCGCGAGCGCCCCGCGAATCGAAAATCACTTAAAATTAAATTAAAAATTAAATAAAAACAATTTTTTTTACTTATGATGGCCGGATTCGTATATTTTTCATTAACTAAAACCAAGTATACTGCCAGTAAAAGGATATTTGGATTACGATTAGACGGATGTTTTTGATTTTATTTGACACAGTAAAATATAACCAATCGAAAAAAACGGCCGAAGCACTAGATAAATAACTGTAAAATAACATATATTTTTTCCAAATTTTGAGTACTTGTGGTTTGCGAGTAATCCATAGTTTAAAATACCCTATTTTCAGGAATCGGCGCCTTAACAATAAACGTGGAGTCTAGGAGAAAAAGATACGCAAAAGTGACGTTACTTGAATATTAAATAAAAATGAACCATTCAGTCTAGGTATTTACTTTTACTTAAAGATTTATATTTAGTTAAGCAAATTTTTTGTTAAAGAATATTCTCCTTATCATACATTAAATGGCTGATGATGATGACGATGATAGAATTTCTAGAGGAACTTGACGTGGCTGGTAGTTTTATATTAGAACAGAATAATGCCAATAAATGGATTCCTATTTTGACACTCGAAGAAAATAATCATGTTTTTTAAATAAATAAATATTTAGATATTGGACACCATCATATACATTGTTCCAATACCAAACCTTAACCTTAAGGTTCTATAAGTTACTTATGACCTAGGTACCATTACGAACCGGGATTGTTGAGCCACTTGCCAACATTTTTAATTTTTACTCCCGATTTGTATTGCACGGCTGAATTAAGAATGCAAATGGCTCAACAATTCCGGTTCGCGATGGTACTTGCTGATAATTAGTATGTCGATAAATATTTTTAAAAATTCCACAACACAACAATACAATCCATACAATATTATGGCGTTAGACTTAGATAAAACGGTGGTAGCGGAACAAGTCCTACCACCAACCAAACCGAATACGATATGTATGTACCACACTGGGAACCGAACCCGAGAACTCTTGGTCTGTACCCCTAGTACTATCAATTTGTATGAAAACTGTATCAGCGCCTCTAGCGGCGAGTAGCGCGCTTATACAGTTTTCATACAAATTGACATAAATACGGAATCGAAATAGTTTGCGTTTGCTTGACATAAAAACTTACACCCTACAGTGCCACAACCTTTTCTGTGCCGGTGACAGCCGCGCTACGTACGTTTTTCTTTTTTTTGTAGTAATTTAACCGGTCCTGTCCTGACTTCTAAGAACTTCAGCCGCCAGCAGCGCTATGGTTGGACATCAACTTGACAGCAAAATGACATTAAAAAAAAATCACGTTAGTTTCACATTTTGGCCACCGGCACAGCAAAGTTTGTGGCACTGTAACTAAAAACTTACTGGTACAGTGCCACAAACTTTGCTGTTCCGGTGGCCAAAATGTGAAACTAGCGTGTTTTTTTAAAATGTCATTCTGCTGTCAAGTTGATGTCCAACCATAGCGCTGCTGGCGGCTGAAGTTCTTAGAAGTCAGGGCCGGTTAAATTGCTACAAAAAAAAGAAAAACGTACGTAGCGCCGCTGTCACCGGAACAGAAAAGGTTGTGGCACTGTACCGGTAGTGTGTACAAACGAACCAATTAAATCGTGATTCGTGTCAAACCCATGAGTTCATTTCCCAGAAAATATTCAAATTCAAGAAATTTGAAATTCAAACTTGTTGACATTGACATTGACACTGACATTTATAGTTTTGACGCTTTCAAGCAAAATCGGTCATGATTCAATTGGTTCGACTGTATCTACCACTAGACCACAGAAGCGGTTGAGTTGGTTATTAAAGCAAAATCTTGTTGACAGAGGCGGCCACTTCGAATAAAACCGGAAACAAAGATTTAATCCGACAACTAAATCCTAAGTGATTAGTGTGTAACGTCAGTTTTCCTCAACTGCCACCAATTTCTATAAAGGTTAAAGTAAAACATTATTCATGTATTAACACATTCAGGACTGCTTGATAGTTCATAAAACAAACGAAACACGAAGTTGAAACAGCTTACGTAAATACATATCGTCTCATGATCGAAGGTCTCGGGATTATAGACGATTCGATGAATTTATGTTTTCCAGTATATTTGTCACTAGCCTTCCGCCCGTGGCTTCGCCTGCGTGGGCTACATGACGTTATCCTGCGGGACTGTGATATTTTTTCGCGGTAAACTACATAGACATAGGTTATGTCACTCTCCAGGTCCCAAACTATCCTCATACCAAAAATCATATCGATCCGTAAGCTCCGTCGCTCCGTCTTGACGTGAAAGATGGACAAACACACTTTCACATTTATAATAAGTGTTAAAATACAAGATGTTTGTCTACAAATGGGACCTACTGCAGGGGGTGAAAGTACCCATCAATACAAACAACTTTTACTATGGGACCAAATGTGATATTGCGAAAAAACGGCTGTTTCATACAAAAGTGCAATACCGAATGGATCAAAATGTATGAAATAGCAGACTTTTATTTCGCAACGTGGCGATTGGCCCCATATTAAAAGTTGTTTGGATTGATGGGTAGGTACTTTCACCCATTGAGGTATGTCCCATCTTTAAACAAACATCCCGTATAGTATGTACCTAAGTATGGATGTAAAACGTTACCTTTGCCTAAAACTAAAATTAAAACTGTTTGTGTTGCTTTAAGGTTATACTAAAACTTTAAGGTTATACTAATACTTAATGATCTTTATAAAAATAAAACTTCAGGATGATTGCAAACGTAAAAAATGCATTGTAAATGCAAATATCTTAATTTAATTTGTTTATTGGCTCTTTTTTCCTGTACTTTCATTTCTTATCTTTTATTATTTGCATTTAAAATTTCCTAATCGCGATGAATGACGAAATCTCTTACGGGGAATTATTCAATGATTATCATCCGTTTTATGAAAGAAAGTAATAAGGAATGAGGTGCGCCATTATTGAAAAGAGAAGAACAAATACAAAAGGTACAAAAAGCATTGCTTATTGTAGACGTTTTACATTAGGTCTGATTTATCTCCAGAAAAATATAAACATTATGTATAAATATTGTTCGGTTTTTAATCTCATGGTCTTCTTTAAAGGTCGGAAGGATAAATTCGGGTCCGGCAAGTAAAAATATGAGTTTAATTTTACTTCGAAAATTAAATTTATTGAAAGGAATCCCAGATTTGAATGTCCGGAAATGCTTTATCCCCGACAACAATCGGGCGCGATCTTTTCAGTGAGAAATCGATTTTATTCACCGACGAAAATAATGTTTTTTTTCCGGTTTTAATTCATATAATTTTTGAAAGTTACCTAGTAAAACGTTATGTCAGTACTGGTTTTCTTTACTAAATATAGTTTTTATAGTTAAGAGGATTTGTGTAGCAAAGGGTCTCTACTATACCAACAAAAGAATAAGTCCTCCCACCAACCAAACCGAATTTAATATGTAACCCCACTGGAAATCGAACCCGGGACCACTAGACCATAGAGGCGGTTTGTAATTTTTTCTATAATTAATGTTTGAGGATGATTTAGTAGTAAGTAAACTGAAAAAAAAACAATGTTTGAAAATATGGAAGTGGCTATTAAATAAATAAATAATAAATAACTTCTTACATTCACACCAATTATCTAAGCCCATTTTAATTTCATTAAGAAACTGTATCATGGAAAACTTGATAACGGATCTGGATACGCGGCAGCGTATCAGCCAAGTTCAAAAGCAATCAGAACTGGCGAGCAGCACCGTGTGTATCTTAACACGAACCATTTGGAGCCACTTTTGACCCCCTTATAACTCAAAAACTATTGCACAGAAACATGTCAAATTTGGCTTATGTATTGAGACTAGCGAAATAAAAATGTGTTCCAAATTTTATATACACAGCTCAAACGGTTATTTAGATATTTACGTCCAAAAATCGTTATTTTTATCACTGACTCACCTATAATCAAAACTCTAACCCACTTCCAGGTGACCTAGAAAGCTGAAATTTGGCATGCAGACAGGTAATCTGGTGAATACAAAGGAAAAAATCCGAAACTAGTATTTTTTTAAAATAAAACGTTGACAAACTTATATTTGCGTTCCCTATGCACTTATCCTGTATAAGATCTTGTATAAGATGAAGTACAAATATAAGTTTGTAATAGTTTTTATTCTGTTATATACCAATAATTCGTCATACTACACGAAGTTCGGCTAGCGCCGACGGCGTAGTGGCCATTCAATATTGAAGACTCGAGAGAACCAAGTTCGAACCCCAGATTACCCAAACACTTTTTTGTCCTTGCGTTAAATTAATTACAATCTTGCGCCATCTAGCACGATATCCATATTATTATTAATTAATTATTAATATTAATATAAATTATAAAGTTATTGAAATTTTTACTTTTTTGCATTCACAATCCAATTTTTATTATTGAAAAATGGAAAATGAAGTATTTAGACAAAATCGACCCTCATCTCACAACCAGCTCCGATGGGAATCGAACCCACGACCTTTCGCTTAAATTAATTATGAATATTAATATAAATTATAAAGTTATTTGATATTTTACTTTTTTGCATTCACAATCCAATTTTTATTATTGAAAAATGGAAAATGAAGTATTTAGAAAAAATCGACCATCATCTCACAACCATCTCCGATGGAACTCGAACCCAAGACCTTTCGCTTTCCGGGCGAGTGCTCTAACCACTGAGCTACGGAGTCGTAATGATAAATGTGAAAGTGTGTTTGTTTGTTTGTTTGTCCTTCTTTCACGTCAAAACGGAGCATAGTATTTATAACCCGACCACCAGGGGGCGCAATCTTCATACATTCAAATGGGAACTAACGAGAAGCAAAAATATGCGAAAGCTGCTATGTTCTCCCTGTAGGTGCACACTTTGCACATAAATAGTTCACTAAAGTCAACGATAGATGGCTCCAAGTTAATACACCCACCCACAGTATAGAAAAGGAGAGAAAAAACCTTTTTTTCTATACTATATTGTTGAAAGTTGATGGAAGAGTATAAACTTTAAAGAGTAGAGTTTTAGAGACACTTTACTAGTGTACTCATGGAAAATAATGTCAAATAATCTAAATTATACTTTTGTTTGTTAAATTTGTTATTTGTTTGTTTGCATGTTTTATTGTTAATAAAGGGTGCAGTGTTAACCTATGTTTCATTTACACTAAGTTTCCTTATAAATAAATAATATGTATACTATGGCTATGTGTGTGTCTGTGTTTATATGCCTTTGTAATTTGCATATGTGTGTGTTTATACACCAAATGGAGTGTGAGACTATAACTTCGATACAAAACTGCAAAACTGTCATCTCTTCCATGGCCGCTTCCAAAGAGTATGTAATCACTGACGTCTGCGCGCGGTCAAAATCGAATACTAATCTTTTCCATAGGCTTAGCATAAATAATGTACTGTAACTAGCGCCAAAAATGCACCAGTCGCGCATGCGCGCAGAGTTATCTGACGCGCACTCTACTTTACAGAGTAATTTATATATTTTATTTTATAGGCTCTCACAACAATGAGTACACTATTACTTATAACATATAATAAACAGATGGTTCTTATCTAAGTGTCCCATTACTTATAGGAGGGCACCGCCTGCTCTATGTAAAAACTTAAATAGATATGAAATATAAATAAAAATCATGACAAACAAATTGGTTAATTTACAATAAATAAAAATGTATATGTATATGTAGGAAGTAGAGACCAATCTTGGCCCTTTTATTGGTAGTGTATACCTAACTAGCGCTATCTATCTCGTGTAGGCAACTTTTGGTGTATAAACACACACATTAGACAAAGTCTTCTTATTATTTATTCTACTTTAGTCTACTATAATTTATATGACAAAACAACGTTTGCCGGGTCAGCTTAAGCTAGTTAGCAAATAAAGAATCAATAAGCAAGATTAGATGTCAACAAAAACGGCTACATCCATAAATTGTCAAGAGATGGCGCTAAATGATAAATGTAAAAGACAAACTACTGCTATGTACACTGACCTCTATTATTTACACACTGGATTGGCTGACATAAAATATTGTCGACTGCGGTAATGATTGTGTCAAAATTAGTTCTCGGGACACTCGTAGTGGCGGCGCTTTAAATTACACAAAATTTGCTGTAATTTGTATGGAGACAGCCTGTCCAGTGTATAAATAATAGAGGTCAGTGGCTACGTAGTAATAATTATATAGTATTCTTTGCTACTGCCAAGCATTCTATATTAGTGCATTGTGCGGCAAAAGATACGAGTTTGTCCGGAAAGCTTTATCGCTTAATGCAACCAGAATCAAAACGCAAATAAAAATGCAATATCTGCTCAGGAACATTAAATACCTACTGCAACTTCGTCAAGCAAAACACCATACACTATTACGACTAGGAAAAAGAAACTGTTGGAAATAGGAAAATGTGTTAAAAATGATATTTCTACGTCCACACCAAACACGAGCAAAAAATTAGTTTCATTGTCAGTAGCTGATACACAAGGGCAAAGTAATATAACTGACCAAATAAAATATACTGAAACATTTGGTATTAATTTTATTATAAATAAGTACCTACTAATAATTTCTCTACAAAAAGTAATGATATCTCATCAAAAACATAAAATATGTGAAGTGAGAGCCAACTTCAATATTAGGAAATATGCCTTGGTTGTTGACTTCAACGACAAAAGATGTGAGATCTAAATGGGTGCCAAGTTTAACGGTCAGTCCTGAAAATTTAGTACATAAAATGTTTTATAACAACTTAAAATATAATTTCTTCTTATAACTTAGGATAATATATTGAAGCCTAAGGTCTGACTTGGCTAGTTTTCATATACGAATTATATATATATTATAGCCTTCGCAAGCTCTAAAGCCGAAGTTTTTATTGTATTCTTCCGAAAATTTGGCTTGTTGGTAGACTAGAAACTAGAGATGAACATAGGGCTCTTCCATGACTGTTTCAGTAAGTACCTACCTAATAATAATTCGTATACGAGAACTAGCCAAGTCAGACCTTAGGCTTCAATATATTATCCTAAGTTATAAGAAGAAATTATATTTTAAGTTGTTATAAAACATTTTATGTACTAAATTTTCAGGACTGACCGTTAAACTTGGCACCCATTTAGATCTCACATCTTTTGTCGTTGAAGTCAACAACCAAGGCATATTTCCTAATATTGAAGTTGGCTCTCACTTCACATATTTTATGTTTTTGATGAGATAAATATATACTTAAATACTTTTTGTTTGTAAATACATACTTAATATACATAGTAAACACCCAGACCAAGACAAATAGACATGTTCATGCACACAAATATTTGTCTTGTTCGGGAATCGAACCCGAGACCACTGGCGCAGAAGGTAGGTAGCCTACCCCTGCGCCAAATCGGTCGTCGGCTATTGATTTGAAATTGTTATGGCTGAGTCTTGATTTTGTTGTTATATTATTTAAGTTTTATTGTTTGACTACTATTATTATTGTACTTTCATCTCTTCTGTGGACTGATGTGTCTGTAATAAACGTTTGAATCGAATTAAACTGAATTTTATCAAATTCCTAATAACAAGAGATTAATATATTGCACCTACATCTATACATATAATAAAACAGAAACGGAAAAAAGTCTGTACATGAAATATTTTTTAAAGATAATTACTGCTGTGTGATGTGTACAGGATATAGACCCCAAAATGATAGATAATAAAAATTTTGTCTGTTTGTCTGTTTGTCTGTTTGTATGTTCGCTTTTCACGCAAAAACTACTGGACGGATTTTTCCCAAATTTTGTGTAGTAATAACTTATAACCCGGGTCAACATATAGGGTACCTTTTATTGCGGGAAAATTTCTTTATATTTAAAAAAACGTTGGTAACGACTGTTTGTATGTTTGCTTTTCACGCAAAAACTACTGGACGGATTTATACCAAATTTTGTGTAGTAATAACTTATAACCTGGGTCAACATATAGGGTACCTTTTATTGCGGGAAAATTTCTTTATATTAAAAAAAAAACGTTGACCAACTTATATTTGCGGGCGTCTGTTTGTATGTTTGCTTTTCATGCAAAAACTACTGGACGGATTTTTACCAAATTTATAACCTGGTTACCTTATATATACCTGATATAGGGTACCTATTATTGTGGGAAAATTTCTTGACATCTTATAAAACGTAGACAAACTGACTCACATTTTGTATGAAATTAACTACAAATGTAAGTTTGTATTAGTTTTTTTAGAGATTAAACTATAAATTACCATTATTTATTTTACCTTTATTTGTACTGTAAGATCTGAAGTTTGCCAAATTTTATGATTCTAGGTCAAAAGTTTGTAAAAGTTTTTTTCTGTTATATTACTTAGACATACCTATAACCAATTTTAGGATATTTTCCATTATTTGTATAATTCAATAATGTACCTAATACCATGCTTAAGACAAATAATGAATTAATGATAATGATGATTTATAGGGTTCCGAACCAAACTGGTAAAAAGGAACCCTTATGGTGCGACTAAGTCTGTCTGTCTGTTACAGCTGGATATCTCGAGAACTACTAATGATATCAACTTGAAATTTGGAATAGTTTTAGCCGACGTTTGCCCAACTATTTTGCAAATAAGAGACAAATAAAAATATTTATATTTTTTCTTCAATAGGGGCTGAAAGGGTGTCTTAAAAATTTGAAGTGCGGCTACTAGGGCATATAGGGTATCATATAATAGAGCGCTGCTTGCACACTCTCAATATTTTTTCTTTTTGTATTAAGCCACATAGTTTTTGAATTATGATGAAAAATGTAAAAAAACACCACCCCCCCCCCCCCCCCCCTCCCTTATTTCCGAAGTTTGCATAGAGAAAAATCTGAAATTATTTTAGGTGATAAGTAGAAGTTTATGTAAAGATTACAGGAAAAATAAAACAATGTCTCTAAATAGTCTCTAAACGTTTTCAGAAATCATCAACAAAAATTATATTCGTTCCACTATCGGTCAAGAGATGGAGCTGACCAAAAACTGCAATATTCTACATCGCGCATTCTCGGACGAATATGCCACGCCGATGAAAACAATGTCCTCCTTCCTACATACTCGCAGCGTAAGCGAAGCGAAGAGTTATTAATCTATGCTCGCAGGTCGTTTTGGGTGAAGCACAGTTGTAGTTTTTTCTATTTTATAAAAGAAAAGATGGTACGGAACCCTCGCGGCGCGAGTCCGACTGGCTCTTGACCGGTTTTTTTCTTAGTATATTTTATACCGGTACCTTTTAGACTGTGTACGGACCGGCGGGCGGCGGCCCCACGCACGAACGCCAACGAACGGCATCAGGCATTGCTCGCTTCACGTTTCTGGCCTTCGAAGATCAATCTAAAGCTAGGTAAAGGATTACTGGGAGCGATTCCAGTTCACATTCGGAGTTTCTGGGGGCTAATTGTCTAATTTTAACATCAATCGCAATCGCTTTCAATTTGACGTTTGAAAGATATTCACGAACTTCACACCACAAAACTTGTTTTGAAAGATTATTGAATGAACGATATCGTTAATTTTACGTAGATTTGGAATTGTCTAAGCAAAGTGACAACCGCAAAATCTTTGAAAGCTATTGAGAAGTGTTAAACGAAAGATTTCAATGTTAACTGCAATCTTTCAACGAATCTAAGTAAGTTTTTATTATGTTTCTTGATTTATTACCAAATTTTTTGTAATCATCGTCATTTTAAACTCACCAAACGCTCTTAATTAATGTAACACAATCATTCGTTATCGTTTCCGAGGGAAAAACAACTTATTATTAATGAAAATGTGATTAATAAGAAGCCACTTTTACCTATTTTAGAGGTATTTGATTTTTAACCGACTTCAAAAAAGAAGGAGGTTACGACTATATGTATGCTTCTTTTTCTATGTATGTTCACCGATTCGATTTCCATAATTCTTTTTTTATTCAAAAGAGTAGGTATACTCATGAGGTGGTCCCATTGTCACCAAGTCAGGATCTGCCTCCTGATTCACGAACCGTCGGAAACGGAATCGGATTCGAATTCTGACTTTGTTAATTCTGTAGTAAGTGACAGAGACAGTGCATACATTCCGCTGTCGGGAGCGTTTCCGAAGGTTTGTGAATCGGGGGGCTGATGATGGGATCCCAAGGAAATCGAAAAAACCCCTCAAATTTTATTATCATTTTACGTTATAAATTCTCAAAAGCTTTTCAAGCTTATGGATATGGTAAGTACTCATCAAATCATGTTGATGACCTGATGATGGAAGGCACAACTCCTTAATGGTTCGGAGTTAGATGATAATTTATTTTAATATTGTTCATATGTTAAGATTCATAGTTGTAATTTTTCCGGTTATTAAGGTGAGCTGATGATAGAAGGTAAAACTCCTTAACGTTTAGGAATTAGAGGGTAGAGCAGGGTGCCTACCATCAACTCTTATTGCGGTTTTGTTTAGGAACCTAAACTGATCTGTTTCGCTTATTCGTAACACGACAGCTTAATATCAATGACAGCGATTCAGTGATCATTCAATGACATTTCACAGCCGCTGAGCTGTCATCAACTCTTATTTGACGTATAACTTGGCCAAGCTAACATGTCACCTGCAGGTTATACCCGTCCCTTTCATTCTCCTGGCATGACAGAATCGAGTGAAAGAGACGGGTAAAAGAAATAAGGACACAAATCGTTCGGTCATTCACATTTAGCAATTCATTTGCGATCCAGTTTTTAGAAGGTCATGGTACGAAAGAAAGCAATTCATTTTAGGAACCTATTCTGCATCGCGCTATTTTTGAATCGCTGTCTTAAAGTTGATGGTATGCACCCTGATATTAGTGTTCTAATCTAATTTAGATATTGAAAATAATTTTTAATCGTTGCACATTGCGCTCCACTTTCTCATTGTGCAGTTTCTTAAGCTACAGTTCATCATCATCAGCCATTATATTTGCCCACTGCTGAGGCACAGGCCTTCCTTATTACCCACCACGCGGGCCCAATGTGGATTAGTGGATATTAACGATTGTAAACGAAGCCGGGACCAACAGTTTTACGTGCCTTTCAAAGCACAGAGGAGCTCGAGATATAGTAGATTGTACAACAAGTGCATAAAAGGTACCATTTTACCCGAGACGTATATATCCATCCGAGCCGTAGGCGAGGGTGGATAGTCAATTCGAGGGTAAAATGGGTTTTATGTACGAGTTATACACTCTGCTTTTCACTTCGAGTGTGAGGAAAATAAATAGCAATATTGCAAAAAAGAAAAAATAAAGACTTCGCCATATTGGCGGGAAGACTTTCGTTTTCTTTTTTTTTATACGGGCATTGGCAGCACAGTGACTTTAGCATAGATCGTAGTCCATAATACTCTTGAAATACTTATTCCTTAGAAAACTCATTAATTTTGCCTAGTTTTATTAATTTAATAATTTAACATGGATAATGTACAAAATTAAAGAAACAGAATGAAATACGTTAGGTATTAATAAAGTTTATTTAACGAAGTTTAATTGCGTGTGTGACTGTTTACCTGACGACCTTTGTCTTAAAGTCTGAGACTTAAACGAAGATTTTACTTTATGCACTAGAGCATAAAAAGCGATTTTATGCCGCCTATACCCAACATAAACACGAACTTTACGAGCATGAGAAGTGAAATAGTAGATTGTACAACAAGTGCATAAAACATACCATTTTACCCGAGACGTATATATCCACCCGAGCCGTAGGCGAGGATGGATAGTCAATTCGAGGGTAAAATGGGTTTTATGTACGAGTTATACACTCTGCTTTTCACTTCGAGTGTGAGGAAATTACAATATAACAAAAAAGAAAAAATAAAGTATTCGCCATATTGGCGGGAAAACTTTCTTTTTCTTTTTTTTATACGTGGAAGTGGCAGCACAGTTACTTAGCATAGATCGTAGTCCACAATGCTCTTGAAATACTTATTTCTTACAAAACTCATTAATTTTGCCTAGTTTTATTTATTTAGTAATTTAACATGGATTATGTACAAAATTTAAGAACCAGAATGAAACAACAAGTTTATTTAACGAAGTTTAATTGCGTGTGTGACTGTTTACCTGACGACCTTTGTCTTAGAGTCTGTGACATAGACGAAGATTTTACTTTATGCACTAGAGCATAAAAAGCGATTTTATGCAGCCTATACCCAACATAAACACGAACTTTTCGAGCAGGAGAAGTGAAAATACATTTTCAATCACACAAAATCGTTTCAGTGTTCAAAAGCAAGGTCTAGTCTTTTTCTACTTCTGATTGCTGTGTAGCAAGGTAGCGTCAGTTTATCTGATGACCGGTGGATAGGGTCCTACTGCAAGTAGTTAGTGCAGAATTATTCAAGACTACCTGCTACGACTACCTACCCTGCTTTGTTCCAGCGCATTTATGGTGACATGGATGCATCAACCACCAAGATACATCAGTAAATGAAATTCTATAGCATTTTCATTCGTTCACCCTTCCTTTGTTTCACAGTTCAAAAGCAAGGTCTAGTCTTTTTCTACTTCTTTGCTGTGCAGCAAGGTAGCGTTAGTTATCTGATGACCGGTGGATAGTGTTCTACTGCAAGTAGTGCAGAATTATTTAAGATTACTTCCTGCTTTGTTCCAGCGCACTTATGGTGTCATGGATGCATCAATCACCAAGATACATCAGTAAATGAAATTCTACAGCATTTTCATTCGTTCACCCTTCCTTTGTTTCACAGTACAAAAGTTAGGTCTATAGTCCACAGATTTTTTTTTCCGTGTTCTGTGGTCTAGTCCTTTAGCTACTTCTGATTGCTGTGCAGCAAGATAGCCGATAGCGTCAGTCATCTGATGGCCAGTGAATAGTGTCCAACTGCAAGTAGTGCAGTAATTATTCAAGACTTCATCCCCCATTCAAACGAATCTGTGCCTGTGGTGAGATGCCTCCGACTCGACATCTATTGTACTGCGAATAAAACAGTTCTTTACGAGATAAGCACAGTACGAAATGAAGCCCTTTATAAGGGCCGTGTAAACGACTGAGACTCGACAAACATTTTGTTTTCTCTCCTTTCTGAGGCGCAACAATAGGCGGCGATATCCTGCCAACTTTACCTACGTCTCGGTTTTCGTCAATAGTCTGAGCAGTGTTCGTATTATTTGTCAAATTCATTTGGATAAACGAGGGCTGTACATACACACAAGTTTTATAAAACTTATCAACCACATTACAATGTGGCCAGATCACAGTCACCGGTGTGGCAAGCGACAAATATGTAGTTTACACGATATTTCATACATTTAGTAGGGTGAAGTGTGTGGCTGCCAACATCCACACTTATGCAGCGAGATCCTACCTATAAAAAATCGTTTAAAATTATTGTCACTAGCCTAGCCACCTAGTGGCTGTGGTCGGTGGTCCGTTTGCGCCAAGCCATACTGAGAGGAACTTTTAATGGAATGGTACTGGCATTACTGAAAAATTCCATTTAATAATAGCAAATCCTTAAATTAAAGTTTAAACAAATAACGATACACATTTTTAGAAGTAACTAGCGGCCGCCCGCGGTTTCACCCGCGTGGTTCCCGTTCCCGTTAGAATATCGGGATAAAAAGTGCCCTATGTGTTATTCCAGCCTATAATCTATCTCTGTTGCAAATTTCATCCAGATCCGTTCAGTAGTTTTTGCGTGAAAGAGTAACGTCTAGATGTTTGATACTTAATTACGGGTGTGTAATATATGATATAACAACATTTCGTATAATACTCACAAAATATAACAACACATTACATAAACTCATTTCATATAACGTTCATTTCGTATAATCAACGAATGATATAAATTCAAAATGTATAATTTTAAACCGTATAATGAACATTTGATATAAAAACGTTTCATATAATAAACATTTACTATAACACTTACATCGTATAATATTTAAAACACATAATGGTTATATAACATAAAATCATGTCATATAACGTTCATTTAGTATAATCAACGAATAACGGCCGCTGCCGCGGCACGCTCGCTTCGCTCGCTCGGCTCGCGCTTTGTTTTGTTATCAGTTCTGACCTAACCTAATCTATCATCAATTTTAATGCTTTTTCTCCGTTGTGGCTTTTTATGACGGGGGGCTGCGCCCCCCGAGCCCCCTTTCGGGGGCACTGTACGCCCCGTGCCCCCTGCTCTTTTGCCTTCAATCATCCATCCATACTATCCATCCATACTAATATTATGAATGTGAAAGTGTGTTTGTTTGTTTGTTTGTTTGTTTGTCCGTCTTTCACGTCAAAACGGAGCAACGGATCAACTCGGTTTTTGGTATGGGGATAGTTTGGGAGCTGGAGAGTAACATAGGCTACTTTTTATTCTGGAAAATTATAAAATAAAAATGATTATTTTGTATAGAAAATCGATAAACTATAGTACTATACAAAACTGTCATTCTTCCATAGCCGCTTCCAAAGAGGTATGTCAAAGAGTATTGTAATCACTGACGTTTCGTTTTAGCCGCTTTGGATTACCTACTGTGTTATATTATAATATCTTTGCCTACTGTATAAAAACAGTGTATAAAACTTCTTCGCGATTATTTATTTTCATCTGTCTATCTGTAATAGATGTTGGTGATACGAAGTTTACCGGGTCCACTATAATTACTATGGCAAAACAACGTTTGCCGGGTCAGCTAGTATTACATAAAATCATTTCATAATTATAACGTTCATTTCGTATAATCAACGAATAACTATTACTGGCGCTTCGCCGGCAGCTGCCGTGGCACGCTCGCTTCGCTCGCTTGGCTCGCGCTTTGTTTTGGTCACAGTTCTAACCTAACCTAACCTATCATTAGTTGTTTTGTCACCGTTGTAGCTTTTTAAGGCGGGGGGTTTCGCCCCCCGAGCCCCCGTACGGGGGCCCTCTGCCTCGTACTCCCTGCTCCTTTGCCTTCCCTTTAAATTTAATTGACTAATTGATGATTAAATGAAACAAAATTATATCAAATGATCGTTATAGCAAGTAATAAGCTTTATATAAAATATGTTTATATAAAATGAGCGTTATATTAAATGATATTACCACACTTTTATTAGCTTCACTTGTAACTAAGTCACAATGTGAGAAAATCTTGGAGTTCAATTTTAACCTACTTATTATTGTCGTATTGATTTGAAACTTGCAAGTCTATATGAATCCGATGACAATACAATAATTTGCTACCATCGAGCTGATGTGATGATGGAGTCAAGAGGTGGGCAATAGAACTCTTCGATAGCTGCTAGGAAACCCCTCGAGATTAGGATTATTTGTTCTGTTCTGATGAGACCTATTCGCTACACTTAATGGTGAGGCTCTGATGATGAAGCAGGGAGGAAGCCAGTGGCACTCCTTAATAACCAATAGGAAACACCGCGAGTTCTAACTCATTTGTTTCGTTCTGATGAGACCTATTCGCTACACTTGGTGGTGAGAGTCTGATGATGGAGCAGGGAGAAAGCCAGTGGCACTCCTTAATGGCTCATAGGAAACACCTCGAGTTCTGGCTCATTTGTTTCGTTCTGATGTGACCTATTCGCTACACTTGGTGGTGAGGGTCTGATGATGGAGCAGGAAGGAAGCCAGTGACACTCCTTAATGACCACAAGAAAACTCCTCGAGTTTGAGCTCATTTGTTTTGTTTATATGAGACCTATTCACTACACTTGGTGGTGAGGGTCTGATGATGGAGCTGGGAAGAAGCCAGTGGCACTCTTTAATGATCACTAGGAAACCTTTTGAGTTTAGGCTCATTTGTTACGTTCTGATGAGACCTATTCGCTACACTTGGTGGTGAGGGTCTGATGATGGAGCAGGGAGAAAGCCAGTGGCACTCCTTAATGGCCAATAGGAAACCCTTCGAGTCCTGGCTCATTTGTTTCGTTCTAATGAGACCTATTCGTTACATTTGGTTTAATGACCACTAGAAAGTAAGGGTTCAGCTTGCGCATCCGGTAACTAACAGTCTCCATTTGTAAAACTAAATCTATACAAACACGGCTTTGAGTTATAATGTTTACGGGGTGGGCAGACACATGAATGGACTGTGAAATCCATTACCATCCGCCATTCATTAAACTAAAAAGTAAAAAATAAATATGTAGTTTAAAAAACTAAAAAACCCCACTTTTATAGGAACAGACTAAAAAGTACAAAATAACCGTCTATTCAGTAACTGAAATTAAAAAGCGTGGTGCGGCCTTTGCAAAGCATAGATTTCAAGTACCTACTTAATATTGACAACGCGCACCACGCTTTTTAATTTCAGTTACTAAATAGACGGTTATTTTGTACTTTTTAGTCTGTTCCTATAAAAGTGGGGATTTTAGTTTTTTAAACTACATATTTTTATATAAAATGATGATTAAGTATATGAAATGAACATTATGTAAAATAAAATTAGTTAAAGTGATGTTATGACTAACGTTTATTATGTCATATGAACGTTATTCTCTATATATCTTTGAAGCATCTCTAAATGTAAGAAAAAATATAAAAAACTTCCAAATGTTGAAAAGTAACAGACTTAATAAAAGAATAAGAGCGCAACAATGTAGAACAAATTTATTCGGCAAAAGTGTGCTTGTTATGCAGGTTATCATTTACAACAATCTTCCGAAAAATGTAAAAGAAGCCGAATCATTCATGTCATTAAAAAAAAGACTAAAAAATTTTTTGACTGAAAAGTCAAAAAAGTTATTAAATAATTAAGTGAATTATTAAATAATAAACATATTGACCGATAGTGACAGCATTTCATTGTGGCATATTTCTGATATTTTAATTTTATTATGTAATCATTTTTTCTTCATTAATGTTTAATAATTGTTGTAAGTAATTTTATTTAGATATGTTTTGGACATTCATTATTATTTTTATTTTATATATTTTTTTGCTGATTATTTTAACTGATTTTATTATAATGTTTGTCTTTAATTAAACAATACATTTGCACACCGTCGAAGGTTAAATGTGGCGTTCTCATATCTTGTAAGATCTAATGATTGTACCCATATTTTGCAAATAAATAATTTTGATTGATTGATTGATTGATTGATTGAAATGAAATTAGTTATACCAAATGAAATTATATCATTCATTACGCACCCCTTAATTACGCCTGAACGGCACTGCATGAAATTTGACACACAGATATAATAGATTGTAGCCATATAGGCAACTTTTTTTTACCCCCAGAAAATATATCTTCCCACAGGAAAACATCGTATGGCAACAACGCGGGCAAAGCCGCGGGCGGAAAGCTAGTAAATGATATTGTTAGGTTTTTACATTACAACATGCCATGATCTGAGTGAAGTAACGTTGGAAACCCATTTTCCGGAAATTAATACTCAAGTTTGATGAGTATGAAATAACCTGCAAAGTGCGCTTAAGTTATTTAGAAGGATGAGGGGTCGTTTATATGCCATAAACTGACATGTTCAATATTTACGTAAAGACTCCTCCCGATTACCATCAGCCAACCAGACTTTATAATCGAGAGGTTCATCGATAAAATCTGTATACAGGGCGTTGTTTTGGTCATGTAATTCCGACTCAGGTGTGGTAGTTTAAACCATAACGATGAGGCGAGGAATCCCGACCGAAATAGGCACGCTAACGCTTGCTCGGCCGCGCTCTATACACTTCGCGCGGACCCAGCGGCAGCCGGCAGTGAACTGTGAACTCGCGAGCGCCCCGCGAATCGAAAATCACTTAAAATTCAATTAAAAATTAAATATTAAAAAAATTAAATTTATGACGGCCGGAATCCCTCGGCTATTCAAAGACTTATTTTTATATGTTTTTCATTAACTAAACCCAAGTATACTGCAAGTAATATGATATTTGAATTATTTATAGACGGATGTTTGGGAATTTATTTGACACAGTAAAATAACACCAATCGAAAAAAAACGGCCGGAAGCACTAGATAAATAACTGTAAAATAACATATATTTTTTCCAAGTTTTAAGTACTTGTGATTTGCGAGTAATCCATAATCTAAAATACCCTATTTTGGGGAATCGGCGCCTTAAGGTTAACGCATGGTTAACTGACGGCCGCGTAGCACAGAATAATTAATAGTGCTAAGGCGCGTAGTAGCTGCAAGCTACGAGCGGGGGGCGGCGGGGTACATCCTTACACCCCGCGGCCGCGTCGTAGCGCTGCGTATCGCTACCAAAATATTGCAATTTTGTGAATTGACGGATTTTTTATGAAAATTTAAGGTATTTTTTTATATTTTTTTAGCATCAGTATCATGTATACAACCACCTCACCAAAACAACACCCTGTAGGTATATAAATTCGGCCAAGTGCGAGTTGGACTCGCCCATGAAGGGTTCCGTACCCTGCCTATACCTATTACCTAGCCAAAATACAAGTATCATTTTTCGTCAGCAAAATATAACTTTGTTTTCCATAGTGTTTGTATAAACGACAAACTTACAATTGCGGTTTTTAAAAATTACGACTTTGGAAGTGTACATCTTTCAAAATATTGACTTTGATAAAAAATTATAAAAGAAACCTAGATATCATTTTTAAATACCCATCACGAATATGTTTTATAAAAAAAACAGTTTCATTTCCGTATGTATATGGAGCCCCCTTGATTTTTTTATTTTTGTATAAACATCCTAAAGCGGTTGACAGAATATATCTATCTACCAAGTTTCAAGTATGTAGTCTTAATAGTTTTGTAATAAAGTGGCTGTGATATACGGACGGACGGACAGACAGACAGACAGACTGACATAAAGAATCTATAAGGGTTCCGTTTTTTGCCAATTGGCTAGAACCCTAAAAACGAGAGGTGACAGACTGGTCTATCAAAGCACAGCTCAATCAAACTACTGGACGGAATTTGGCACGCTGACAGGTAATACGACGTAGGCGTCCGCTAAGAAAGGATTTTGTAAAAAATCTACCATAGGGGATGAAACGAAGTTATGGGTTCCCCGAATTGAAAGCTAGTTATACTTACTTACCTATATAAAATTTCGTACGTGAATTTATATAGAACTAGCTGACCCGGCAAACGTTGTTTTGCCATATTAATTATAGTGGACCCGGTAAATGCCGGTAAACTTCGTATCACCAAACAGATGAAAATAAATGATCGCGAAGAAGTTTTATACACTGCCTGCAACAAATGTCACTTATTAAAAAGTAGGTAATCCAAAGCGGCTAAAACGTCAGTGATTACAATACTCTTTGACATAGGTACCTCTTTTGAAGCGGCTATGGAAGAAATGACAGTTTTGTATAGTACGACAGTTTATCGATTTTCTATACAAAATAATCATTTTTATTTTATAATTTTCCGGAATAAAAAGTAGCCTATATTACTCTCCAGCTCCCAAACTATCCCCATACCAAAAATCGAGTCGATCCGTTGCTCCGTTTTGACGTGAAAGACGGACAAACAAACAAACAAACAAACAAACAAACACACTTTCACATTTATAATATTAGTATGGATGTTGATCTTTTATTCAATCGGAACTATATTCACAAGACAATAATTAATCGGCGAAGAGATATGTGGCACTAGTAGTTAAATCCAAAGTAATTCTCTTGGGGTTAGTTAAATAAGTACACATTCGTATGGCCTAGCCCTTAGGTACTTTGTACCCAAGGTAAATCCAAGGTTTCTTAAGATTAATCATTCATATGCGAATAGAATTTTCAAATGTTCTATCCGCTCATCAGTAAATGTAAATAATTTGTTAATAACTTAATTAAGATCGCTTTGATGTAACCTAACTTAAGATTGCCACCTAACGCCTTATAATCATTCTTACAAGCTTAAGGTGTAAAAAAATGTTTTATAATAATACGTAACTAATGATATCCCGTCCTTGTTCCTTATTTCCAAAACGCAATAAATAGTGAAACTATAAGTACTTCATGTATGCAATGGCATGCTAAATTTATTTATTTATAATTTATATAATTGCAGTTTAGAGTTGTCATTGGATGAGAAAAAAATATGAACCATTCGAACATTGCATGTCGCGTTGGATTTCCCAGTTCTCCTACGAACAAAAGCCCAGACTTATTGGACAACTAGAGCTTAGAAAGGATAGCGAAGTGTTTATTGCTTTTGTTCTGTAACCCTTTCTTTCTCCGTTTTCTAATAAAATATTTATCAAATTGTTAAAACCGAAATTGTCTCGGCTTTATAATATCTCGTTACAGTTATTACAGTTTTGCCGGGAAAGTCTTTGAAATACTTAATAGATAGTTACTTACAACGCAATAAAATATTACAGCTTACAATAGAGAAATCATGAGCCAATTAATTTTTTACATGAAAATAAAGCTTTGTGGGATCCTTGTAAGTTTTATCAAAGCAACATGCCCTCAGATAATAATTATGACTTATTTCTTCGGTTTTATATGTAAAATCTGTAATAGGCCAACATAGAATACACTCGTTTGCAGAAAAAACGGGTAAGTACTTTATTTCCATACAAGCATGCTCCCTGGACAGTCTCTATTGCAGATTATCTACTCGCTATATCTCCACACTATCACTACTATCAAAATTCAAAATGACTCTTTCAAATTTCACTCAAAAGAAGTGTAATTTTGCCATTTTCCTCTATTAATTTATAATAATTGTTGAAATATATTTAAATACTGAACCCATTTCTATGATGAGGCTCTGTGCTTGTCACTTTTATACTCGCTGTGTAACTGTGCTCTTTACCGAACAGTAAACGGGTTGCAAATATCTATTATCTTTTAATTATTCCCTCAGGTTATGGGTCGATAAATTATTATAATAGTTTTGTATTTACTGTTGTGATTGGAAGTACAAGTTTGCCAATTAGTAGTAATCCGCGATCGCAAGTATTTCATAATTTTTTTCGTCTCGACAAAATGGCCGTGTCAAATGTTCACATTGAAAAATTAGCCGGTCGGGAAAATTATTCAACATGGAAATTTGCGGTGAAATCTTACCTACAACTTGAAGATTTGTGGGAATGTGTCGATCCCGGCACCGCTGTCGATCTCAAGAAAGATATTAAGGCAAAGTCGAAAATCATTTTGTTGGTTGATCCAATAAACTACGTCCATATTGAAAATGCAAAGTCATCTCTAGAAGTATGGACAAACCTGCGAAATGCTTTCGAAGACTCCGGGCTATCAAGAAAGGTCGGCTTATTGCGGGATTTGATCAACACATCGTTAGATAGCTGCTCAAGTATTGAAGAATACGTAAATAAAATTATGAGTACCGCGTATAAATTACGAAACATCGGCTTCGAAGTTGGCGACGAGTGGCTGGGGACTCTCATGCTGGCCGGTTTATCCGATAATTATAAACCAATGATCATGGGCTTGGAAAGTTCCGGCATTAAAATTTCGTCAGACTTCATCAAGACAAAACTTTTACAGGAAGTGAAGGTTTCCGAGTCTTCTGCGTTCTTTACAAAGCACAAGAATACCTCTAATAACAATACTAATAATAATGCCAAGCCTAAAGGAAAAGGACCGCGTTGCTTTAATTGTAATAAATATGGACACTTTAAAAACCAATGCACTGTGAAAAAATCTAATCATAATAGTTTTTCAGCAGTTTTTTCAGCTTACAGCAATGTAAATGGGAATGATTGGTATATTGACTCAGGCGCCACAATGCACATGACAAGAAAATCTGACTGGATGTATGATTTTGAGCCATCTCCGATTCAACAAATCAAGGTTGCGAATCACGAAGCTGTCTCCGTGCAAAATATGGGTAAAGTAAACCTTCAGACCAAGTTTTGTAAAAACGAGCGTCCAATACAGGTGAGAAATGTTTTATTTATTCCTGGGATAAGTGCAAACCTGTTATCGGTCAGTCAATTAACCAAGAATGGTTGTAAAGTGGAATTCACTGAAACAGGCTGTAATATTTATAATGCTGATAAGATTCTTATAGCAAATGCAACATTACACAATAACATGTATAGATTGAACACTGTTACCGGAAATGCATATGCTGTTTCATGTGAAAATAAGTCCGATATTATGACATGGCATAAGAGAATGGGGCATTTAAATTTTGCTGATGTAAAGAGGTTAGAAACATGTGCTGAGGGTATAACTATCACAGATAAAGCTATTGATATTGTTTGTATACCATGTTGTGAAGCAAAACAAACACGATTACCGTTTCCGCATTCTGGTTCGAGAGCAAAATCATTACTAGAAATAGTGCATACTGATCTTTGTGGTCCGATGGAGACACCATCTGCTGGTGGTGCGAAGTACTTCATAACCTTCATAGATGATTTTTCCCGTAAAGTATATGTATATTTTCTCAAGAACAAAATGGATATTAAGTCGGTGTTTGAAAAGTTTAAGAATGAAGTTGAAAATGAATTGGATAAGAAAATAAAGATAGTTAGAAGTGATAATGGAAAAGAATACAGTAACAAAATATTCTCTGATTTTTTAACAGCTTCCGGCATCAAGCATCAGACCTACACTCCATACACTCCTGAGCAGAACGGGCTGGCAGAGCGTATGAATAGGACGCTGGTGGAACGTGCAAAATGTATGCTATTTGAAGCAAAGCTGTCGAAACAGTTGTGGGCTGAGGCGGTTACAGCTGCTGCCTATGTCATCAACCGTTCACCATCACGAGTTTTGGCTGAGGTAACTCCTTATGAAAAATGGTCTGGTAAGAAACCTAACATTTCACATTTAAAGATTTTTGGATCTAAGACTATGGTTCATATTCCAAAACAAAATCGTTTAAAATGGGAACGTAAATCCAGAGAGTTGGTGTTTGTGGGATACAGCGATAATACAAAAGGATACAGATTATATGATCCAATCAACAAGAAGATTATCATAAGTAGAGACGTGATATTTATTGAGAAATCTCATAACAATACTGTCAATATCACACAACCCATATCTATCCCACAAGTCGTTCAAATTCCTCTGAGCCAAGGAAATGATGAGTTAACATCTGTTGATGAAAACCCACAGGATGAGACTCCAGATGACACATTGTCACCCCCGTGTACTGACACATCTAATGATAGTAGTGTGTTGAATAGAAGTGTTGATGAAACTTATTATCCTAGTACAAGTGATGACAATAGTATTGATGATTGTAATTTGAATCGCATCACGTTAAGATCTCATCAAAAGCACAATAATTTTATGTGTGTTCAACAGATTTCTGATCCATTGACTGTTGAAGAAGCTCTTTCTGGCAATGATGCTGAACAGTGGAAAGCAGCCATGGATGAAGAGTATCAGGCTTTACTAGAAAATAATACATGGGAAACTGTTACTCTTCCAGATAATAAACGTGCTATACCATGCAAATGGGTTTTCAAGAAGAAAACTAATGAACACGGAGATATACAAAGATATAAAGCACGGCTTGTGATTAAAGGTTGTTCACAAAAACCTGGAATAGATTACACTGAAGTATTTTCACCAGTTGTAAGATATGCTTCTTTGAGATATTTGTTTGCTCTGGCAGTTAAATTTGACTTAGACATTTGTCAAATGGATGCTGTTTCAGCGTTTCTTCAGGGTGACTTAGAGGAGGAGATTTATATGAAGCCACCACCTATGTATGGAGATGGTTTGCGAGTATGTCGCCTAAGAAAATCACTGTATGGTCTGAAACAAGCAAGCAGAGTATGGAACAAAAAACTTAGTTCTGCACTTAAAGAAATTGGTCTATTACAGAACAGGTTAGATCCTTGTATATTTTACAAAATTGTTGACAACAACAACATGTTTTTCTTAGCAATATATGTTGATGATATGATTTTATTTACAAATAATATGGAATTAAAGCAACATGTTAAGGAAGAGATGCAAAAGCAATTTAAAATTAAGGACCTCGGTGATATAAAATATTGTATTGGTATTCACGTGGAGAGAGACAGGGAAAAAGGTTTGATATATTTAGATCAGAAAAAATACATACAAGAAGTATTGACTAAATACGGCATGTCAGATTGCAAAAGTGTCAAAACTCCAATAGATGTCAATACAAAATTCGACGATGACAGTTCAGATATTTTGAATGAAATTCCTTATCAGGAAATAATTGGATGTTTGCTATATATTTCACAAATCACCAGGCCCGATATAAGTTTTGTTATAAACATGTTGAGCAAATATAATAATAAGCCTAGAATGTCACATTGGATAGCTCTGAAGCGAGTTATGCGTTATTTGAAAGGAAGTGAAAATTGTCGCCTCACTTTTAAACAAAATGCAGAAGAGAATATGACTCATGGTTTCTGTGATGCAGACTGGGCAAGTGCGCAAGATGATCGGCGTTCCTGCACTGGTTACACTTTTCTGTTTCAGGGAGGAACAATCAGCTGGAATTCCAAACGCCAGCCTACTGTTGCTTTGTCTACCACCGAAGCAGAGTACATGTCTTTGTCGTCTTGTGTACAAGAGGCTATGTGGCTAAAGCAATTTCAAGAATGTTTTTGGCCTTTATTGAAGAGTGAAGCTATGATCATCTACAGTGATAACCAAAGCTCGATAAAACTCTCGGGTTCAGACGGTCACCACTCTAGAACTAAACACATAGATGTGAGGCATCATTTTGTGCGTGACAAAGTTGTTGCAGGGGCCATAGCTGTGAAATATATACAGACAAATATGATGGTAGCTGATGCGCTTACCAAGGCAACAACATATCCTAAGCTGGCCTATTGTAGTTCTAAGATGGGGTTGATTTATATTTAATTAAGGGAGGATGTTGAAATATATTTAAATACTGAACCCATTTCTATGATGAGGCTCTGTGCTTGTCACTTTTATACTCGCTGTGTAACTGTGCTCTTTACCGAACAGTAAACGGGTTGCAAATATCTATTATCTTTTAATTATTCCCTCAATAATCACCTTAATATTTCCCCACAGCAGAAAAACATTAAACTTTTGTTCACGTTCCATACATTATCCTATGAAACTCAACTAAAGTTTTACATTTCTGGAAGTTTGGGTGGTAAGTGAAAAGAATTTCATAATGATTATCGGAAAAAACAAACATTTATCCAACACATTTGACACAAAAATAGAAAGGAGAATGAACAAAAGTGGTCCAAATGTCCATTACTAACGAGACCTATACTGACTTATAGTCCATTAAATAGAGAGTAACTTTCAGTATGGGACAAAAAAATAATAAGCTGTCAGTAAAAAGTTATTGTGTATTCTCGGCAGTCATTCGTTTGGTTGATTTTTTACGTGTCTGTGCGAATTCTTATGTATAATTCCTTGCGATTTTGGCTATCTTTTACTTGACTTTTGCTGATACTCTTATTGCGACTTAAATACATACATACACTTCGGACTTTCTATTTTTGCTTAGGTGATTGTTTTTTTTTATTATTATTCGGAGCTTTTGTTTTTTTTTTTTTTTTCAGCGAAAACCTAACACGGCACATTTTTCCTATACTTACAGAATTGCATTGTGAATGCATTAATAGTACATTACAGCCGAGGACAGGTAAGTAAGAAATTACATTGTCGAGGATGGTTCAGCACGAGCCGCAGGCGTGGGCTTTAATCATTCGAGGCAAGGTAATTTTCTAACCGTACAAGGCTTGTATAGTGCTTTTCTCAAGAAATGCGAGGAAATAAAAAAAACTGTTTAACTAAATAATGTTTATTAAAATTTATATCACACATGTTCGGGCAATTATTAAATGTAAATGTTATTGTTTTCCCGGACACACTTATGTATAAATCGCCCATAATAATATTCTTTTTCACACTTATGCTCTGAAATTTTAATATTATATTTGAGAAAAGAATGCAGTACGTGACACTTTTCCGAGGTAAACATTCTAAATTTGAAAATCACTGCAGTAATGAATTTCAGTACTTACTTACTGCACTGGTTTTAGTGCAGTAAGTAAGTACTGAAATTCATTACTGCAGTGATCTGCAATGGTACTACCAATTTTTTTTCTTTATTTTTTCTTTCGTTATTCCTGTGTATAAAAACAGAAAAAGCAAAGGGACATTTGCACCATACAGCCACATTTAACTTTTTTTTAAATACGGTGCGCACAGAGTATATTACTTCGTATTGTACCACAAGCGCTATGTACCCTTAGCACAAACATCAATCGAAAAAACAAAATGAGATTTATGATAGACAAAATATCCTTTACGAGTAGTTTTGTATGGGAAATATGTACAGCGCCATCTACCGCCCAGAAGCGGGTATTGAAGTTGCGCATTTTCGTAGCAAGTAGTAAGTTTTAATAGGCTGTATGACCGTTCCACATGGCCTCACAAACCAATATTAAAAAAACGGCGGGAATGATTTTCAGCGGTTCATTTGATATCAATACAGCTTTATATTGTGTTGTGTAATAAATTATCAAAATGAGTTCTGCCAATGAAACATATATACAGACATTGTATGTACCTACTCCACCAAATTTGAGAGCAGAAACAAAATTAATAACAGAAAACTTACTGCCAGCAAAATCAAAAGAAAGATATATGAAAACCTACGATCTGATTTGGAAAAGTGAAAAAAGGCGCTTATGTTTTCGGAATCTGTGTTGTTGGCGTATTTTAATGATACATCATTAAAATAATATTATTATGGGCGATTTATACATAAGTGTGCCCGGGAAAACAATAACATTTACATTTAATAATTGCCCGAACATGTGTGATATAAATTTTAATAAATATTATTTACTTAGTTACACAGTTTTTTATTTCCTCGCATTTCTTGAGAAAAGCACTATACAAGCCTTGTACGGTAAGCAAATTACCTGTCCTCGGCTGTAATGTACTATTAATGATGTATCATTAAGGCGCTACTCGGAAAAAAGTATGGACTTTTTGATATAAAACTATAGGACGTTTAGAGTTGTTATAAATCTGGTAAAAAGATATATATTTCTTCATACCTTTATCTAGAATCGTATAGTTTCAGAAACACGATTTTATGATTTTGCCTCGACACTTTTTATTTTCGAAAATACCTCTAAAAAATAAGAAATATCAAGATTATTCTTAAATGGGGATACATATACTATTGAAAATTGGTTTAATTAGTGGACACCAATAATATTTAGGATCGTATAGAAGCATTTTTTTTAAAATCGCTATAGTTTTTTAATACAAAGTGATTTTGTGTTTGTTTTGCGTAATCTGGAAAATCGGTCTCGCTCCCGCGCGCGTCGTTTTCTCATTGTTATCTCGCTTTAGCATAATTTTTCCGAGTATCGCCTTAAAATACGCCAACAACACAGATTCTGAAAACGTATGCGCCTTTTTTTCACTTTTCCAAAACAGATCGTAGATTTTCAAATATCTTTCTTTTGATTTTGCTGGCAGTAAGTTTTCTGTTATTAATTTTGCTTCTGCTCTCAAATTTGGTGGAGTAGGTACATACAATGTCTGTATATATGTTTCATTGGCAGAACTCATTTTGATAATTTATTACACAATATAAGCTGAATTGATATCAAATGAACCGCTGAAAATCATTCCCGCCGTTTCTTTTAATATTGGTTTTGCTCTGGTATACGGGCCATGTGGAACGGTCATACAGCCTATTAAAACTTACTACTTGCTACGAAAATGCGCAACTTCAATACCCGCTTCTGGGCGGTAGATGGCGCTGTACATATTTCCCATACAAAATTACTCGTAAACATGGAAGTATTATTAAGGTAATACTTCCATGCTCGTAAACATCTCGTAAAGGATATTTTAACTATGATAAATCTCATTTTGTTTTTTCGATTGATGTTCGTGCTAAGGGTACATAGCGCTTGTGGTACAATACGAAGTAATATACTCTGTGCGCACCGTATTTAAAAAAAAGTTTACCTAATTATGATATAATAATTACCTACATAATAATAATAATGTGGCTGTATGGTGCAAATGTCCCTTTGCTTTTTCTGTTTTTATACACAGGAATAACGAAAGAAAAAATAAAGAAAAAAAGTTGGTATACCTTTTCCGAGGTAAATATTCTAAATTTGAAAATCACTGCAGTAATGAATTTCAGTACTTACTTACTGCACTGATTTTAGTGCAGGAAGTAAGTACTGAAATTCATTACTGTAGTGATTTTCAAATTTAGAATGTTTACCTCGGAAAAGGTACTACCCAAAGATATTATTACCAACTTTTTTTCTTTTGTTATTCCTGTGTATAAAAACAGAAAAAGCAAAGGGACATTTGCACCATACAGCCACATTATTATTATTATTATATAGGTAATTATTATATCATAATTAGGTTAACTTTTTTTTAAATACGGTGCGCACAGAGTATATAACTTCGTATTGTACCACAAGCGCTATGTACCCTTAGCACGAACATCAATCGAAAAAACAAAATGAGATTTATCATAGACAAAATATCCTTTACGAGCATGGAAGTATTACCTAAATAATACTTCCATTTTTACGAGTAATTTTGTATGGGAAATATGTACAGCGCCATCTACCGCCCAGAAGCGGGTATTGAAGTTGCGCATTTTATTAGCAAGTAGTAAGTATCAATAGGCTGTATGACCGTTCAACATGGTCTCACAAGCCAATATAAAAAAAAAACGGCGGGAATGATTTTCAGCGGTTGATTTGATATCAATACAGTTTATATTGTGTAATAAATTATCAAAATAAGTTCTGCCAATGAAACATATACAGACATTGTATGTACCTACTCCACCAAATTTGAGAGCACAAGCAAAATTAATAACAGAAAACTTACTGCCAGCAAAATCAAAAGAAAGATATATGAAAACCTACGATCTGATTTGGAAAAGTGAAAAAAAGGCGCATACGTTTTCGGAATCTGTGTTGTTGGCGTATTTTAATAATACATCATTAAAATAATATTATTATGGGCGATTTATACATAAGTGTGTCCGGGAAAACAATAAAATTTACATTTAATAATTGCCCGAACATGTGTATTATAAATTTTCATAAATATTATTTCGATTTCCTCGCATTTCTTTAGAAAAGCACTATACAAGCCTTGTACGGTAAGCAAATTACCTTGCCTCGAATGATTAAAGCCCTCGCCTGCGGCTAGTGCTTCAAACCATCCTCGACAATGTAATTTCTTACTTACCTGTCCTCGGCTGTAATGTACTATAAAATGCGTAGATTAGTTCAAAATGTGCGATGGATAGAATGATATCGACAATATTTTTTGCATAAAAAGGTACAAAACATGACTTTTCATTTAGTCATTCATAACTCTTTACTGACAGCATATTTTTGGTTGCGGTCTAGTTACAATTACTCAGTATTTAGTAGACTATTTTATTACAAGGGTCTCGTTAGTGGTGGCCATTTGGACCAAACTCCATATATTTTTGGTCAATCTCCTTTACTGTTTTATTAAATTGACCATGAAGTGAGCTTGTTTGTATAAAAAAAGCAATGGCCCGTTTTTTCTGCAACGGGGTTTATAATTAATACTGTAATTGAATATTTAATACTGTATTGTATTGATTAATACTGAATTATTTTAATTTTCTTTTGTTGCCGCCATGACTTTTCCTTTACATTCTTTCCGGTTGACTGGTATAGAATGCCTAAGGGCATTAAGTCCGCCATTTGCTGTATGTGCAATAAAGAATAAATAATAATAAGATTGTAACGTGAAAAACAATACTATTACATCGAATTTAATTTTAATGAGAAAGTTTAGAACTAATCATGAACTAATACTGTCTTACTTGAAAAGAAAAGTAATATATTTCTTTCTACTTCAGTCACCGCAAAAGCTGTTATTTTTACATTACTAACGATACTTTGACAACATTGTACTTATTCTGTTGAATGCATATTGAAATTTATAAGCTAGCTTCGCGCCTAGCTAAATATGGTGCTTACATAATGACGAGATTTTAATTAATGAACAACTCATAATGATAATGCTTATGATTTAAGCTAAGATTTTCTGTATCTAAGCCATTTCTTCTTAAAGTGTCATTGAGTACCTAAACAGGATAAAAAAGGTGTCCCTTTTAAATATTGTTTTCTTAATATTCCCATTTATTATAAAGTTTAGTCAAAATATGTACCTAGTAAGGTAACATTTTAAACTTAAATGGTCATTAATCTATCTCTATGACTATTAAGAAAAAGTGGGATTTTACCACGTTTAAATTTTTTGTTGCACGCACACGCTGTGATCACGGACGGAGCTCGGAGCTAAAATAAATTTAAACATGACGAAAATCCGAAAAAAAAAATAGTTACAATAGTAGGGTTTTTATAACAATCCTAAGCAAGAAAGTACTTAAAAAAGGAAAATAATTTGTATTGTAACAAATAATTAATAGAAAAAACTGCACTAAAATTACATCTTCGTGTAATTAGACACATCAAATTGATCTAATAAAGAATCTAATTTCGTGTTTAACACGGACATGTAAAACTGAAGGTGCCATATTTCGCCTCCTAATTTTGGTATAAATCATTTTAACGCATCAGGCGTTTACGAAATATCCTCGAATCAAAATTTACTTATTTCATTTACGATCATGCTGTCTTCTCAATGGGAAGGAAATATGAGTTTAAGTGCCCTACCAATTTCAGTAAAATTTCATCTCACCGTTTTATTAAACTTCTCAAAAGGATCAAAGGGAAATCATTTATTAGTTTATAGATAAATATACCTAGATGTATTTATCATGATTTAATTTGTTACGGAATAATGAATCGCCTTTCGGTCCTTAATTTGAATTTACAAGTGCCTTACGAGTATATATTCTATTTTTATTAACTTTTTCAGATACAGGACAGCGAGCCATTACGTTAGGCAAAAGTTTGTTCATTAGCTTATATCAGTGAGGGTTGGTTCCTAGTTGGTTCAAAAAGAATTTATATAAATTAGGTAGGTACATTACCTACTGGTTAAAGGCTTTTTTAACTGCCATAAATTTCACAATCGCGCCTGAACTTTTTCTACTCCTCCATTGAAATGTAAGAAAGCATTTTGTAATTAGTTTTGTAACATTTAGTGAAAATTTTTAAATCTTTAGAACTGACTTAAAAATGATATGTCGTTAATTCGACTATACTAAAAATTACATAACAACTAAGCCTAGGTCAATTCTTCATTGCCGTCGGTAGTCAGTTGTAACAAAAGCTCAATATTAAAATTTTAATTTGATGCAAAATTTTGGCGTAGGTTTTTGTTTTTATTGTATAAATCATGTCTGCCTCAAGTAGTAAATACTTGAGGTGACTTATTTTTTTTATTATATAATATATCTATGTATTAAATTTTTATTGCAAAAAAGCAGCAAATCGCAGTCTGGCAGACACAAATACGAGTACCTAGTAACTATGTTTAAAAAAAACATTTGCAATAAGAGGAACATTTCCTACTGGTATATACTATACAATCATCAAATGTAAATGATAAAAAAATCGTAAATATAAGAACCTGTCAAAAAATATATAATTTAAAGCTCAGAATTTATCCCTCTTCAATTGATTAAAAGTTTTAGATGTCGTCGTCGCGTCGTCGTCAAAAATTTATGAAATATTTTTCAGGAAACTTTTTAACGTCGGTTGTCCCAACGGACTGTGCGATCAGCTTACTAAAATATTTAACTTTACATGTTTTATTTTAATATACCCGCGAGACAATTCTGCAAATGCTTTCTACATATATTTAAAAAAACGTGGTACATTTTGCTACGTGTTCTACATTTGATGAAAGTTTTTAATCACAAAGGAATCAACTTCACCAACTTTTATTTTGCAATAATATGATGATTCCTTTGTTTATCTGGTATTAGTACAAGATACAAAGTTTTCGAAGTTTCTCGTTTCGTCATTATAGTAATAAATTAGACTCACCTCTGTCGCACGGCGGGTTGCGAGCGCCGCGGGAAGTTCGGGACAAACTGAGAAGTGTGTGGCGGGGCGGCCGCGATGTGTGCGCACTTTACCTAACTACTAGTAACTCAGACACAACTCACAACTAAGTCGCTACTATGGATATGGGTCGTGCTGTACACCGGCCTCTGTTAGAACGATTGGACGCGCCAAAAAGTTATGCGGCGTTGGGCCCCAACTGAGTGCTTATATCTCGCCGCTACCCGCCCTTCGCGCTTGCGCAACCACCATTCATGTCACTCTCTCAATGACCACCCCCACGAACGTCATCGTCATTTTTTTCTCATTTTTCGATAAACTACAATTAATGCCGCCCACGACATTTTCAATTTGCATAACAGTTATGCTTGACGTGACGAGATTGAACTTTTCCACACATCATCTCACACACGTAGTAGGTACTTACCTAACTATTTAATAATACATAAATAGCTTTTACTCAAAGTAATGTAATATCTAAACACTAAAAGTAATCACAATAACTTAAATTGTTTTCAGTTGAGTTATAAAGTGTTCAGCAGTCGAAGTTTAAGCACATCAGAGGGCCTACTCTGAAACGCAAATCCGAAACATCGGTTAGCCCCGCCTCTTTCATTCGATTCTGTCATGATTGGAGAGTGAGAGACGGGACGGGTATAACAAAGTTTCGGGTTTTGCGTTTCAGAGTAAGCCCTCAGGTTCGCGTGGATAAAACTACCGAAGTTATCGATAATGCAGCATGCATCAAAAACCGTATTTAACTTTTTGAGAAATGTGCGGCTTAAACTATGTAGATCAGGCCAAGTTTTGCTCTTTTGGGTTACTCGCTTAACACACTTGTATCGGAAACTGGCGATTAAGGTGATTTACGGAGCTTTGGAAGTTGGATCGTTATCCCGTGATAGTCCGTAAGTTCAAGGGTAAACTAGCCTAACGTCTCACATATTTAACTTTATTTTATGTCACGCCTCACTCACAGTACACAAAAAAGCGAAGAAGCAGTAAGTGGGCCGGACCGGGCGTGAAAAACAACAAACAAGAAATTTATCCACAAAAAATAATAACTAAGTTAGCACCTCAAAGTGTAGTATAATGTCCACTTCTGTATCTTTAGGCGCTATCGTAGTATTTTTGTGGCCTTGGTTCAGTGTTGACCCCTGACTTCTGACTATATCGATAAGAAATGAAAATTAGGTTAGTTTGGTGATCAATGATAATTATACCACCCATGAGAAGCCCTCAAAACAGCAAGCCCTATACACATTTTACTCTTTAGAATTTGTTTTAATTTGATTTCGATTCCACGTTACATTCAGTAGGTAGGAGGTATGTGTGACTTGCTCCATCTTATGGATCCGTGGTCTCACTCACATGACTGTGTTGTAAGCTGTAGTCAATTTCCATGATAATTAATGCCTCCAGACCAGACAAAGCACTCTTTCGCGATGGTGCGCAGATGTAACGAATAAACAGTTGATGAAGAATAATGAACTGAAGCACATTGTAAAATGTTACTCTTGACTTTATAACCAGCTCGAGCGCTTCTCGGGAATGAAAGCTATCATAAACGTTAACAGAAATATTACTTTATTTAATCTGACGTTAAACGGTTTATGGGGCAGGTAACACGAGTGCACTCGTTAAATCCTGAACCTGATGTCACGGGCAGATCTCGTGTCAGAAATACCATATCACAGGTTATGTATGACGTGCGAGTAATAGCTAGAACTTTTTTAATTATGAATTCATTGGAGAAACCTTAGTCATAAAATTATTATGTGACTTGTTTTCAATATAATTATAAATCGCATTTGAAACATTTAAAATGTGTCTAGGTACTTATATTTTTTTTTACTATCCCAATGTAATTCTGTAAGTATTGGAAAATTTTAAACGTCCGAAAATATTCTTGCAAGTCTGGTGTTTTTTTTTAACATTTTTTTTCTTTTATGTTTCTAATTCTTCATTTGTTTTATTAGCTGTTTTCGGTCTGTTTACTTGTGGTGCATAGACGCACGGGTCATCAGCTCCACAAAACCTTGAAAGGTCATTGTCTATTACAATGATCGATTTTCGGCTAGTCAAAAAATTTACATACACACACACACACTGATGTGATACGTGATGAACTGTCAACTGCAGCCATACAATAAATTGTATAACATCTTTTTTAACCGGCTTCAAAAATCAGGAGGAGGTTCTCAAGTCGTGTTAATGTTTTTTTTTATGTAGGTATGTTTCACGATAGCTCCGCCAATTGTGATCCGATTCTGATAACTCTTTTTTTATCTGATAGACTAATTTGGTCCCATGAAAAATTTACAGTAGTCGGTTCAGAAGAATTTCTGGGTTCTGAAGGAATCTTCAGAACCCTGAAAAAATACATTGTTGTCATCTAGTAGTTCTAGCTTTACGCTTCAATATCTTCGGGAACTATTAACCAATTTCGATAATTCTTTTTTTATTCGAAAGAATATAGGGCAGGCGTACCGGTTTTGGCCACTGTTCCGGTTTTGGCCACTTTTTGCTCTAAAAGTTTTCTAAACAACTTTTAGCCATTTCTGATAAAGGCAATCAAAATAAGGTATTTTAAGGTAATAATAACAACCGTTAGAATTCCTTATGTCATAAGATTTTTTTTCAATAAATTCCATTTTCTGTTTGAAAAAATGTTTTGTATGAAAATTTTAAGAAATTTGTTTTGGATGAAATACTTTATAAACCTTTGTTTTTTACAATTAAATTGTTGTTTTGCAATTGACTGGTTTCTAGCGCATTAGAATATATTGATTTTACTTGGGTTTGGTTTTGATTTTTCGCAATACTTACAAAAGTTTAAGGATATTGCATAGGTAAAAAAAATATCGTCGATGGCCGTTGCTTACACAAGCGAGGGGGTGCTGGGATCGGTAAGACTCCGGCCGCGGCACTCTCGTAGACTGAGAAATACGTGTAGACGCGGCATGCAGCGCGCATTCTATTTACATCTAAAATATCACCTATGTGCGCTTTTACTAAGGACATTATAATATGTAGAATACAAGAAGAATTATTATGAATATTTATTGTAAACGTCGGTTTGTAGGAAGAGTAGATCTTAGATATTATTCGTATGTAGTAAAAAAAGCTTTTTTTAACAAAGATAGTCACTTCAAACGATTCTTCAAAATGCAGAACACAGCAGCAGCTATTTATATTTATTTTCTATCTCTAGATCATTTCGATAATATATCCATTATCGAAATGATCGTCGCAGGGAAAACTACAACATTTGCTACAAATTACACTGAAAAAAATAAATAATGTATACTGCTCTAACCAGTAGGTACATTTTCAGATTTATTCCAATCAAATTAATAAAACTTATAATTTAATATGAAAAAATATAAATAACTCATACTAGCCAATCATCTAATACTTTTTTACAAAATAAATCTACTTAGTTAATCAATATTTAAATAAGTATACCGTTTATATAAAATCACGCTATCAATCAATAAATCAATACTTATATAAAAAAAAAACTTAAATATAAATATTGTTTAAGTACATACATACATATTATTCCAATACCAAAAATGATAATATCAAGTAATACAATAACTTGTGTCATTGAAAATTGGAAGCAACGATCACATACACCCAGATACAAGAAAATATCTAAAAGTTAGTTTTCGACATTTACCCGTCCGAGAATCGAACCCGGGACCTCAGAGATAGTGGCACCTAGAAAACCGGTGCGTACACCAATCGGCCACGGAGATCGTCGAATTTGTTTAAACAAAATGTAGCGCAACTGAAATAGTTGATACTTTGTTTACTAATGTAAACTTGCCGCGTAAGGTTATAAATCAGCCACTTTAAAAAATCTTTTTTCATTACTCATTTTAAAATATTTTATTTTTCACTTTATTTTTCACTGTCACTATTTTTCGCCATGTACGCATCATATCCCTTGTGCTCTAAAAATGGGTAAAAAACGTAAAAACTTGCCTAACGTCAGGGTCTTTTTTCTGTTTAAATATTATGCGATATGCTGAAATATTTGTACTAACTAAAAATTAATACCGAAGCGACAGCAACACAACTATATGTTAAAATTTTGTCATATTCATTAACATGAATCTCAAGACAATTTTGTGGTATGTGTGACATGACAACCAAAGGCGACAGCAAAAAAGACAATAATGGGTGCATCCATTGCATTGTAAAGTGATTGACTGATATTCGGAAAATTCTAAACATTTAAACAATGTTTATTAAATTAGTCGCGTGAATTGCGTAAACTCACAAAGGTAGTTTTATAATGTGGTTGGTTATAGTACTTGAATGAAATTTTGTGTGAATAGATTCACCTAGAAGATGCCTATTCACTTGCGACTTTAAGAGGTTTGGGTTGTAGGTACTCGGGCAAACAGAAGCCGGCAGAGTATTCCAGGCATGATGAAGGAGTACTTAATTCTCTGAGCGTGAGTTTAAAGGAGAGGGCGGAATGAGGTTATGCAACTCAGATGCACACTCGTTAAAGCATATTTGGCAAGTGACTCAGGGGATGAAACTCATAACTGAAGTCCCCCATCGACAGTATGGGAGTGCTTATTCGCCAGGCCAGATAAAGAGGTACGCACTGTGTATCAGACTAACACCAGTAACATAGAGATCCTTACTACCGAACTTAGTAACTGTACGGTCACTTCAGTCTACAAACCTCCCAATGCACCGTAAAACTTCAGCTGTCCGCCGAACTTTAACGCCCATCCGGTTAGATTCGTCCTTGGTAATTTTAATAGCCATAGCGAGAACTGGGGATACAGAACCAGTGATGACAACGGAGTGAAGGTTGAAGAATGGGTTGATGGACACATACCTACTATCTTTGATCCATGATCCAAAACTTCCGTCATCATTCAACAGCGGTCGCTGGAAAAGAGGTTAAAACCCTGATCTAATCTTTGCCAGTGATCACATAGATCACCAGTGCGTGAAGACAGTAAGTGGTGCAATACGGAGGACCCAATTACGTGCCAGGCCTTACGACCTGAAGGATAAAATAATAAAATAAAATAAAAAATATCTTTATTCAACTTGACTTAATAAATAAGCTCTTTTGAATCGTCAATATTTTCGTACCACCCGTTCAAGACTTTTTTAACTGATAAGAAGAACAGGCGCAATAAACTTATCAGCTTTAATAATTGGAGTAACGATATTTCCAAAGATTTATATCGTTAACTTTTACAACTTTTTCATTAAAATATTACATTAGTTCAGCTAAGGTTATGTGTTACATCAAATCCATGCATTACGGTCTTTCAAATAGTCGTCTACTTTATAATATCCTTTGCCCATGAGCGATTTTTTGCCATGACTTTTGAATTTGTGCAAAGGCAGCTCTACTAAATTCTGTGGAACTTATTAAAACTAGCTACGCTTTTCCCCAAAAACGAACTTCTTGTTTTTTTAAGTCGAATCCTTGGAACGGCAATCTTATTTTTATTTCTTGTTTTGAATTGATGTATATTGCTACGTTTTACAAATGTATTGAGATACTTCTTCACATATACCATATTCTCATATATGTATTGTCCTGCAACAACAGTTTATATGTTGATTTATTTTAAAGAATCTCTTGGCCGAAGTTTGTATATGGCGCGAATAGCTCTTTTCTGAAGCACAAAAATACTTTCGATGTTAGCTGCTGAACCCCAAAGTAATAGGCCGTAGGACAATACAATCTGAAAATAGCTAAAATAGATTAACCTTGCCATTTCAATATCGGTTAAGAACCTTATTTCTTTAACAGCAAATGCCGCAGAACTGAGTCTACCGGCCAAATCTTCAATATGAGGGTCCCATTGAAGTCGATAAACTAATGTTATATCAAAAAATTTAGTACTGTTAATTTTGTTTATGTGAATATCAACCTGTCTTACATTTGGCAGTGAAATTTTTTTCAAATTTTGTTTTTTTTCGAGTGTAATGATAGATTAATTGATGGTACCACGGCAAAAAGAAATTGCCACAGTACCATCAATGGTACTGTCTAATGGTACCACGGTAAAGGAATGGATTATTGCCATGAAACCAATGCGCAACTTTCGATAAAGTACTATTTACTTCGTCAGAACAATGATTACCTCTGTCAACTTTAAAGACTAGAGGAAGTGTCATCAGCAAATAGCACTGTCTCGCATAAATTCTTTGCTTAAAAAGGAAGGTCATTTATATAAATTAAAAATAGCAAAAGGGACCAGGATTGACCCCTGGGGTACGCCCATGTTGATAGGGGCTCCAGTAGACTCAGTTTTGTTGATAACTACTTTCTGTGTTCTTTCACATAGATATGATTGCATAAGGCTAACCGATTTATCATAGACACCATAATGTTTTAATTTCCTTAAAAGCGTTTGGTGACTAACACAATCGAAAGCTTTGGAGAGGTCACAATAAATACCAACTAAATCTCGCTTGCTCTCCCAAGCATCAAATATATGTTTTTAAATATAATATGATAGGATGACATACCAAGACCAGTATATATGAATTAGATCCCTTCTCACAGGACACCATCGATTTGGGAAGGAATTGCTAGAAGCCATATCCGAAACAACGAGAGAAAAGTGGAACAAGCTAATCGAAGGCGTAAATATGACGCATAAAAGCAAGAAGGCATGGTGTTTTATAAGGAAACTAAATAATGACCCTAAAATCGCTGATCGTCATTCCAATGTGACCACAAACCAGATCGCTCACCACTTAACTCCAAAATGGGAAAGCTTCCACGAAAAGTTTCCAGAAGAAATTAACACGAGACCCTGGTAAAGTGGTTAACCACTTGGACGAGGCTTTTACAGAAACAGAGCTCAAGTTTGCCCTTGATAAGCTCAAAGAAGGTAAAGCCTCTGGCTCTGACAACATCAGGGTCGAGCAGCTGAAACGGTTTGGTTTCGTACTACTTATACAACTGTCATTTCTTCCATGGCCGCTTACAAAGGGTATGTAATCTAATCACTGACGTTTTAGCCACCTACTTTTAATAAATGATATTTGTGGCAGAGAGTGTATATAAAACTTCCTCGAGATTATTTATTTTTATGAGTTTATTATCTTTGATATAATATGTTAGTCAGTTTAAAGTTAGCCCGCCATTTGTTTATACTTTGTGCAATGAAATTTAAATAATGAAATAAATATTCCTCCTTCGGAAGTACTTGTACCTATGCAATATTTCATTAGAGTATCAAAAATTTTACTCCGACTATGCAAGTCTCCTTACAGAACTTCGCAAACTTATCTGACGCGGTGTTTAAATTTGAGAGTTTAAACTGTCAATACAGCTGACAGACCTTTCATTCTTTTTTATTGCTACTGGCGCCTCAACCATCGGTTTTAGATATAGTCCAGTCAAAATAAATGTGTTTGTATGGAGTAGGTTGCAATATTAGCACTTTGGGTGATAATTTGGAATAACATAAATGAATACTTGAAAAACCGGAAATCAGAATAATCTCTGATATTAACTTCGTACTTGTCGGTTAATTAATCAATAAAGTAAGAAAAAATAATTTGGGTGTGAACAAAAAATGGAAAACTGGTGATTTTGTTCATTTTAGAGTCTTTTAGAATGCTTTAATTAAGGAATAAATAATCTCTCGTCTAGGTAGATTTATTGAGTGTATTTCGAATATACTATGTCAAATTATTTCTAACTTTATAACAATAATGGCACACCGAGTGATATTTAATCAAAGCATGTATATAAATAATACTAATAAGTATACCAATTATCACCAAGGTGACTCTGGTACTTTTTTTTTAATGCAGTTTTATTTGATTTTAAAATTCGCACACTAAAGTCACCTCGAATTTTTTAGTAATCCATGTAGAAATAATTTATATAAACTCAAAACAATAAAAATCCCGTACCAATATGTTATAGTTATCTTATTATAATTATTATCAAAAACGCAAATGAAGTGAGGCGCGCGCGTCACTAAGGCGAGAATTCCCAACCGCAGATACAATTTGAAGAACATCGCATTATCAGTGGGGTGGGACCCCCGTGCGTCTCAGTAGGTATACTTAGCAAAATCATGATTATTTTAAACTTTATTCAAGATTTACGAAGATAACTCAGGTCAAGCTTGACGTTTCATTTGACATTAAATTGATCCTTAACAATTAGAGCGGCCGTTTTCTGTGTCCTAACTTTAGGAGCTTCTTAACTACTTAGGGCATTCTTAAGTTGTGGTGAAACGTAAAAGTTCCATTTAAGAATCGCTTAACGATAAGCATTGCCTTAGGAACGTCTTAACGTTTGGTGAAAACGGCCATAAGAATGCCTTTTAAAAAGTTTAAAGTTATGACTATTTATAAGTATTATTTGTTTATTGTATTTCGTAGAAGAGAAGTGGAAATTTCATAACTATGAATAAGGTAATCCGTGGCGGTGCCCGTGATATAGTTTTCTAGGTGTTTTTACGATGTTTGGCGGAGTTCCAAGCAGGAAAGTTGCTCAGTAGTCTCGACGATGTTTACCAACGCACCGCGGATTTCACGGGTAATTAAGTAAGTTGCACGACGCGTATTCACAAAGTATTATATTGATCCTGGATGTTAGTTCTTGAATTACCCCACATAGGTACATTTTTAATACTTTTATCCTAACTTAAGACCTAATACCTTGTCTCCCGCTTCCATATGCTCCCTCCTCCCTCTCGCTCTAGGCGGCCCTGTGTCACTAAGACGCTTGAGCTGCCTAGAAGCAACACCAACTTCCTTCTCAATTCCTTCACTGTTAGAGCTGCGCAGCTTTGGAATAGACTTCCGTCGGACATCCAGGACAGTCGGAATGTTCAGTCGTTTAAAACTAAACTGAAAGCGCATTTTCTTGCACAAATTGCTCTAATCCAATGAAATCTGATATTGTAAAGTTACCCACTGTATAGTATATAATTTATGTATTGTATTTATATATGTATATAATATTTATTTTAAATATTTATTATATATTGTGTTAGGTATTTATTTATTAGGTATTATCTTGTATTTATTTATTTCATATAGGTAGTTTTGCACTTTACGTCACCTGCTTATTTATCTATCTCTTACACGTTCTGGGTTGACTGGAAGAGATCTCTTTTAGAGATAAGTTCACCTTTGCTCACTTGTTTTAATTATATTTGTTTATATGTGTTTTTTTTAATGTGCAATAAAGAGTATAATAATAATAAGAGGTTATACCAGTTATACTAAAATAAACAAATACTCGAAGTTTTATAGTGCGACCAAAATATCTTGAGCATGAAATGTTAATTCGTAGAAAACATTGTAGGTATTGAAAACAATTATCCCTGATTTAATTTTAGACTGTTATTGTTTGTTTCTATCACAAAGTACAGTTCGCAGAATTGTAAAGTTTGGTAATCAAAGTGGTGGAAAATTCTCTACTCCAGCTAAAAACTCCTAAAAATTTAGATGACTTCGATATAATACGTTCGTACTTGTTTGCAAACATGCGATCGGTCTTGAGACCATAAGCAATTGTTTTGGTTTTAATGCAGACGTGTAGGCATGCCTTTCCAGTGTCAGGCTGCCTTTGTGTTTTGCTAACTGGTATAGTTATTGTATGCTGTCCCAAGGATGCAGTCTTTTCAGGCGTCTTGTTTGCAATGGTTCAATAAGACACTGGGCCAGTTTGTTCTTATGAATACCAATTCGATCTTTATACGAACTAATGCCATTGGCTATGTGCTGTTTGACGGTTGGTATATTCAGATACTCATGGACTTCTTCCATTTTTATGAACCATGGGGCATTCACTATTGTTTTGAGCACACTGTTCTGAAATCTTTGCAGAATTCCTATATTCGACGTTTTTGCAGTAAAATGTTTAGCTGGAGTCATGAATTTTCCACCACTTTGATTATCAAACTTTACAATTCTGCAAACTGTACTTTGTGATAAACCTGAAACAACCAAAAAAGTCTAAAATTAAATCAGGGATAATAGCGAAAATATTAAACAACTATACCTACGAATTAACATTTCATGCTCAAGATGTTTTGGTCGCACTATAAAATTACAAGTATTTGTTTATTTGAGTATAACCATATTGTATTATTTTGACCATAATATTTTATTGTATAAAGGGCAATGGGCAAATTGGTAGCCTACGCGTACGCGGCCACTTCAAAAAATAGTCTCATTTCTTAGATTTTTCTATTCTCTTAAAAAAGTTTGTATGGGCACAAAGTACTGTATCCATAGTTTCTGAAATACATAGAAAAAAAAGCTAAATTTAATTTCGTTTATTCAATTTAGGTTTGTTTCAACACTTATGAACTTCAATGAAGCTACGCCATCGGTTCACATATCCTACTGCAGGAGACCTTGTAACGAGAAGAACCGGCAAGAAACTCGCCATGGGCTATTTTCTACTCCCTGTTTTAATTTATACAGAGTCGTCAAATTTGAAAAGTGACCTTTACATAATATAATAGTAGGGTTACTTTCCATCACAATACAGAATACCGCTTAAAGTAAGTACAATTTTGCTTATTACCTAAAACAGTAAACAATTTTCAACTAAACGAGGAATCAAATAGTTTAATGGACGCACTAATCTTAATCTTATTTACATTATATTATAGGATTAATAAAAAGGAAACTGCAAGCTGCGCCGTATATTCAAATCTATAAGTATAGAATACTGGTATAGAATTGTAAATCGGCCTACAAACAAAAAAATAGGCCGCCATCTTGGATTTTTCATATTTTTAGCAGTGCGTTGTTGTTTTCTTTTCAAAATAGTACTAGAAGTCGAGTTTCATAAAAATCAGCCCACAAACAAAAAAGGTGGCCGCCATCTTGGATTTTTTATTATTTTTAACATTGCGTTGCTGTTTTCTTGTCAAAGTAGTACTAGAAATCAAGTTTTATCGAAATCGGCCAACAAACAAAAAATTTGGCCGCCATCTTGGATTTTTTATTTTTTTTTACATTGCGTTGCTATTTTTCTGTCAAAATAGTACCAAAAACCGAGTTTCATCAAAAACAGCCCACAAACAAAAAAGTTGGCCGCCATCTTGGATTTTTTTATATTTTTAACATTGCGTTGTTGTTTTCTTGTCAAAATAGTACTAGAAATCGAGTTTCATCGAAATCGGCCTACAAACAAAAAAATTGGCCGCCATCTTGGATTTTTTATATTTTTAGCAGTGCGTTGTTGTTTTCTTTTCAAAATAGTACTAGAAGTCGAGTTTCATAAAAATCTGCCAACAAACAAAAAATTTGGCCGCCATCTTGGATTTTTTAATTTTTTTTACATTGCGTTGCTATTTTTCTGTCAAAATAGTACCAAAAACCGAGTTTCATCAAAAACAGCCCACAAACAAAAAAGTTGGCCGCCATCTTGGATTTTTTTATATTTTTAACAGTGCGTTGTTAATTTCTTGTCAAAATAGTACTAGAAATCGAGTTTCATCGAAATCGGCCAACAAAAAAAAATTTGCCCGCCATCTTGGATTTTTTATATTTTTAGAAGTGCGTTGTTGTTTTTTTTGTCAAAATAGTACTAGAAATCGAGTTTCATCGAAATCGGCCTACAAACAAAAAAATTGGCCGCCATCTTGGATTTTTATCATTTTTGACATTGCGTTGCTATTTTCCTGTCGAAATAGTACCAAAACCCGAGTTTCATCAAAATAAGCCTACAAACAAAAAAGTTGGCCGCCATCTTGGATTTTTTTATATTTTTAGCAGTGCGTTGTTGTTTTCTTGTCAAAATAGTACTAGAAATCGAGTTTCATCAGAATCGGCCAACAAACAAAAAATTTGGCCGCCATCTTGGATTTTTTATCATTTTTGACATTGCGTTGCTATTTTCCTGTCAAAATAGTACCAAAACCCGAGTTTGATAAAAATCAGCCCACAAACAAAAAAGTTGGCTGCCATCTTGGATTTTTTATATTTTTAGCAGTGCGTTGTTGTTTTCTTTTCAAAATAGTACTAGAAGTCGAGTTTTATCAAAATCGGCCCACAAACAAAAAAGTTGGCCGCCATCTTGGATTTTTTATTATTTTTAACATTGCGTTGCTGTTTTCTTGTCAAAGTAGTACTAGAAATAGAGTTTTATCGAAATCGGCCAACAAACAAAAAATTTGGCCGCCATCTTGGATTTTTTATTTTTTTTTTACATTGCGTTGCTATTTTTCTGTCAAAATAGTACCAAAAACCGAGTTTCATCAAAAACAGCCCACAAACAAAAAAGTTGGCCGCCATCTTGGATTTTTTTATATTTTTAACATTGCGTTGTTGTTTTCTTGTCAAAATAGTACTAGAAATCGAGTTTCATCGAAATCGGCCTACAAACAAAAAAATTGGCCGCCATCTTGGATTTTTATCATTTTTGACATTGCGTTTCTATTTCCCTGTCAAAGTAGTACCAAAACCCGAGTTTTATCAAAATCAGCCCACAAACAAAAAAGTTGACCGCCATCTTGGATTTTTTTTTATATTTTTGCAGTGCGTTGTTGTTTTCTTTTCAAAATAGTACTAGAAATCGAGTTTTATCAAAATCGGCTCACAAACAAAAAAGTTGGCCGCCATCTTGGATTTTTTTATATTTTTAACATTGCGTTGCTATTTTCCTGTCAAAATAGTACCAAAACCCGAATTGCAATAAAAAAATAAAATAAAAATATATTTATTATAAAACTTAAATATAATATGATCTTTCGAATTATCACAAAAATAAGTTTTTTGTAAAAAAAAACATTTTTGTGACACGCTTTTTTGCTGGCCTTACTTTATTATTGTACTATCATCCATACCAAACCTATATGCAAAATTTCAGCTCAATCGGACACTGGCAAGTGGGTCAAATTTAGCTCGTAAGATGGGAATTTGTGTAATAAATAAACTTACAAGCCTATGTTCCTCTCTAGGCTACAAAGTATCTATATCCCAAATTTCAGCCAAATCCGTTCAGCTGTTTCGGCGTGATCGAGTAACAACCAACATCCAAACATCTAAACCTTTACTTAATCAATTTAATTAGGAAGTAGGATGAATTGCCGCAGCGCGGCAACGCGCCGCGTCTATCCATCCTTTTCACGCCCGATAACTCCGTCTCTCTCGCACACCGACTGGCCATGCGGACGCTCCGTCAAGGTCACGCGTAATTTGGATTTTGAATGAGTTATTTTATTACTTTGCGGTGATTGTGCGTTTATTTATATTTTGAGGAATCTTTCTCATGTTATCAGGGGATTATGATTTTTTTGTATTTAAAATAAATATGTAAATGGAAATCTTACATAAAAACTGAAGTGACTTTAATGTATAACCGACTTAACGCAAAAAAAACACTTTTTACCAGGTTCCAAGAAAGTCACCTAGGTGAAAACTTAAAATTGGTTCGAGGTTTTTATTTATAGTGTATAAGTAGTAAAATCTCTGGAAGTGCGATTTTGTAAGTCTCATTTTTTACGTCGTGACTGAAAAAGCGTTGTAATGTGCAGAATATTGTGCTCACGTCGGGGATTACTTGCCTAACATAATTTAAAGGGTATCCATAGATTATATTATAATATTCACCTAAAGTGCCTTTTTTGTCTAATTATAAACGGCCAAAACACGACTTTAGGTATTTCTCTCGAACGGACACCAGTATACCTACAAAATCACGATGAGTGCTCAAAATAAAGGCAATATTATTATTTAAAAATAAATAAAGGTGCCATTAATGTGACCCCAAACTTTATTTTGCCTGGACTAATATTGTTGTTGGGATTTCGAATTTCGAATTTCAAAACCGCGAGAGCATTTCTTGCAAGAAATTGTATGCATGCTCTATTTTGTACTAATAATGGATAAGAGAATTAGTAATAAAAATGTTTTGAACCTGAAATTTACACAAAATGTTGCGGTTTATGTTCCTCACTCAAAGGAAAGAAGCTGGACTTCTCACAGTCTCATAAAATTGGTGTAATGGTAATATTAGATCAACTAGGTATATAAAAAAAAATTTACGTCGGTTTTATTTCAAGAATTGCTTTTTATTGCAATAAGTCTTTGTAAAAAACCTTTTCACCAAGCGAATTTCTTATTTCTAGACGCAATTTTTTACTACTACCTATCCAATTTTGTGAGGAACCTAAACCTAACATAAAAACCTAACATAAATTTAATATACAGAAGTAGAAGTTAGAAACTTAGACTAATTATGTACCTACCTACAACACAACAAAATATAGGTACTCAAATAGTACAACTTTTATGGGCTTTTAAGTATCTTTAGGCAATATTATCCGTCACTTTTATTTCACCTATTGATGTTTGCTTTAGGTAATGAGTAAAATTATTACTTGTCCTAGGTTACATAGGTCTATGGTTATGCAATAAATGGCAAAGCACTCATTTATACCCAATCCTGAAGCGCTAGTTCAATATTTCCTAGCAAAATAAGCATCATTGAAAAAAATGAGGATCCTAGTGTGAGTTTTTTTTTTCAATTTTGGCGCAATCGGAGCGATACAGTCTCCACGTCCAAACGCCGCCAATGCCAGGCGGAGACTGAAGAATTATGCTGCGAAACGGTGCACGATGCATTTTGGGATACTAGTTATTGACTATAAATATTACAAAAAAAATTTTTAGTAACTTCCCTAGATATGACTAAGAACTACGTACACAAAAAAAATTAGCTTGATTACTCAAATAGTTATTGAGATAATTGAGTTTAAGACGGAAAATAGGGGTCTTGAAAATCATTTTTTTTAGTACATTGTATTTATTTGATTCAAATAAAATTTAGTAACTTCCCTTCATAAAGAAAAGATCTATCACATATAATATTTTGGAAGACCTAGCAATGATACTTTGTCAGGAAATTTAATTTAAAAACATTGAAAATTCTGAGTTTGATCGCAGGAATGCCCTTAACTAAGTGGCCAAAACCGGTACATTTGGCACCTCTCACACATGTTGTGTTATATACAAAAAACTATTTAACTTTAAAAAAATTGAAAAATGTACCTTTAAAGCTAGATAAATTATCTATAGTTTAAGATATAATTTGTGTCTTAAATACCTAAGACCATTTAGTACTTAGCGCTTAAAAAAAAAAATTCCTTAAAGTGGCCACAAAGGGTACCTCTGCCCTACTCCTGAGGTGGTTCCATTGTAACAAAGTTAGGAGCTAATGGTGGAATCCAGGGAAAATTGAGGAAAACTCGCAAATTTTATAGGTATTTTCAAAGATATTATAATATAACAAGATTGCGCACTCATGAGTTACAGCCGAGCCGAGCGAGATAGGCCTATTATGGTGTGCGTCCCTCTCTAATGAGAGAGACGTGAGTGACTACACGATTTGGTTTTTTCGAGGACAATTTATAGTTAACCAGACTTGGCTCACGTAGGATTCGAACATCACGCTTCCTAGGGAGCTCTTGTAGCTAAAAGAAACATACATTTAAACATCCGAACTCACTTTCTATTTATAATATTAGTTAAGATGAGGACTCCGCGAGGCAAAGCATTTGCACCACTTATGAGGCAATAATGTGACAATCGACACATACACATTATGCTTTATAAGCATACTTACTTTTGAAAAAAGGAGGTTGTCAGTTTGACCTGTATGTAATTATATGAAATGTATGTCTGTATTTCTGATAGGCGTATTTTGCTAAAATGGATAGAAATAAAAAGTCCACGTACAGTAATAAAAATCTGTTTATTAGTTAGACTATACATTGCTAAACAAAATTTTCTTGCGGATCTTTTGACGCATGGAGGCTTTGTGTCCAATTAATTTTAAAGATTCGTTTTTTGCGTACCTACTTTTTTAACCTTAAATTAAGATACAGATGTAATAATACATTTAATAAGTTTTGTTTCATGCCTATTTTCTGATAAAGTTCTTCTTCTTTTTCTTCTTCCGCTGAGTATTGTGTAATTTTTTCAGATATGAGGTTAAGCCAACCCTTTTTAATTTCTTCATCTTTAGGAAATCTGAAACAATGAAAATTAATGTTTGGGTTAAGTAAGAAAGTAAATTCCAGTCTATAGACTAAAAACGAAATGGACACCCTACTATACGCAAGAATAAAAGTTTGGCTAAATACTTACCTATGAAGAGATACACCGCTCCGTTTAAATGATTCGCTTTTGCATCCTTTCACACATCAAGTGAGAGCCATTTTTATTGATTCAAACGTAATTTTAAAATGATAATTAAGATCGACACACTAACTTTACACACATAAATTAATTTGCCGTCGCCATATTGATGATGTTTTTATTTTTATTAAAATTGTCCAGACGCAAAGTGTTGCATATTTATTATAATTAAAACTACCATAACACCGACTCTTACATAAAAAAAATAGTTTTTCAAGGTTTTAAATAATACAAATGATATGGAATTTATTATTATCAGCTTAACATTCCTTTTAATTAATTAATATTTTGAAAATTCTCGAGAACAGGAAATATGAATTTGAATTAAGTTCTACTACAACCAAAAATATTTAATGGTGGCCGCCCAGTAGACAGGGATGCAATCCTATTTAGGAGCCTCTCGCTCGGCTCGTTTTTCCGTTTATCGAAATGTCATACGAAAATAAACCTTATTGTAACTGAATAGAATCGAATTGACATTGCTTTTATTTTCATAGTGCACAATCTTGTTATATTATAATATCTTTGGGTATTTTACGTTTTTTATATATTTTAAACACATGACGAAGCAAAGTAATCTTTCTCGAAAATCCTGAATCGTCGAACAATGATCGCAATTTTGTCCACAATTCCTTCGTAGACTTTGTTTCCTTTATGTGCACAAATAATGATGAATCAATTGTCAATATCAATTTCGCTCGTGCCTTACTATCTGCCGTTACTGCTGCATCCTCAGTTCCTTCCGTTTTCAGGTATTTGTCAGCACCTTCGAGGACCAGCAGGTTCTCCACAGCGAACGCCCAATCGTCGAAATTTTCCCGTCCTTTCAGCTTAGGAATGTTTGCGAGATAATTGGAACTCATTGTTTTCCTTGCACGAACACGAAATGACACGAAATACGAAAAAATCTTTACTTTTAAAAGAGTTTTATGCTGGGCGCATAACCTAAAATAAAACGTGCTGGATGGTTAGCGAATGACTGTCTTTATTTCATAAGTGACATATGAACTGACATTTACAAGGTACACATATTTATGACAGATGGTGTTGCAAGCTACATTTTGATATCATTTCTAACAGTTTTTTTAAGTATTCTGCATCTGCTAATCATCATCTCATGATAATGAGCTGGTGATGAAAGGTACAATTCCTCAATGGTTAGGAGTTGGAGGGTAATTTTTTAAATATCGTTAATACGTAAAGTTTTGTAGTTGTAATATTTCAGGTTATTTAGTTGAGCTGATGGTGGAAGGTAAAACTCCTTAACGCTTAGGAGTAAGAGCATGTTTTTTTAGGTACCACATGCACGATTCACTATTCTTTCAAGTAATTTAGGCAAACTGATGCCGCTGATGGTGGAAGCCAGTGGAAGGTTAAACTGCAGAGCAGTTAAGAGTTGGAAGGCGGAGCTTGTCTTTGTGTTCTAATTTAGATATGGACCACCATTTGACAACAGTTTTATCGTTGCATTATGAATACATTTATTTCTTACATAAAAAACAGAAAAATAAATCGTCCTATGAATTGAATTATTAATTGTGTTATTTACATTTTTACGTATTTGGGAAGTGAGTTTTTGTTTGCAGTTTTTTTTATTTGAAGGCGGTTTTTATACTTTACTTGGTTTTAAATTTAAAATACAACGTTTCCGCAGACTGATCAGTTCATGATAATACAACGTTAATAAAATCGTTAAATGAAAAGAAATATTTATACTTATTAGTATACAGATAGAGTTCATATCTCATTTTTACAGGACTGCACTAAAAAGGGATTGAGTTCAGGCTTTTTTCTTTGTTTTGTTCTTTAAAGTCCTTTTTCCCAACATGTCGTTTTGCCATTTCAGTCGTTCTACTAATATGACGATTTTAAATTTCAGACGTTTTACTAGTAGGTCATTTTGCTTTTGTGTCGTTCGTCCCAGAAAGACATTTTACTAAATTGTCCTTCTGATACGGAGGGAATTAAACCTTGGTTCGTGGCATCAAAATAAAAATACACGCCTCAAAATAAATATCATAGGTTAGTACTTGAGTCGTTGTGAGCGTATCCATATCCAATACTATTAATGTTATAAGTATGCTAATATCCTACTAATATTATAAATTTTAACCGCCTCTGTGGTCTAGTGGTTCACACCAACGATATCAGACCAAGAGGTCCCGGGTTCGATTCCCAGTGGGGGTACATATTGTATTCGGTTTGGTTGGTGGTAGGACTTGTCCTTAGTCCGCCTGGCTAGCTACCACCATCTTATCTAAGTCTGACGCCATATCAATGATGTTTTCAGCATTATTGTGTTCCGGCAGTTAGAGATAAGATAGCCAGTTCCTCAGTTATTGAGGATTCCAGGAGTAGTGCGCTTCCACCTTCAGCCTTATCAAAACTTATCATCAGGTGTGATGAAGGCTAAGTGCTACCCCGTTGTGAATAAATAAAAAATAAAAAATATGAAAGTTTAGATGTTTCTTACTCAATCACGCCAAAACGGCTGAACGGATTTGGCTGAAATTTGGGTCACAGATACCTACGTTGTAGCCCGGAGAGGAACATAGGCTACTTTTTATCCCGGAAAAATATCACATTCCCGCGGGAAAACGGTCGTCTTGTCCACGCGGGCGAAGGCGCGGGCGGAAAGCTAGTTACAATTTATTATTATAAATGTTGACAACACTCTGATAACAATTATTATTGTTCCATTTTGTTACTATTTTAAATTCCAAAATTCATATAGGTATAAGTCATGCTTAACACCACTAAAAACCCATTACATGACACCAATATCACAAAATTAAAAAAATAGCGCGACTGCCTCAAAATCGTGCTTAGCACCCCTATTTCTAAACCACTTACAAGACACCAATATTACTAATTTACGAAAAGGGCGTGGGCTACCATTTCGAATTCCAAAAATTAAAAACTCCTAATTAACACCAATATCATAAAACTAATTGGAATAATATTCCAATTATTTAAAATCAAACGCGAAAGCCCTGTCGAACAGCTCCCACTACTTACCTAACAAAATTTTATATGGTAGGTACTTAGGTGGGAGCAACCCGCTCTCCCGCTGCCCCGAGTATTGTGGACTTATCTCTCACAAATAGATAATGTATTTAATTCTGCTAACAAAAGATATCAACGCCACTTCTGTGAATGCAAATGAAGTGTTTAAACAGTTTAACTTATTCTCAAAAATAACAGCTTGAAACTATTAAGTTTCAAGCAATATGCAAGATAATAAAATCGTCTCCCTTTCTACAAATTAGTAAAACGAGGACGCAACGATATTTTAATTTTCTTCTTAATGAAATTATGTTTACTAATAAACTAACAGTTCAGTTGTCTTCGATGTTAAGGTTCAATTTTCTATGGAACGGGAGTAAAGAAAATACGTGCTCACTTGTTGATGATTTTATTGAGACTAATTTTGCGTGACAAATGCTAATGCTTATAAGTATCGGACATACCGCCCACCAAAAACAATAGTTTTTAATCAGTTCGTGGAAATATTAACAAACATTAAGATGGTTACAAAAAAAAACATAACATGCATACAAATTGATGATATAGGTAACTAATTCCTATGGGAATATGACGTTAGAACAAATTATAATGATACATAAACTGGAAATGTATGTTAAAACAAACTTGACATTATAACAAATATATAAGAAAAATAATAAGTAATTGAATGCTATAATTGACTACTTTGATCGACATCCATTGGGAGTAGTACTAATTTTGATAATGGTCTTTTAAGCTCATGGTTACCCCTGCACCGAACTGTAACAACTCGTACTAAGTCATCTGCGCCGGGATGAAGATATTTAATTCGACCAAGTAACCATTGCGTTGGCGGTGTCAATTCGTCTTTGATCACAACTAAGTCTCCAATACTTGGAGATTGAACAGGAACTTGCCATTTATGTCTCTGCTGAAGAGTATGGAGATACTCGCGTTGCCACTGACGCCAAAAGTCTTGAGTCATTTTTTGAATGACTTGCCATCGGCTTAATAGACTGACCTTCTTGTCTTCATAGTTTATATCAGGCACGCTTATCAAAGATTCCCCGATCAAAAAATGGCCCGGTGTTAAGGGACTTTCAGTAGTATTGTCAATTTGACAAAGAGGGCGAGAATTAAGACAAGCCTCAATCTGGGCTAGCAGAGTGACCATTTCTTCATATGTAAGTGTAGTGTCCTTAGTCACTCGGTGTAAGTGTCTCTTTGCAGACTGTATTCCTGCCTCCCACAGTCCTCCATATGATGGCATTCTTGGAGGTATGAAGTGCCAAGTTGTGCCTTCATTGGCTAATATTTGTGCTACTTCATGTGCAATATTGTCCTTGCCCTTCTGAAATAGAATCTTCAATTCTTTGGCTGCACCAACAAAGTTGGTTCCATTGTCGCTCCATACATGTTGACAGTGTCCTCTGCGTGCGACAAATCTACGAAATGCAGCCATAAACGCTTGCGAGGTTAGATCAGTGGCCGCCTCAAGATGGATCGCGTGAGTACTCATGCAGACGAATAAACAAATGTAGCTCTTGGTAGCATGATGGCCACGACCTTTAGACGTCCTAATCATTACGGGCCCAGCATAATCGACTCCACTGTTAATAAATGCTCTATGTGGGTTTACTCTAACTGCAGGTAGTTGGCCCATGAGTTGGTGTTTAACTCGTGCCTTATCGATAATGCATATTTTACAGTGGCGAATGCATTTTTTAACAGCTGATTTTAGGCCAATGACCCAATATTTTGTTCTGATACACGCCATCATAAGTTGGATACCACCATGCAACGTCCTTGTGTGGGCTTCTTGTATAATCAATCTTGTGATGTGCTGCTTGTCTGGTACAATTATTGGGTTTTTTGTTGTATCTGGAACTGAAGCATTTTGAAGCCGGCCTCCCACTCTTAACAATCCACTCTTATCTAAGAACGGTGAAAGTGTGATCAGCGAACTTCTTTTGTTAACTCTCTGTTTATTTTTTAATACCTCAATTTCTTTTCCATAAACGACACCTTGATAATATTTTATACATCTTTCTAATATTTCTTCATTCTCTTTTGCTGTTATATAGTTTTCTTCCTCTTTTAATTCTTTCTTTATGAGCCATCTTCTACAATAGGCTAATATCCGCTTCATTCTTGATATTGTTGAGAATCTTTCCCAAATTGGAGGTTCCAGTATAGTTGAATGCAACGAAACCTTTAACTCCAAGTCTGTTTGTGGAATGTCATTTCTAACCATTTTAAAGTTTTCTTGGTGTAACCATTCTGGCCCGTTCCACCACAGTCTTTGAGTCGGCAAATCACATGCCTTCACTCCTCTGGTAGCAACATCAGCGGGGTTTTCAATAGACTGAACATGTCTCCATCGCTCATTGTCAAGAACTCTTGTAATTTCAGCTACTCTGTTAGCGACGAATGTTCGCCAGCGGTTTGGTTGTGATTGGAGCCATGACAAGACAACCATAGAATCGGTCCAGAGGTATGTATGGTTTTTAGGTACGTTGATAATATCAAGAAGATCGCTCACAAGTTCTGTTAATAATGCTGCGGCGCAGAGTTCCAATTTAGGGACTGATATTTGCTTCAGTGGTGCTACCTTTGTTCGAGATGCTATCAACGTGACGTGTACTGTGCCATCATTTTCAACAACTCTCAGGTAAGTAACTGCGGCATAAGCTTGTGTTGATGCATCTGCAAAACCATGTAGTTGCACATCCTTGTTTTTATTTTCATTAGTTTTTAACCATCGTGATATCCTTATATTTTGCAGATGTGTCAACTCATTTCTAAAGTTTACCCACTCCTCACACACCTCTAGCGGCAGTTCGTCATCCCAACCCAAGCTAAAGAGCCACAATTTTTGTATCAAAACCTTTGCTCGGATGATGATTGGTGACAACCATCCAAACGGATCAAACAAACGAGCCACGTCAGAAAGAACTGATCTTTTTGTTATAGAATATGCCATTTCAGGTAAGTTAACTGTAATCAGAAATACATCTTCCTTTCTGTCCCATGTCAATCCAAGAATTTGTATCACCTTATTTAATTTTATTTCAATTTTATCCGCTGTATGTTCTTGTTGTAAATGTTGTAAGACTTCTTCCGAGTTACTTGACCATTTTTGCATTTTAAATCCTCCCCTTTTCATAACTTCATTTATTTCATCACACATCCTTTTCGTTGCTTCTATACCCTGATTATTTCCTGTCATAAGGTCATCCATGTAAAATGATTGTTTAATTACAGGTGCTGTATCGGGATAATGTTTTGTTTCATCGTCTGCCAGCTGATTTAAAGTTCGTACTGCCAAATACGGAGCAGCAGCTGTTCCGAAAGTGACACTTGTTAAGTTATAGCTTTCGAGTTTTTCTTCGGGGCTGTCTCGCCAAACGATCCTTTGCAAGTTAGTATGTTCTCTCGTCATAAGAATCATTCTGTACATCTTTACTATATCTCCGACTACGCAAATTTCATAGGTCCTCCATTTGACTATTAAGCTTCGAAGATCAGGTTGTAGAACAGGTCCAACTAGCATTGTATCATTAAGCGAGTGACCTTCGGATCCCTTTGCAGAGGCATCAAAAACAACGCGCAGTTTACTCGTTTCCTTGTCTTCTCGCACTACTGCGTGATGCGGTAAGTAGATTGCATTATTACTCTCTGTATCATCGGATAACTTCATATGTCCCATTTCCTTGTACTCCTGAATAACCTTTGCGTAGTCAAATTTGAAAGATGGACAATTTTGAAACTTCTTCTCCAAGTTATTGAATCTCTTGATCGCTTGTTGTTTTGTATCACCACACATTTCGATTGTTTCTTGAACTGTTTGTTTCAAAGGTAAGTGTACTATATATCTTCCAGTATTGTCTCTTGTAGTTGTAGCCTTGTATATTTGTTCACATTTTTCTTCATCTTTAGTAAGCCACTTCTTCTTCTTGTATGACTCTGTTTCTATCTCCCAAAATTTTCGTAGTAAATCATTGTCTTCCGCAACCATACGTGTAACATGCAACGTGATTAAATTGTGATCTTTGTTTTCTTCCCTTTGTCCAGAAATAATCCACCCGAAAATAGTTTTTTGTGCTATCATTCCATCAGACGTTTTTATCAAACCATTTTCTATAATTTTGCAGAACACATCGGCACCAAGTAAAATATCTATATTACCTGGAACCTGATAGTTAGAATCAGCCAAATTTAATGTTTGTAGCTGCATGTCATTCATCACGACGTGTTTTGAAGGTACTCTGGTGGAAATTGTTTTCAAAACGTAAGCCTTTACCTTTATCGACGCATTTGTGTGAAATCGTGATGACACTGATAAATCGACTAAATGTTTAATCGGTATTTTGTTGTGATTTTCTCCTCCTATTCCAGAGACTTCGCCGCTGATATTGATTCGTTTCAGACCCAGCAGATCCACTACCCTTGATGATACGAATGAAGCCTCGGACCCCTGGTCAATCAGGGCACGAAGTAGAAATGTTTCCCCAGTACTCGATTTAACTTCTACTTGTGCTGTAGCCAGTAACACTTCTTGACCAGGTTGTTCCCTTGAGATATGTGCACTTGTTATCTTATGTTCTGGTTGTGTATGTTCTTGTGAATTGTTGTGATTGTTAACTTCCTTCTCTTCACTTCTTTCACATTCTTGTTTTGTTGTTCTATCTTCATGTAAAAGAGAGTGATGTCTTCTTCGGCAAATACGACATGTTTTTCGTTGTTTACAGTTATACACACTATGATTAGGTATAAGACAGTTATAGCACAAACGATTTTTTCTTACATGATCATGTCTTTGTTCTAATGTCAGTTTCCCAAACTCTTTACAATTGAAAATATAATGATCACCATTACAATATGTACATGAAGGTGTTGACTTGTGTGACTTAAAACTGGCATGCGCTGATACTTGTAAAGAATCGTCTTCGTCTTCGTTGGTTGAGACAAAAAATGACTTGTGTACTTGGGGCTTATCTCGTGTTGAAGTAGTTGACAATGATGAAATTAATTCCAGGGTACGGAACTTTGTTTCAAGGAATTGCTTCAATTCACTCCATTTTGGAATTTCATCACTGTTGTTTTTGAAAGCATGTTCTTCCCAGTCCTTCAAGGACTCCGGGTCCAATTTCTGTCCGACCAGAAATATTATTAAAGGATCCCAAGAGTTTGTACTTATTTTCAAATTATTTAAACTGTGAATACATTCGGTTGTAGTGTCCACTAAAGATTTGATTTGACTTGAGGTAGGATTATTCACTTTTTTCTGGTTAAATAATTTCTTCATAACTGAGTTCACAATCATTTTCTTACTTCCGAAACGTGCCTTAAGTAATTCCCAAGCTTGTATGTAATTATCATCCGTTATTTGTATAGGTTTTAATAACATCTCTGCCTCACCCGAAATGCTTGTTTTCAAATAGTGTAATTTTTGTACATTACTTATGGACGTGTTGTGAACAAGCGCCGTGAATAAGTCCTGGTACGTGGGCCAATCTTCGTATCTTCCCGAAAAGGTAGGTAATTGTATCCTAGGCAATCTAGCGAGCGAGAACTGACCATCAGTTGAAGGGTTTGAAGGACTAGAATTTTCTTCATTTTGTTTTTGTGGCCTTTCAATTCTCAATAATAAATCTGTCAAATCAGATTGAAGGTTAATGAATACTTCTTCGTAAATAAAATATTCTTCTTGAAGAAAATACGGCATCGCTCCCCTTTGTTCACGTGGCGTACACCTTATAAGCTTCTCATGCGCTTGTTTGAAATTAATCCAATAGTCTTCAATTGTTTTTATTCTTGTTTTTATGTAGCCAGCAGTTAATCTTTGTTTCGGACATTTGTTTATATTTGTTTTCGCCTTTTTTAACATACTAGCCACATCTTCTATTGTATTTAAGTAAGCACTTTGTTCTGCACTAAGCGTTGTCATGTTTACGTAGTTTGTTAAATTCCACTCAGTAAATATCACACACTCACTTCGTGACCGCTTCTTATCTTGTCGATATTAATTACGTATAGAAAAAACGCATCCGAGACGACGTAAACAAGTCACACAAAAGAACACCTGTGCAGTCGTCTATTCATCTATTGTATTCGGGCGACCCTTCCGCTCCAGGTAGTAATTATTTATCCGGCTCGATGTAGGCCATATGTCTTCGATGTTAAGGTTCAATTTTCTATGGAACGGGAGTAAAGAAAATACGTGCTCACTTGTTGATGATTTTATTGAGACTAATTTTGCGTGACAAATGCTAATGCTTATAAGTATCGGACATCAGTTATTATTTCTTATTTTAAATTCGGATGAGAGGTGCATAGCACTAGAAATACAAAACTATACTCTATATTATTATATTATTAGGGGTTAAAGTATGAATTTGCCGTTTTATTGTAACAGGTTCTTTGAATTGACATAGAATCTTCATGGTTTGAGGTTTTCGAATGAAACTTTTTTCACATGGTTTCTATGATGTTCTTCTTTTAAAAAATGTGAAACATTTGAATATCGACTTTCAATTGTTTTTGTTATTCAACTTAGACAAGAAAGATGGATACTGCGAAAATTCGAGTGATTTTTGAATACGAGTTCCGACGCGGAAGTAACGCGGCAGAAACAGCCCGCAATATCAATGTTGCGTTTGGAGGAGGGGTCTGCTAATGAACGCACCATGCGATTTTGGTTTAAACGCTTTCGTGATGGAAACTTCGACTTGCAGAACGAGCCACGAGGAAGACCGCCCACACAGGTGAATAACGATGAATTAAGAGAGATGGTGGAAGCCGATCCTAGTCAAACTACCCAAGAATTAGCGGCATGGTTTAACGTTACCTTACCCACAATATTGACTAATTTGCGTCAAATCAATAAAATAAAAAAATACGAAAAATGGGTGCCTCATGATTTGACTGATCTGCAGAAAGAAACCCGTGTTGAAACTTGTGTTGCCTTGTTGAATCGGTACAGAAATGAAGGAATATTGGATCGAATTGTGACATGTGATGAAAAGTGGATTCTTTATGATAACCGTAAAAGAAAAATGCAATGGCTGACCCCAGGTCAAAGGCCACAACAGTGTCCTAAAGCAAAACTTACCAATAAAAAGGTAATGGTAACTGTTTGGTGGTCTCAGCATGGTGTTATTAACTATAGTTTTCTCCGATCTGGTCAAGCAATAACGGCAGATGTCTATTGTGCCGAACTCCGAACAATGTTGGCAAAACTAGTAGTAAAACAGCCCCGACTCATGAATCGATCTTCACCATTATTGCTCCATGACAACGCGAGACCTCATACAGCACGAGAAACCGTTTTGACCATTCAGGAACTGCAGTTAGAAACCATTCGTCATCCTCCGTATTCGCCAGACCTTGCTCCAACGGACTACCATTTTTTTCGTGATTTGGACAATTATCTACGTGACAAGAAGTTTACCTCCCAGGAGGCAGTACAAAATGCTTTCACACAGTTTGTGCAGTCTAGATCCTCAGAGTTCTATCGCAAAGGCATAAATGACCTTCCTATTAGATGGCAACAATGTATAGATAATAATGGTAACTATTTTGATTAAATAAATTTGTTAAAAATTAAAAAATAAAGAATTTTGATTTTCAGTACAAATCGGCAATTTAATACTTTAACCCCTATTATTTAAAGTCACAAATATCCACTATGAATGAACATAATAAAATACATAGACGCCACTTTAATGCCCGAATACTCGTACGCTACTTATCTTTGGGAGCGTCTCAAACATCGCCCTGTCACTTTAAATGTCAAACGTATGAAAGAGATGCCATGATGTTTGAGACGCTCCCAAAGATGATTTGCGTTCGAGAATTCGGGCGTAAGAAGGGTAAGTAGGTTATGTAAATAGTAAAAAAGGATTCAATAAATTAATAAAAGTTTTGCTAACATAAGTTTGGACTAAAGGGCCCTACAGACGATCAGTCCCCCAGCAGGCAACGGTCTGTCAGTTGGCCGAAATCCAAGCTATTCGGCCATGATATTCGGTATTTGTATGAAACACTGTAAGCGTGTGGTCGATTGCGCCAACTGACAGGCCGTTGCCAACAGGCGGTCTGTGGGGCCCTTATCTATTTAAAAAGTTAAAGAAAGATATATTTTAATTTCATTTTGAGAAATGCATTCCCTCACTTAATGTAAAAGTATGATTGTTCTCAAATAACAGCTGTAGTAAGAATATTTTATGTTTTTAAGTTACCTACTCTTCTAATCTATTGAGGTACTAAACTTTTACGATCTTCAAAGTATTTCGCTTCATTTATGGAATCATTCGCTCGCATCATCACATAATATAGTAATGTAGTTTACCTACTCATATTATGCAAAATATATTGTTTTCAATTATTTTTACAATTTGCATTCACAATGCACTTTTTTTACTTTTGAAACCCGTCTCACTACCAGCTCCGATGGTTCTCGAACCCATACCGGTCGATATTTTCTTATATGTACCTACTTACTTCATCACTATCATCACTACATAGTATAAAATAAAGTCGCTTCCCGCTGTCTGTCCCTATGTATGCTTAGACCTTTAAAACTACGCAACGGATTTTAATGCTGTTTTTTTAAGGGCACGATCTTCCAAATTATCGAAAACAACCAATTTTTGATTCAAAAGTAAACAATCAAATATTCTTTATTTTGAGCAGATAAAAATATATGTTGCAGTTTGATAAACGATCTTGATTATTTTGTGGCTAGAAAAACGATATTTGTATCTTATATCGACTTAAAAAAAAACAGAAAATATTCATTATTTTTATATTTTTATGGTTTTATATTTAGATTATTAATCTCTAATTTACGAATAATATATAGAAAAATAGGTTATGACATATAGTAGATTATTCTCAGGCTACTTTTTCGAAAAGTGAATTTATGCTCAAAATAACAACAAAAACATGGAAAAAATGAAAAAGTGAGGTTATTTTCATTACTCTTCATACATAAAGAAAAAGTGAAAGACAGAGTTTTTGGAAGATCCTGCCCTTAATAGATAGAGATATTCAAGAGGAAGGTTTATATGTATAATGGTGTCAAATACCAAATACCACACTACACCGAAGCGAAGCAAGGGCGGGTAGCTAGTTTTTAATAATTTTCAATCTATCTAAACTTACATACAATACAAATAAATAAAATTGGAGTGTCTGTTTGTAATATTAAAATAACCGCTTTTTACTACATGCATATGATTATATATACGGTACATATACCAAAATAATTTTTTTTTACCATTTTTGTCTGCCTGTCTGTCTGTCTGTCTGTCTGTTTGTTTCGGCTAATCTCTGAAACGGCTGGACCGATTTTGACGGGACTTTCACTGGCAGGTAGCTGATGTAATAAGGAGTAACTTAGGCTACATTTTATCCCGGAAAAATATCACATTCCCGCGGGATAACGTCGTGTAGTCCACGCGGGCGAAGCTGCGGACGGCCGCTAGTACGCAGCGCAATCCCTTTCTCTTTAGTATACTTACATACTGTGTACAATGACTTATTGCGTATTTTAGTTCATAAAATCACTATTGCATTTAACCCTATATAAAATGAAATGGGATACCTATACCTATTTAAGTGGCTGCTGATAGACGTGCAAGTAAATACGCGAACTTGTGGCTCGACGATCTTTTTCGCTCATGTGTCACCCTAAGTACGCGTACTTTAAGTTCGTTGGCGATATCCAACAATACATTGTGAGAAAGCTTCACGTGTGTCACCGATGTCGAGCCGCGTAAGTTCGCGTTCTTAAATACTGCGTAGGTACTAACTTTAAGTTCGTACGTCTATCACCCGCTTTAGGTACTGCCCAATTCAATATGAAAACTCTGGTCTATTAACCCATAATGCTATTCGAATTAAAATCACTATACTTTAATACAAAGTTACTATACAGTACTGTATTTTAACGACATGATTTTGAGGAAAATTCTTTGCAACTTATCCTTTATTAAACTTTCGTCAACATCAAAATTAAAGCAGTCTTCTATATTATATTGTTGATAATTTTTTACCTTGATGTTACAAAACCTCCCGGAGTCCTTTGAAATAAAACACCGGTGCTAATCGTTTCGTTCGGGCCCTTCGCAGCGAGTAGCAATGGCACAGAATAAATACAGTACTCCATCTTCATATAAATGGTCGGAATCGGACGAGGCGAGTTAAGACTCATATGTATCTATCTCTCTCTATCTATCTATCTCTCTCTCTCTCTCTCTCTCTCTGCATGAAGTGCATACTGAGATCATTCCAGATTCCAGAGAGAGAGAGAGAGATAGATAGGTACATGCATAGAGGTATTATTAGAGTAGGGACGACATAAGGCTGCCTGTCGGCAAGTGGAAACATCCGATGGTTAGAAAGAGAGAGAAGATCGCAGTACCTTAATAAATATCAAGGGAGTCTCTGTTTATTTGTCTCTGTCTGTCATACGCGAATAGAGACATTGAAACATGCATAGAGGTATTATTAGAGTAGGGATGACATACGGCTGCATGTAAGTGGAAACATCTGATGGTTAGAAAGAGAGAGAAGACCGCAGTACCTTAAGTGTCAAGGGAGTCTCTGTTTATTTGTGTCTGTCTGTCATACGCGAATAGAGAGATTGAAACATGCATAGAGGTATTATTAGAGTAGGGATGACATACGGCTGCCTGTAAGTGGAAACATCCGATGGTAGAAAGAGAGAGAAGATAGCGGTACCTTAAGTGTCAAGGGAGTATCTGTTTATTTGTCTCTGTCTGTCATACGCGAATAGAGAGAGATTGAAAGAGTACCGCGTTATTCTCGCTCTTTTTAATCGAAGGACAGTTTTAGGTCTGGCTCCCCTGCTCTATCAATGATACCTCTTGTATATGAGTCATACATAAGTCGCGTTCCGACCTTTTATATGAAGATGGAATACTGGAAGTATTTATTATGTGGCAATGAGTAGCAACGGGTAGCAACGGGTGGCGACGGGTAATTACAGGAACATCAAAAAACCCAATCACTTGTAGAACAAGCTTTTTTATCCTTAGCGGGGTAGCACTTTTATCACACCTGCTCCGTGATTCACAAACCGACGGAAACGCTTCCAACAGCGGAATGTATGCACCTCCTCTGTCACTCACAATAGAATAGACAAAGACAAAACACCGAATTCGAATCCGATTCCGTCTCCGACGGTTTGTGAATCAGGCGGCGGATGTTAAGTGAAGATAAGGCTGAAGGTGGAAGCGCACTCCCGGAATCCCCAACCACTGAGGAACTGTATTATCTCTAACTGCTTGAACACAATAATGCTGAAAACGTCGTGGTTATGGCTAAGTTGATGATACTTACCTAGCTAGGCCAACGAGCCAGACCAAGTCCTACCACCAACCAAAAGTATCCTTTTATTAACCGACTTCAAAAAAAACCACATCAAAAAAGTAAGAAATAATTCCTCACCAAATAAATAACGTAAGTACTTTGAAGTCGGGCGTGAAACATGTACAATATTTTGTTGTTCTTGTTAAAACCCGCCCGACTTCAAAGTACTTACGTTATTTATTTGGTGAGGAATTATTTCTTACTTTTTTGATGTGGTTTTTTAGAAGGCGGTTTTATTTTTTTATAAAAATAATTTTTATTTCACTCTTTTTAGTGCATCGTGCAGGCAATTTACGTGTTTTCTGGTAAATAGGTATGTGATCAACCTCAAAACCTCCTTTTTCAAAGTCGGTTAAAATACCTTGAGGTATCCCCTTTTTAACAAAACAAGAATCATCTAAATCGGTTTATAAACAAAGGAGTTATGCCTAAAGATACGTATTAAATTCACATAAAGTGGTAACGAAAACGACAGTATTTTCAAGATTTCCTGAAAACTACTGAACCGATTTCAAAATTTCAAAAAATGGGACCAACTTGGAAACCAACCTGATGTAATAGCGTTTGAACCATTTCAATCGGTTCAGCCGTCTTCGAGTAATCGGTGGACATACACAAAAAAAAAAAAAAAAAAAAAACATACATACAGACGAATAGAGAACCTCCTCCTTTTTGATTTAGAAGTCGGTTAAAAAGGAGGAGGTTATCAATCAGACTGTATTATTTTTTATGTGTGTTACCTCAGAACTTTTTAGTTAATGAACCGATTGGGATAATTCTTATTTAAAATTTATCTTGGTACTTACTGAACTGTTTGAAGTCGGTGCCAAGCTAAAAAGAATAAGAACGAAATATACTGAGTGAAATAACAGACATATTTAAAAAACCCCGGTCCCAAGCGTGAGGTGTAGGTCGTATTTACCTCAATACCTATTAGACGGCACCGACTTCAAACAGTTCAGTAAGTACCAAGATAAATTACAGAAAGTCACGCATCGTCCTTTGAATTAAAAATCTTATTATTTTTTTTGTTTTTTAGTGTTTGTTAATTTTTGTTTGAAGATCCTTTTTGAAGGCGGTTACATTTCTTTTTAAAACTTTTTTAACTTAAGCCACGCCTAAAACCTGTATAAGTACTACGAGTACTCGGAATAGGTAGAGCTAGAGCTGTTGAGGTTCACTGGCTGCAAACGTTACTATAATATGGACATTCTACAATACTCTGACTTGAAATACTTATTTTTTTTTTTTATTAATATCTTCATTTATTTAAGTATCTGACTGCTTCCCCTCGTGCCCCGCCCCACTATTCTGTGACTATTTTCATTGTTGACTTGGCTGGCCAGACGCACAATTTTCATAAAAACTAACTTTAGTAAATTATTTGCATCACAGCGATGTTTTTTAGGTCAATGGCGAGGCCCTCTAGCTGTAATAACATATTGCGGATTCCGGGTATATTTTTAATATAAAGAAAAACCCGGAATAGAATTGTCCATATTAATAAATATTATCGCAAGTAACACAAAATAGCTCTACCGATTCCGATCTCTCCGATCTCTGGTAATAAACTAACTACATAACACGCAAACGAAAGAAATGTGATTTCATATTTTACTGCAAATTATAATTGTACAATTTTATTCTTCCAATATAAAATATTTACAAAAATCAACAAATACCTACTAACCTTAAAATACTAATCATGCTAAAAATTAAATTTTAAATCTTCTCACTCTAACTAAGCAGACATAGTGATAAATCGATGATGTGAGCTCCATTTATAGTAAAAAACGAATTTGTAACAGAAGTATAAAATAGAAAAGTACAATTTAAGTCCTAAATATTTACGAGACATACAAGGCCGCAATTAATATTTTTAACGACTTTAGCCGCCGTTCCATTAATATTAAACAACTTCCATATTAATGTAGCGCTTATTACAAGCAATCAAATCACATTGAGTTTTTTCTATTTTATTGCCATTAGCAGTGATACAAATTCATGACTCATTTTACGTCTTCAACATCACCTGAATATTGTTCAAAGAACAATAAGTATCTACCGTTTTTATAGGTGGAAATAGTGCAGGAGACCCTTTTGAGCCACTGTAAGGATTTTTTACTATGAAGCACTGAACTAAATGGTCTTAGGTATTTAAGACAAAAAAATATAAGTACCTAAATCTTAGAGAATTCAACTACCTTTACAGTTCACCTCACCTCTTAAAAATTTAAAAGAATATAATCGTTTTATTTTGTATTTAACGCAAAATGTGCGAAAACTGCCAAATGCCCCCGGTTTTGGCCACTTATCGATAACCAAACCTTTATAAGAACAGCGAAAAATCAAAACAAAATCTAGTTCTCTATTCTTTCTCTCTTCTCTCTTTATAAAACCAATATGTTCGAATGCGCTATAAACTGTAATATCATCGTAAAAAAAGTTATATAATAACTTTCATTCCAAATTTCATAGAAAAATAATAATTAAAACGATAATATAAAAACTCATTGTTTAAAACAGATTATGGCGAAGAAGAAAATCGTAGGTAATCGTAGGGAATTCTAACAATTGTTATTATTACCTTAAAATCCTTTATTTTAATCGACATAGACAAAAATAATGAAAAGTTATATAGATTAACTGTTTGTAGCAAAAAGTGGCCAAAACCGGGGCTGCTGCGCTACGTGGTAAGTAAGTGTTGGTAAGTGTCTGTCTACTAACAGTAGACCTTTTAGAGGACCGCGGGATAAGTGTTTATTAGCTCTAAATTTACCCATATTATGCATTAAAATAATAATAATAATGGTCCTCCAAGGTATAGGCGTAAACAACTGCAACCTTTTCCAAAAGAATTTCGATGTAGACGATAACGCGAAGAAGGAAATTTACCGGAAAATGAGTCTCTTTGACGTCGTGAAATGCATATTCTCCTCGTCTGGGCTGTAAAATTTGAAGGTAAACAACGCCAAATCTAAAGTTTATTATACCTAGCACATAGCAAAGTAATCAATCATGCCCTTGGTGAATCCTGATTTTAAGCAATAAGTGAGCTTTTAATTACATATTATAAAATCTTTCTAAAAAATAGGTACCTAAATAAAATAATTAATAATTTCGTAAAACACACCTATCAGTAAGAAACCGTGTCATAGAAAACATGATAACGGAATCCGAAATAAATAGTTCTTTTTTTATTAATATTAATGAAATGAATAATTTCACATACTAATTATACATAGATAGATTTTTTGTTTCGTTCCATACCACTTACAATAGATCGAGTACCTATATTGCGAGAATTTCAGAACAATACCTAAGCTAGAGAGGTATAAGTACTACCAACTCATTATTTAAAATAACTCGGAAAAACATTTAGGTACAGCTTATAACACGGAATTCCCGTCATAGCTTGCTAGTTAGTTAACCAGACTTTAAGCCATTGACTTAAAATGCTTTAGGCACGATTAATACATCCATCACAGATTTTCTACAAATCGCTTATGAAAGTTTATCATCCCTTCAAATTAGGTTTCATTTGCGCAGGGATACTTTACAGGATTATGCTTATCCTTCCATTTATCTTACCTTATTATTTTTGCTTAAAAATGCTAGTGTGGTGTTATACAGTTTGAAATAAATGTGGCTAAGGGGCCTAAGGGCATTTAGGTTTGAAAGGGCTTAAATACAGTTTATGTAAACACGTGTTAATTTTACTTATCTTTTTGATTGTAGCAGATCACCTGTATAGTGCGACAAGCATATCTGTTCCGGTGATAATCTTTGGAACTAAAACATTTTAATACTACAGTCCATTTTGACAGCTAATTTTGTATTGCAAGTGGCTCCTCTGTCACGGCTGTCACCGGAACAGACAGGCATGTGGGACTATATGTAAGGTTGCCAGATGGCCGGGAATTCCGGGAATTTTGCGTGTGGTCCCGTGTCCAGTAATTACACCATATTGTCCCGAAATTCATGAATGCTAGTTTTTTTCTCACAAAGTTACGACACCACGGGCGCGGGCGACGCGGAAGTGCTAAAGAGTTGCTAAATTTTTATTTACTTTAATTTTATTAGCTATAGTAATTAAAAAAATAAAAATGTGTTTTAATAATTTGCATTTTTTTCATTTTAAAAAACTCAACTAGCATTTGGACTCTTTGTACCATGAAGTTCGACTTAATACCGAGTTACCTCAGTATTAAGTCGAGCTTCATGCTTTGTACCATCTTTGTACAGTTTTTTTTTATTGTCCCGTAAATCCTGTAAGTCTGTATCTGGCAGCTCTACAATACCTGTATGTAAGCCAATGTAAGCTGAGGTATTTGCTTGTTATAGGCTTGTTAATATAAAAATATGGAGATCTGCTATTTTACTCTTTAGTGCGACAAGCATTTCTGTTCCGGTGATATGGAACTAAAACACAGAAAACACTTTTCATACGACAGTTCATTTTGACAACATAGTATAAATAAGTTTATGTTTTGACAACAGCTTATTTCGTATTGCAAGTGGCTCCTCTGTCACGGCTGTCACTGGAACAAACAGGAGTGTGGGATGTTCCACATCATGAAGCTCGACTTAATACTGAGGTAACTGGAGAGTGCAGTACGAACAATTTTTTGTACACCAAAAATTACACAGTGGCTGTCTTCCGTCTCACCTACACTTTAAAAAAATACGTATGGTCATATGAGACAGCTGACAGTCACGACATACATAAATGTCAAATTTGCTGGCGACACTTTTTTATTCAGGGTGAGAGCTCCAGTACGAACAATTCATTGTACACCAAAAATTACACAGTGGCTGTCTTCCGTCTCACCTACACTTTAAAAAAATACGTATGGTCATATGAGACAGCTGACAGCCACTACATACATAAATGTCAAATTTGCTGGCGACACTTTTTTATTCAGGGTGAGAGCTCCAGTTACCTCAGAGTATTAAGTCAAACTTCATGGCCAAATGTCTATATCATAGAGCATTCATAGAGTAACTTGTATATATAGGAAACTATATGGCAGACGTCACTTTAATTTGTGTAAAATAATCAAAAATATTTATCAAAATACAATCATACAATACAATAAAAATGGAAGTAAGCAAATAAATTTCTTACCTTAGATAACGTACAAATTTTACTAAATCGACTAATGTAATTAATTCTGGTGACCATAATATCGCAAATCAGTAGGTACCTATTAGATAAGTATCAGCTACGTTGCGTTACCTTTAAACCTACTACGTGATAATATCGCGCTTAGGGATGATTCATGTCCCGAGCTCAGACCAGCCCACCCCCCCGATTAACGAACCGGCGGAAACGAAATCCGATTCGAATTCTGTGCTTTGTCTTTGTCTATTCTATAGTGAGGGACAGAGGGGTTTTCTACGCCATATCGAATAGATAGTGCATACATTCCGATGTGTCGGCAGCGTTTCCGACGATTTGTGAATCAGGGAGCATATTTGGTCTGAGGTCCCGAGCTAGCGAGCCACGGATTTCACAAGTGCCTATGAGCATTTTGTATGAATCAGTTCATTTGACACCGTGTACGGTACTATCCGTGCCACATACTCTCCAGTGCTCCAGTGCTCCATACTACGACACTTCGTGAACGGCTCAGCTCGCGATCAGCCCGTCTAACATAAAAATTATCCTAAAGGCGAATTTAAAGCTGAATGTGTGCTGTGGACTATACCTACCATTATCTGATTTTGAAGCCTCAGGCTTGCCTTATTGCTATAATACCTACCTTATACCTATAAGCAGAAGCACACCACTGTCATGCCATCATTACATTCACATTTTAGATTCTGAATAGTAATCTCAATCAACTTCAGTGCCTTACTATTTGACTTTTCTAGCATCTGAATTGTCTTACTCCAATATCTATCACAATCGCTTTCAATATAATGATATTGTACCACCAGAAAAAAATCTTTCCGTGTTCTGTGGTACCACCACTGCTGCAGTAGATAGGTACCTAATACTTTACATTACCACTTCTTTTTTTCAACTGTCTTCACCAACAAGTGCTGAACACACATTTGTCAAATTGAAGACGATCGTTATAGATCACCCCTAGTTTGTACGAGTTATCTGTTATAAATATATTTGATTTAAAATATGGAATTAACTTTATTAAGTTTCAGGTATCAGCCCCCGAATCCCTGTAAAGAATACTTGAACAGAAGGATGCGCATGACGAGGTCAATTACATTATAAAGGTCCGTATTTACTTTCCTCTTTGACTCAGAGTAATGCCAGAAAGACGAGGATTATATACAAAATGAGTGTAGATAAACTCTATGATATTGCTCCAACGAAAAATACAAAGCTTATATTCAAAATTTCAGGTAACTACTTACAAAAATATGTAAAACAGTATTAATTCTACATTTTTTATTTTATGTCAATAGGAGTGTCTTTAACTAGGCAGTAATTTTATGAGTGTGCCAATCTTGACCTTGCTAACCCTAAAAATAACGTTGCAAATCGGACCGTATACTTATTTGTTTCTTTACCACAAAACTTTAACGCGATAGCGCGATAGGCACCACTAAACGACCGACGACATCAATGCAGTGTAATCCTGTAAGAGTAGACTTTCTCCTTTCACAGAAGATAACCACCATTTAACAACGGCAACGGTACCTATAGTGGAGGGTGGGTCTGCAATGCCGTAACTCCGAATTTGACCGATATGTTGTCGGATCTTTCCAGCTGCAACTTTAAAGGAGCAGCCTACCTTTAGAGACAGCCACTAAACACATTAAAAGTTATGTTAAATTACGGTAAAGCTAATTCATATCATAATGTTCAACTCACAGAGAAGAATGTAAGTAGGAAGTACTTATAAAAATAAATATATTTAACAACAAAATTTATATCGACTAAAGCTTAGGTAGGTATAATGCGTAGGTACCTATAGTGATTTTTCGTTTCACAGTGGTATTTCATATTGAAAATGAAGTAGGTATTAGAAAAATTCGACCTGTCTCACAACAAGCTCCGAATGGGCCTCGAACCCACGACCTTTTACTGTCCGGGTGAATACCTACTCTAACCACGGAGTTTAAGGACTCGATATGAGAAGCGTCAAATTTATCCAACACCTCTACGCGCTGTTTAGCCACTGCGTTTATTTCATGTTTATTTCATCAATGTGAACATAGTTAGGTAGGTACTATACCTTCACACTCGAAAGAAATAAGTACTTATCTTTGCAGATATATCTAATCGAATATAGATTAAAATGAAAACTGCTATTTCAAATTATACTTAGGGGCGATTTAAATTTATTTTTAATAGGTGGATAGGTTTTCCGCTCGCGGCTTCGCCCGCGTGGACTACACGACGTTATCCTGCGGGAACTTAATAAATTAATAAATAAAAAGTAACCTTTGTCACTCTTCAGCTCCCAAACTATCCCTATAGGTACCAAAACCTTAGGGCACACGGAAGGTTTTTATGAAGAAAAAAAAACATAAAAATTGCGCCGAAAATAGTAAATATACGACACTTTTCTTTCATACAAATCAGCTGTCAAACATTTGAAGTAAATAGTTTGTCCGTCTTTCACGGCAAAACGGAGCAACGGATCGACGTGATTTTTGGTATGGGGATAGTTTGGGAGCTGGAAAGTGACAAAGGTTACTTTTTATCCCGAAAAAATATTAAGTTATATGAAAAAAAAAGTCCAGCCGTTCTCGAGTTTTGCGTTTAGCAACATTATTTTTTTTATTTATGTAGATTTCATACACAAAAAATAGATTTGTCAATTACACACAATGACTTGTAGGTTAGCGAAAATTATAATAACCGATTAAAACCTCGTCACACACGCGATTGGTTGTCACGTCTAGCGTCTGCGTTGTCCGCGCGCCGGTCATTTTCCTCAGCGTTGCTGTTGCTGGCGAAAAATATGGTGTACATACTTTAACTCAGTCCTGAGACCTTCAGCATCATAACCACCTTTTAATGTCCGCACTGTTGGGGCACTTGCCTTCCTTATATACAGGATAACTTTTTTATCAGTGCACAAATTTTTAGGATCTACTCAGAATCGATAACTGAACAACTTTCTCTTAGAAACATGGGTCGAAATACGACAAAATTTTTTGGACTTCCCATACTAATTCGATCACATGATGAGTCCGATTTGTATGAAAGGTCAAACAATTTTTGTCATATTTCGACCTATGTTTCTAGGAGAAAGTTGTTCACTTACCGATTCTGAATCGATCCTAAAAATTTGTGCACTGATAAAAAAATTATCCTGTATACTAACTAGCTGTCCGCCCGCGGCTTCGCCCGCATGGACTATGGGCGAAGCCGCGGGAATGTAATATATTTAAGGGATAAAATGTAGCCTCCTCTCCAAGCTACAAAGTATCTGTGTTCCAAATTTCAGCCAAATCCGTTCAGCCGTTCTGGCGTGATTGAGTAACAAACATTCAAACATCCAAACATCTAAACATCCAAACATCTAAACTTTCACATTTATAATATGAGTAGGATAGTAGGATTTAGTAGGATATTAGAAAGAGAAAAGATTTGTATTTTTGTTTTTAACTCAATAACTACAGGACCGATTTTTTTAAATCTTTATTCACCATTAGAAAGCTACAGTCATCCCGAGCAACATAGGCTATCTTTTATCCCGATATTTCCACGGCAACGCGGGTTAAATAGATTGATAGAGAATAAGCCATGACCCATTACGCAACGTGCCTTCCGAAGTATAGGTACGGAGGAGCTCGAGATCACCAATTTTTGTAATCCATCCCATGACCTACTACCAACTATTATTTATTCCGCCTGTTCCAGTAGTCGCTACCAACGTATCCCCCCCTGGTGGGTAAGAATGGATTTTTTTTTCCACCTATCTCTACCGTCAATCTACTAGTAGGGCTAGGAGGAATAAAAATTCCACTTTTACCTACCGACATAAAGTTTCTTGCTTCAGTTTTTCTGCGATATGGTTCTACAGGTTTATTAAAAGTGAAAAGTGTTTAACCTAATGCATACTTAAATACCAAATTTTTGTAATTCTATAATATTTAAAATCTATAATAACCGTATATTATACATTTTTTGTAATTGACTGTACTTATTATGGTTATAAGCCGCCTATTGCAATAAACACATCGTTAGGTATCCCATGTATCCCACGTTGGTAGGGAGGGACTAGTGGAACCGCCCTACTGCGAAAGTTGCTTAACCTCAACGATCTCAGACCGATATTTTATATCCCAGGAAAGCAAAATATATGTTGAAACTAGGTACCTAGTTATCAGGCCAGTGGTTCACACCGAAACTGTGCGTTGAACTCTATGATGGCGCTAACAATTAAAATGTTAATTTGTGACCGTTTTCCGATCAATTCCTGTACAACATAACAATGTTGTACAGGAATTGATCGGAAAATTGATGCAACAGCATACAAGATGTTATCTACAGTCATGCATATTACCTACATATTTTTATGTAACTATAACATGGCTGAGTTGTCGATGATACACTTTATGTACGTGATGCTCTACAGCGGGACCACCTTGAGCTACGTTAATTTAATTAGCATCAAAAAAATGTAGAAAATTTGTATATAATTGTATACGCAATTAAAAAAAATGTATATCTATAGTTTCGTTGTAAAAACGAAATCAATGTGGTCCCGCTGGGGAGCATACTCTACAGCGGGACCACCACTATAATTCCGTTACTGTAGGCTTTTCAAATTTGTTTATGAGACCAAAAAAATGTATATTAAATGTATATTAATAAACTACAGTCAATTTGATCTTTAGTAGGATCTTTACCAAATTACGACTAATTTAAAAATTTCCTACGGATTTTAGGTGTCCGTTACCCCAGCCAGAAAGAAGTTTCTAGAGGGAAACGATTTGATTGCATAATTATGCAACATTGCACAAATATGCGCCAAATATGTAAAATGAGTGGGCCTTATAGTTTCGGAATAAAACGGAAAAAAACTCTTTCTGTTGCGTATGTTCCATCTAGTTACATTGTAGTTAGTTACATTAATGTAACTAGTTAGAGTTTTATTCAAAGTAGCCACACTATTTAGAAATGCTCACTCGTTTAATGTAACTAATTAAACTTCTTTCCCAGTTAGTAATATCGTTAATATTCACTCAGTCATTCATGAAAACATAATTACTACTTTTTAACTAACTTCAAAATTTAAAATCGGCTAAGTGCGAGTCGGACTCGCCCATGAAGGCATACATAACTTTGTATTTCATAATATTCGTATTAATGAAAAAGTTATATTTGCGGTTTTCAAAAACGATTATATTTGTGGTTTGTACTTATAGAGTGGAATGAGCTGCCTGTCTCTGTGTTCCCTGATTCTTACAACCCAAGTCTCTTTAAGTCGAGAGTGAATAGGTTTCTCCTGGGCAGGCATGTAACATCCTAAACTGCATCCTGTTAGCCAAACAAGATGGCGGTCAAATGCTTGCCTGGTTTCTAATAAATAAATAAATAAAATATTTAAAAAATCTTGTAAAGCCTTGTTAGCTGTGCTAGTTTTCCTTTTAACTTCGTCATATTATATACAACTATCGTGAATTTTTCCACGTATCCAAAAACAACCATTTGGCTGGCAGAGGGTGGGGACACTTGACCCCAACAAAATTTTGCACTTTAAAGCTTAATAATTCACAAACGGATGCCTCAATCAAAAATCTGTTTAACAAACCCGCAATATTTTAAAACTGCTATTCAGCGACACCCCACACTATCGGGTAGACAAGAAAAAAAATACATCCCCACTTCACGTGTAGGTAACTTATTTATGGGGTATATCTGTAACTATTTTTAAAAGCATTATTTACACCATTGCTCCATATCTTGCTGTTATTTTTAATGATTGCATTGCTGAAGGAATTTTCCCTGACTTTATGAAATTTAGAAAAAATATTCAATTATTTAAATATGGGAACAAAGAATACCCAGGTAATTACAGACCAATATCCATTTTTCCCGCCTTGAGCAAGATCCAGGATGATGATTCTTATGATTTTGTAAAAAAAGTTTTTTTTTTGTTGTATTATGGATCTGTTTATACCATGTGTCAAATTCAAATCAGTGTTAGGAGAAGTGTTTCCAGTTAAAAGAAGTAACATAACTACTGTAAAATTATTAGTTTCGCAACGAATTCACAATGGCTCTGGGACGAATTTTTATTTCTTTATGTAATATAGGTATGACGCAGGCATCCAGGAGGTTGCTATATTAATTTTGCAAAAACGAACAATAAGGGCCATTTATCAACTAAGCTTTAAAACGTATCTTAGGGAGAAGTTCAAAAAGTAGTATACTGACAGCTGCATCTCAATTTATATTAAACTAGCGGCCGCCCGCGGTTTCACCCGCGTGGTTCTCGTTCCCGTGGGAATATCGGAATAAAAAGTAGCCTAAGTTAATCTCTATTTCATCAGCTACCTGCCAGTGAAAGTCTCGTCAAAATCGGTTCAGCCGTTTCAGAGATTAGCCGGAACAAACAGACAGACAGACAAAAATTGTAACAAATGTTATTTTTTATTTTTTTATATATTTAGAATAAAAAACAATTACATAATTACGCTAACTAGTGTTAGAACATAGTACTAATTATGTAACCAACAACATTGTCCGTAACCAACAACATGTTATTTTGGTATATGTACCGTATATAATTATAATCATATGCATGTAGTAAAAAGCGGTTATTTTAATATTACAAACAGACACTCCAATTTTATTTATTTGTATTATAGATTGTTTTCTTTTTGTGCGTCGTAATATTAATTTGTATACTTAACATGGCGATTTGCATGGTCGCTATACAAGAGAAAGGAATGGACTTGTAATGCCTTGGTACAGATTAGAGAAGGTATCTTTGTATACCCTTAACCCTTCATGGGTTAAGGTATACACATCTTTAACAAGATTCCACGTGATATGTTACCCTTTAAAGAGTTTAAGAACCATATAAAAAATTGCCTCCTCAATAAGGGCTACTACACTGTAAGTGATTACTTAAATGACAAAGCAACTTGGTCATAAGCAGACAAGGTTTTTTTCTTGTAGTTAATTGTGAGTCTTGTTTTACAAAATTAATCATGTACTACATTCATTCTTACATTGGTTTCGGTGTTTTGAGATGAGTTGTTTGAGTAAGCCATGCTCTCTGTAAACATTACTGCGGTGGTGTCGTGTGAGGCGGGTCGTTACGTTCCCTAAAATATGGTTGAGCGAAAGTGATGGCTGGTTCATGCGTCATGCTCGTTAACGGGTGCCACCAGTGGAATGGGTCTGCTCCTGGCTTCTAGTCTCAAAATAATGTTGATTTTTATGTTCTATTGTTTTTGTTTTTTTTGTATGTAGTTAAGTGAATGTAATGTAGTGTTATTAGGTACTCTGTGCATAATATATATTAAAAAAAAATATATCACAGATTGTTTCCGAAATGAGCTAAGTCCTTTACTTAGCACATATTGGAATTTTTACATCCGTTTTTCCAATTTTTTTTCTAATTTTCAGGGTTTTCTTACGTTTTCGAGCTCTTTCTGCATTCTTGCAGTCCGCTATTTTTGATATTGACTGATAGCGTTTAGTGCCAAAGCCAAGGCCAAAACGTGCTAAGTCATTACAGATTCGTTCTAAAATGGTATTTAAATGACTAAGCACGTTTTGAGCATGAAACCTCAACTTTAAATTGAATTTTCATGACTTAGCTAGTAGGGTTTGGAAGATATTTTTTAATCAACTCGTTTTCCTCTAGAAACTTTTTTCCGGCTGGGGTAACGGACACCTAATATTCGTAGGGAAATTTTAAAAGTGGCCGTAAGTTGGTATAGATCAAACTAAAGATCAAATTGACTGTAGTTTATTAATATACATTTAATATACATTTTTTTGGACTCATAAACAAATTTGAAAAGCCTTCAGTAACGGAATTATAGTGGTGGTCCCGCTGTAGAGTATGCTCCCCAGCGGGACCATATTGATTTCGTTTTTACAACGAAACTATAGATATACATTTTTTTTAATTGCGTATACAATTATATACAAATTTTCTTCATTTTTTTGATGCTAATTAAATTAACGTAGCTCAAGGTGGTCCCGCTGTAGAGCATCACGTCTTTATGTCCCTACTTATTTATAAATTCTTCCATACTTACTTTATATTTGCGTAGACTTTTCCTTGAAATTTTTATTAAAATAAATACGCTGTGACTTATCGGGTGCCTATGAGGGTTAAGATAATTTTCCAGCCATAAACTCATCAAAGTAATGGAAAATTAAGTAGGGCAGAGGTACCCTTTGTGGCCACTTTAAGGATTTTCTTACTTTTAAGCACTAAGTACTAAATGGTCTTAGGTATTTAAGACACAAATTATATCTTAAATTATAGATAATTTATCTACCTTTAAAGGTACATTTTTCGAATTTATAAAAGTAAAATAGTTTTTTTCATATTACACACAATGTGTGACAGGTGCCAATGCCAAATGTACCGGATTTGGCCACTTACTGATAGTTAAACTTTTGTAAGTATTGCGAAAAATCAAAACCAAACCCAGGTAAAATCAATATATTCTGATGCGTTAGAAACCAGTCAATTGCAAAACAACAATTTAATTGTAAAAAACAAAGGTTTATAAAGTACTAGCGGACCCGGCAAACGTTGTTTTGCCATATAAATTTTATTGGACATGAACTTCGTATCACCAAAATCTGCCTGCCATAAATGTCACTTATTAAAAATAGGTAATCCAAAGAGACAAAAACGTCACTGATTACATACTCTTTGACATACCTACTCTTTGGAAGCGTCTATGTAGGAAATGACAGTTGTGTAAAGTACGACAGTTTAACGATTTTATTTACAAAATTACAATATTTATTTTAAAATTTTCCTGAATAAAAAGTAGCCTATGTTACTCTCCAGCACTCAAATTATGCCCATACCGAAAATCTCGTCAATCCGCTGCTCCGTTTTGACGTGAAAGACGGACAAACAAACAAACAAACAAACAAACAAACACACTTTCACATTTATAATATTAGTATGGATTTCATCCAAAACAAATTTCTTAAAATTTTCATACAAAACATTTTTTCAAACAGAAAATGGAATTTATTGAAAAAAATCGTATGACATAAGGAATTATAACGGATGTTAATATTACCTTAGAATACCTTATTTTAATTGCCTTTATCAAAAATGGCTAAAAGTTGTTTAGAAAACTTTTAGAGCAAAAAGTGGCCAAAACCGGTACAGTGGCCAAAACCGGGGCTTCTGCCCTACTTACAGCACTTAGAACTGCTAAAAACCAGAGGTACCTACGTCGTTTTTTTTACATGGTTTTATCACTGTTAAATCCAACGTGGTACCTATTTAAAGTGCCAATTAAAAATAAATAGGTCTAGGTACCTACTTATCTATTTTATTATAAGTATCTAAATTATTTTGCATTTTTCTTCACCAAATATTGAGGATCGTTTAAAAGAAATAGTAAACGAAATAATTTCAATACAAAAAACGCAAATCCTATCATTAACCATAACTACTTTTACAGATAACAAACCGCATCTCTAAAACATGGTGTCCAGGAAATCACCGAACAAGGTGGTAGTGAGCACCTCAAACCTACTATCGTTACAGGGCAAAAGCCTGTTCCTATGCACAGTGCTGACGTTTCTCGTGGTCCTGGCCATATACCTCGGAACTAAGGACTGGAAGGGGTTTACGACTCCTGAGGAGGTGGACCTGGGCGTCGTCAGCGTACCAACGCACATGTGCCGCAGAAAGCATAGACACCAAGATTAATCAAATATCTTAGTACTCAATTCCAGCAATTTTGTTTCGGTAACTCAATGATAATTAATAAGTAACCTGTCAACAACGTAATAACTTTGTACTCCTCAACCTGAATAAAGTGTAAGTATGTAAAACTCGTCCTTTTTATTAAAGTTCCACGTAATTATAAGCAGTAGTGGAAAATAATAGTGTGCAATCAATAGGTCTGTTTATTACGTAATAAAGATAATATGTAAGAACACCTCTTAGATTTCTGCACGAACTGTTCATTCAAATAAAACCACTTTTAGCGGATTCAATGTAGGTACCTAAGTACACTCGAGGACAAATTCGGTGAACCACCTCATACTTCTTTTCACGTGGCTGGTGCCTCGCCATTCACGCGCAGACCTTTACAACTGACTCCGACTTTCCAGGGTGCAGATTTTCGGTTATCCTTGCCGATAACCGAAAATCTGCAACTTCTTGGCGTGAACTTATCATCCAACCTGAATTTTGGAGAGTACTACATCGATTCCATTGCAAAGTGTGCTGCTAAGAAACTGGGCGTCCTCTCTAGGGCTAAGCGGTACGTCACGCCTGACCAACTGCTTTTGTTATACAAAGCGCAGATTCGTCCGTGCCTGGAGTACTGTTGTCACCTATGTGATGGTTCTGCTAAGTATCAGCTAGAACTTCTGGAATCGATCGAAAACCGTGCCAGGAAGCTCTTCAGAGCCTCAGTCACCGTCGCAAAGTTGCGTGTCTATCGGTTTTTTATAGAATACACTTTGGGGAGTGTGCGAGAGAACTGCACGACGTTGTTCCCGCAGCCCCTTTCCACCATCGGGGAACCAGACGCAGGCTAGCTTATCACCCTTACGTTGTTGACACTCCACCTGTCCGCACTAAACGCTTCGCAGATTCGTTTCTTATGTGAACCGCTAAAGAATTGAATGCGTTGCCTGCCTATGTGTTCCCCGATAACTACAACCTTGGTATCTTCAAGGCCAGAGTGAACAGGCATCTCCTGGACAAGAATGCAACATCTTAGGCCACATCCTGTTAACAAACAAGATGGTGGTCAAATGCCTGCCCAGTTTTATATAAAAAAGACCCTTTTACTATTTTTTTATGTATTAAACTAGGGTAGTACAATGCATAAGCAATTAGGGATAGGGACTGCAACTGCGGTGAGACGCCAGCTACACGAAAATAAGTAATTTGTCCCCGACTGTACCTATAAAAACACTACAAATTCAATTCTTCTCTCACAAGCCGGAGGTCAGCAAAGCATGCACTTCTACTCGTATCCGTGATATGTATGCTGGTCGATGCCAGACCGTACACGAGACCATTCTGTATTAGCAGATCTCCTGCCTTCACCGGACACTTGGCAAGATCTGTGACACAAATAGTTTTCTCCAAAACTAGTTTTCTGCCAGGAGTCTTCACGTCTTTGTTTAACAACTTCGCCAGCTGACGCGACAGCAGCTTGCCTGTAGACAGCGGTCTTCCGATAATGTAAGCTGTTGCTTCAATGTCCAATGCGTCACCAACTTTTATAACATCACCACAATCGGACATTGATTCGTAAGTGGTTAAGACGACTAATAGTTTCGAGATGGTTCCATCGTGTTGAATTGGGTCGACTGATCTTACTGCGAATCCCTTTTTACACAGAGGGCTGTTGAAGAACAAATTTGATTTATTAGGCGACACATTTAGATTTAGCTTTATAAGCTAATTACTTTTTGTCAGGCTAATGGAATTTTGTAAGTACAGTGAAAATTAATTATTTCGCCAGTCAGTCAGTAGGCATAGCACGCACCTAGGCAGTAGGCATCTAGCACTATAGTTTAGTTAGGTAGGCTACAATACAGCCAAACGAGCGCAACTTTTTAGATTGTGAACCAAGTAGTTCCTGATTGCAAATAAAGACGATCTGGTCAAGATCGCGGGAAGCCGCTGGATGCGGGCAGCGCAGGACCGATCGTTGTGGAGATCCTTGGGGGAGGCCTATGCCCAGCAGTGGGCGTCGTTTGGCTGACATGATGAGAACAAAAACTCCTACAAACAAAGGTGCAAAAAAGAAATAGAAGGGATGGGTAGGAACGAAAACAAATTGTTGGCGAGGCTCGTCAGTCGGGTCGGGACTACGCTAAGGTAGAAGGCGAACATGGCAAACGATAGTGTCAAAGATATGCTAAAAAAATTAGGAGGGTCGTACCTAGTAATATTATAGTGGGTGTGCCGACTTAGTTCGTAGCAGCTGAACACAGGCGGGCGATTGAACAAGACAGAGTAAGCATGATAAAACAAGAAACAAAACGTATCATAGAACGCAATGTTACCATGGTAAAAAAGGATTATTTTTTCATTAAAAATTACTTTTTAAATTGCTTTATTCATGAAGAATTATCCGTTTACAGTATTTATGTGACATAAAATGCAATTAAAATTGTGTAAAATAAATTAAATTCTTATAAATTAATAGTAAAGCTAAAATTAAAACAAATATTGTTAACTGTGGCTACACTGTATTAAAAAAATTACATGACATAATGACATGCATGACATGACAGCTAACAAAATAATGTTTATGAAGTATTTTAAATTACATTTTCGTTTGTAATTTATATTTTATATGTTCTGATAAATTCCTCCAGTTTGCAATTACCTACATAGTTTTATTGCGCGGACTACAGCTTTTTGACAAGACTCGTTTGTGTTGAGTATGATGTGCTGTTTGAGAAAAGACTTGTTTTGCCTTTGGATAAGCATATTTGTTGTTTATTTGTGAATAAAGGGTGCAGTCTTAACCTATGTTTCATTTACACAAAGTTTCCATTTAATAATAATAATAAATAGTACATAATAAGTATATAGGCCTATGTGTGTGTGTTTCTTAGAATAATAACATCTATTGTAAGGTGTGTTTATACGACTAGCGCCTTCCCGCTAAGCTCAAGCGGCAAATTCAAAAACTACTTAGTCTAATATTTGATTACGTAGTTCGCGAGGTAGCACTCTAGATGGCGCAAGGCGCTAAGGACAAGTGTCCTTACTTTTTAAGTATGAAGCCGAGCATTCTTCTCCGCTAGGAGTATTAGTGTTCTGTGATTATAGTATTCTTTGGTCGTACGGTGTGTAGTGAGATCGAGTGTAGTTAGGTACTTTGTGCACAATGTGAATGAGAGATTTTGTACCAGCAAATTAAAAAAAAAAAAGTTTATTTATTAGCTCGATAGATGTCGCTGACCAGACATGAATCCACTCACCTCTATTGTTTATTACCACACAGAGATGGGCCTACTTCTCGAAAGATACAAGTTTACAAGTTCACAAGCTTCGAAATGTAACATGGACTTGTAAATTCTGTTTCACGAAGTAAATAACAAGTGTTTTTTACGGTAACAAAAAAGAGTGTCATTGGAATACCTAATGACATATAAATGCATTGGCTGATAAATATTTTTCATTTCTCATATTCGAAAAGTGATGTATATTTAAGGCCTAATCAGACGAAGGACTGTTGTCCCCGTGGGACAAAAAGTCCCTGTACGTCCAAAATATTTCCTCCGGGTACTTGTCGCGGACTCAACGCATATAGTGTGCGGTCATTTGTTGCCCGAAGACGTACTTCACTATCGGGCGCTCAATGCAGACTAAAGTTCGTTGTGTGCGTTGTTACGCCTATTTACGTTTGTTCTATTTTTTTCGGGGACTACCGCGAACTTTTGTCCAGTCCAGTCTCTCGGTGTCCGCCGTACTTTCGGGGACTTTTTGTCCGCGGTACTTTTAGTTCCTTGTGTGCGTTATTCGATACAATTTATAAGAGATCTATATCGATGGACAAAAAAGTACTCGGCGGACAGTCCCTCGTCTGATCAGGCCTTTAAACTGAGCAGCGGGTTCAAAACTCTGCATTGCACCCTAGGGTGTAAAAGTATTTTTTAAAATAGAACTGAATTTGGTTGCAGTCAACCAGTTATCTCATCGGCAATGAAAAAGTTTTCTACTGATGTTGTATGGGGTGGGGGGGCCGGAACTGTTTCAAAAATGAATTTTATAAAAATGAGAATATCTCAAAAACGGTGCGTCGAAGCTAAAAACCCCGGAGATACATAGGAGGCATCCGATGGACATATAATTTTTTTATTTTTTGTTTAATTGAACTTCAAATTTTTTAAATATAATAAAAAAAATAGAGAAGGCTATGCCCCCGCCACCATTCTTTTATTTTTCTAGGTAGTTTTAGTTGTTTTTGTTGCTTTTCTTATTATGAAAAGCAAAGTGTATTTACTTTCGATATGGATTGGTAATATGGGGTAATGGTACGAGTGTCAATAAAGCTTTTATTGCACAGAAACGATGTATCCGAGCGATATGCGGGGTTCCTCCATTAACATCTTGCCGCACGTTATTTCCGCGCCTAGGCCTATTACCTTTGCCATCGCTTTACATATTTGAAGTGTGTGTGTTTGTGATACAAAATAAGCAACTATTTAAAAGAGCATGTGACATTTACCCCCGAAGCACTAGAAACCCAAACAGATTAGTACAAGAAGAAAAAGCTCAAACACTGCAGTACTCAAAGAGTTGTCTTATTATGTGTGTAAAAATCTTTAACAACATACCGGAAAATTTTAAATCGTTAAATCTTGCTCGATTTAAAACATTTTTGTTTAAATGGTTGATGACTGAACAGTTTTATGACATTAATGATTTTCTTAAAAAAAGACATTCATCTTAATTCTAATTAATCTTAATATTATATTTCTTTTTCTTTTTTTTAACAATAGTTTTGGCTGAACTGACATTGAATTATGTATAATTTGCATGCTTAGATATAGGCGAAACATGATGTAACTACTATCCATTTTATTGCTATTTCCACCTTTATAACCATGTTTGTTGCAAATAAATATATTTGTATTTGTATTTGTATTTGTATTCCATAAATTCGAAATTTACGAAATAAAAAATAAAAGTAGAGTGTATTACTCGGCCGCAAAATTATTTTCACCTCGGGCGACGTATATTGAATCCCTCGCTGCGTTCAGGATTCTACTTTAGAATCCCTCACTACGCTCGGGATTCTACTATAGAATCCTTCACTCCGCTCTGGATTAAAAATAGCGCCCTCGCCGTAAATATGCTATTTTGCTCCCTTGTAATACAATCTACTATTATGTTAATGTCAATGTCACTGACATTACACTCGTAATAATAGTGAATGATTTCTTTTAAAATGGCCGCCAACTTGTGATTCTGATGTTCTACGAGAGTAAAAATACAAGTACTTCACTAGCTTTCTTACATAATTGTAGACTTGTAAAAATGGTTAAACAGGGCCCTTGCCAGCAAATTTAAAAAAAGCAAACCCATGTCTGATGAACGCCATCTGTTGAGTTTTTTGGAACTAACTTTTTTCTTTTTTAATCATCTGTCAGAAAATCCCTCATTACTCACGTAGTGAACTTCGGGTTGAGTAGGTAAGTTGTCATAACTCATAATACTTCGGTTCGGTGAGTTCTTTATAATTTATGCATGGTCACAGATTACTAAATAGTTACTATGCCTGGTGTTAATTCTGGCATTCAAGGTGTGTCTTAAGTTAGGGCCTGGGCAGAATAGGCCGGAATGACGGATGACATTCTTTCAGTTAGGGAGCGATGCTTGAAAATCACTCATTTAGGGAGTTATCTAGGCCACTCCACAATACTATAGACATACACTCACCACACGACTTTACACAGACATATTCTTGGTGTCATGTCAAATAGTCATTCAAAGAGACCATTTTAGCCCTAATAACTTAGCGAATATTTCTTTTGAAATCCAGTGGGGGAGTTAATGTCTGAGTCGAATTCCACAGAAACGATGCGGTGAGAGCTAGTTAACTAAGTTACTTTATTTTTTAGTGGGTGGAGCATCAATCCCTTCGATCGGGGCTAGCTTGATATAAAACACTAAATAATGAAATTCGTTAAAATTAGATGCGACTTAGGTACATGGCCTAGGTTAGCAGCTTTAAGTCACACAATACGTATCGGAGGAGCATTATAACTACTACTTTTATTGTAAAATGCCATAAAAAGTCTTATGCAACCAACTACCTACGTACGTAGTACCTAAGTAGAGATTTATTAAGTGTTGATTTGTCACTCATAAAATTGAATTAAATAAATACGTTATTGGTTGTATGTAAATGTTTTATCTCACGAACGCGGGTGAGCCACGCTTGTGGGGTTTTTCACCAACTCGACACGAGAGACTGGGCAGGGCACATGTGTGTCCAGTTGGTGAAACTCAAAATTAGTATCACCGGACACGCCAAGATTTTGTCGCGTGTCCAGATAGTGAAACTTAAATTAAATCACTTTTATGTTTTCTCCAACTGGACACACGTTCGTATTTTATTCGAATTCTTGATAAAGTACAGTCAAGCAGATAAATGTTTTGTGTAATCATGATCGGCCACTAAACTGTAAAATTTGCACCAATAGCGAATGGTACCCAACTCAGATAGATGGCGCCAGCCGTCACGTTAAGATTGAGCTCCGCATATTATATTATCTTAAAATTAGTTATTCAGTATTAGTAAACATTGTTTTAGGATAAATACACAGTAACCTTAACAACTTATACGTGACAGTGTTATCCAAGAATTTCAGTGAATATTAACAAGAAAAATACATCAGTGAACATTGTGTACATAAAAAAAAACAGACTAAGTGTTTAATTGAATCAAATAAGTAGGTATTTGACAACGAAGTAAAGTTGTGTTGTGTCTCAGTTTCAGTGTAAATATCTTGCAGTTATAAATCGCAACTAAATATAAATACTTCACTAAACTAAGTGTAAAATAAAATAACAAAATATGAATTTGTATAACTGTTTGACTTTGAAAGTGTTTGACGTTGAAAAATAGTTGCGCCATCATAATAACAAGTGTTAACATTTCCAAAAAATCTACTATAAAATCAAAACTGTATAATTATTATGTGTAAAACATAAAATCATCATATGTGAATCAAAAATAAAAATTGACATTAATGTACCTCCTATCTTGAAGATAAATAAAATTCCTCCCAGCTGTATGCAAATTTTGCCGTACGTATTTATGATCAGTTGGCGTTGTGGACCACGGCACATACTGAGTCGCAACGCAACTATTACTAGGATTCGTGGTCCGAATCCAGCGACGGGTGACAAGTTTTTTACTAAGTATAATTTATTTTCTATACCCATATAATATTTGGAGTACGAAAAAGGCGAAAAGTGCAAAAAATATAGTTCTATAATCCATCAATTATATAATACAAAAAAGCGATGATGCCTCAATGTATTGGCTGCTCACAGGAGGTAGAAGCTGGAAAATACCTAACATGTTCAGATTGCACCAAATCCTGTTGTATCTACTGTGGTAACATAACATCACTACAGAAACAATTAAAGACCCACCACCTGACTGGCTTTGTCTTGATTGCTCGAGCAAAAAACCAAAGAGCGACAACAGTAACACACCCGTTCGTGGAAATATGGCTCAAAACGTTACAATGAGAAATAAAAGCAAGAATAGCACGCAGTCTCAGCAATCACAGTGTAAGACCTGCATTAATCGCCTAGAGTTGCAAGAGCTTATACAAAGTGAGATAAAAAATGCAATAGAAAAGTCTGTAAAAACAGCTTTAGATACCTGTTTTAATGAAAAGCTCAAAGATATTCAACTCCAATTGGAGAACTTCACAAAATCGATAAATTTTATAAACGACCAATTTGAAGAGTCTAAAACCACCATCACAAATAACTCTAAGCAAATGATGAAGATAGCCAACAAAAACGTAGCGCTGCGGTCCCAACTAAACGAACTAAACGTTCGTTTTTTCTATTCTGGAACAGGCCTCGCGGGAATCCAACATAGAAATAAATCATCATCATCATCATGTCAGCCGAACGACGCCCACTGCTGGGCATAGGCCTCCCCCAAGGATCTCCACAACGATCGGTCCTGCGCTGCCCGCATCCAGCGGCTTCCCGCGACCTTGACCAGATCGTCGGTCCACCTTGTAGGGGGCCTGCCCACGGAACGTCGTCCGGCACGCGGTCGCCATTCAAGAACCTTTCCGCCCCAACGGCCATCGGTTCTCCGCGCTATGTGTCCCGCCCACTGCCACTTCAATGATGCAATCCTTAGAGCGATGTCGGTTGTTTTAGTTCTCCTGCGGATTTCATCATTTCTGATTCGATCGAGCAGGGAAATACCAAGCATCGCTCTCTCCATTGCTGGCTGGGTGACTTTGAGCCTTCTTATGAGACCCATAGTAAAAGACCACGTCTCACTTCCATAGGTCATTACTGGCAACACACACTGGTCAAAGACTTTCGTCTTGAGACATTGAGGTATTTCGGACGCGAATATATGTCGGAGCTTCCCAAACGCTGCCCATCCGAGCTGGATTCGACGAGAGATCTCTTTCTCAAAGTTGGACTTACCTAACTGGACCGTCTGTCCTAGGTAAACATAGTGGTCAACAACTTCGAGTGTAATGTTCCCAACATTAACTGGAGCGGGTGCAACATGGGCATTGGACATGATTTTCGTCTTGTCCATGTTCATCTTAAGACCCACTCTTTGCGAAGCATTACCGAGATCTTCGAGCATTGTGTTAAGGTCTTCCAAGGTCTCAGCCATAAGAACTACATCATCGGCAAACCGTAGATGTGTTAGGTACTCGCCATTGATGTTGATGCCGCATCCTTTCCAGTCCAGCAGCTTAAAAATATCCTCCAACGCAGCTGTGAACAGTTTGGGAGACATGACATCTCCCTGTCTCACACCTCGCTGTAGTTGGATAGGATTAGAGCTCTGGTTCTGTAATCGGACCGACATGGTGGCGTTTTGGTATAGGTACCTCAGCACCTCGATATACCTGTAGTCTATTTGGCACCTCTGGAGAGACTGCACCACGGCCCAGGTCTCGATCGAATCAAAGGCTTTCTCATAGTCCACGAACGCCAAGCAAAGTGGCAAGTTATACTCTTCGGTCTTCTGTATAACTTGCCGCAGCGTATGAATGTGGTCTATGGTACTGTAGCCTTTCCGGAACCCGGCTTGTTCGGGAGGTTGGAAGTCGTCGAACCTGCGAGCGAGACGATTCGTAATGACTCTCGAAAACAACTTATAGATATGGCTCAGAAGCGAGATGGGTCTATAATTCTTCAAGAGAGTTTTATCACCCTTCTTGAATAACAGCATCACATCGCTTCTGCCCCATGCCTTTGGCGTTTTGCCCTCGAGGATGACATAGAAATAAATGGCCTTCCTGAAAACAAAAATGAAAATTTGATGAATACTACTTTACAACTTGGGAAAGTGGTTGGTCAACCCCTGATGGAGAATGATATCCTGCATTGTCATCGTGTTGCTCTGTTAAATAAGACCGCTGACAGACCACGTAGTGCTGTTGTGAAGCTCAAAAGTACCCTTTGCCGCGATAACCTTCTCGCGGCCATTAGCAAGTATAACCGCTTGAAGACTAAGCCTAACGATAAGCTTAATACGAAAGACTTCGGCATTGGGGGTAAAACTTTCCCTGTTTTTGTACAGGAACACCTAACACCTACAAACAAGAAACTGCACGCCGATGCTCGTAAAAAGGCAAAGGAGGCTAATTATAAGTTCGTATAGATAAGGAACGGCCGGATATTTGCCCGAAAATATGAAAACCATCCATTCGTCTTAATACGGAATCATGAAGCTTTAAAGATGATTGTCTAGCGCCGTCTTGTTATGGTCATTGTAAATGTTTCTTGGATCTCAACACAATAACATTCACCCTATACTACCAAAACATTAGAGGAATGAGAACTAAGACTGAGAAAATACGCAACGAAATTCTTAAACATTCTTATGATCTAATAGTCTTGACGGAAACTTGGCTTATACCTGATATATACGATCACGAATTTATCGATAGCAGATACAGTGTCTACCGGAGAGATCGTTTGCCTATTGACGGTGGTGGCGGTGTTCTAATAGCTGTTAACAAAAACATCAAGTCCTTAAGAATCAACATATGGGAGTCCGATTACGAAGATATGTGGGTACTTATAGACATGAAGAATGTCCAGCTCAATAGAAACGTGAAGATTGGAATTTGCGGCTGTTACATACCATATCCAACGGCTGCTATACTAAACAGTTTCTTTGACAAGGCAAACACAGCTATTCAGTCATTGGATGAAGTGATTATTGCTGGTGATTTTAACCAACCGAATATTACATGGACACTTGACGCTACAACAAATAGATTGGTTCCACAAAACTACTCCAATGAAATTGGACATGCTCTGATTGACTTCATGTTTCTAAACGATTGTACACAACTTAATAATATTGATAATGTTAACAAAAGACAACTTGATTTAATCCTTACTAACATGTCTAGAGTTACACTCGAGCGGCCAGAAGATCCTATAAGTAAAATTGATCAACATCATCCACCAATATTACTTACTATCGATAAAAACACTACTAACTTAAACAAGAGACAAAAAGCTTCTTTTAATTTTTACAAAGCGGATTATTATAGTATAATTAGCGATTTGAGAAAGATCAACTGGCAGCAAGAGTTCTCTAAGGCGGTAGAAGTCGATGGGATGACTGCGATATTTTATAAATTGGTTAATCAAATAATTGGAAAGCATACACCGAAAACTAGACTAAAATCTAACAAATATCCTCCCTGGTATACGGGAAATCTTATCAAGCTCCTCAAAGAAAAAGATAAATTGCGAAAACAATTTCGCAAGTACAAAAACCCCCGCGATCAACTTGAATTCGTCATTCTCCGAAAACGCTGCGACAAACTTTCTTTCGAGTGCTACTCAGCGTATGTGCACAGAACTGAATCGGCTATCTCTAGTGATCCGAAAGCGTTTTGGAAATATATTAGAAGCAGATGAACTAATTGTAACGAACTGCCCTCTGAAATGAAGTGTGATCAAGTTTTAGCCTCCAATGGCGAGGACATAGCTAATCTTTTCGCAACACATTTTTCTGATACCTTTTCCGATACCATGGCTTACAATCCAGAATCGCGAAACAACCAAGTCATAATGTCCGATTCCATACTCCACTCGGTGACTTTACAGGAGAGCTCAGTCTTGAAGGCTCTTAAAAAACTCGATCCTAGCAAAGGAGCTGGGCCAGACGGTTTACCCTCCTTGTTCGTGAGAAGATGCGCACCAGTATTAACTCTTCCCTTGAAATTAATTTTTAATTACTCTCTACATACTGGGGTATTCCCTTTTCTGTGGAAAGAAGCACGAATCTTACCCATACATAAAAAAGGCGACAGAGATAATATTAAAAACTACAGACCCATTTCAATTCTTAATGTATTTTCTAAATTATTTGAGTCTTTGCTATGTGAAATTATAACTAATCATGTAAGCTCTCTTATCAGTAAACACCAACATGGACTTCAACATCATAAATCAGTGTCAATGAACTTAGTTTCGCTAGTACAGACCCTTGCTGAAAAAATGGATAACAGAATTCAAGTGGATACCATTTATACAGACTTCAGCAGCGCGTTTGATAAGGTAAATCATGAACTACTTTTACAGAAGTTGGCAACTTATGGATTCGGTGGATCTTTACACACATGGCTAGGGTCTTACTTAAAAAACCGCCAGCTAACTGTCGTTGCAAACGGGTTTGCTTCTAAGTCTTATAACGCAACTTCTGGAGTCCCACAGGGCTCGCATCTTGGTCCTATCTTATTTCTACTTTTTATTAATGATATTGTCGACCAAATACGCTATAGCGACTGTTCCTTATTTGCCGATGACATGAAATCATTCAGGCCTATACGCTCTGAAGAAGACGTTATGAGATTGCAGGAAGATCTTGATCGTGTTAAGGCTTGGTGTGACATTAACCATATACAGCTGAATGTAAGTAAATGTCATCACATTAAATTTACCAAAAATAAAAATAAAATTAGATCTTCCTATTATATTGATGGTGCTCTGGTGGCTGAGGTGAACCAGATGCGAGACTTAGGCTTAATTTTGGATAGTAAGCTTAGTTTTGTTAATCATTACGAGCACATTACAGCTCAGGCCTTTAAAATGATAGGTCTTATTAAAAGAAACACAAAAAGTTTTAAAAATGCACAGTCCCTTATTTGTCTATATAATTCCCTGGTTCGTAGTTGCGTGGAGTTTGCAAGCGTCGTATGGAGTCCATCTTACCAGGTGCATAATGATAACATTGAACGCATACAAAAAGCATTTACACGGCATCTGGCTTTTAGAGCCCCTGGCTTTATTCACAGAAATGACTATCGGCGTCGACTGCAATATTTCAAACTCGATCCACTATCTTATCGAAGGGACATGCATGACCAGATTTTTCTCTTTAAGTTACTCCGAGGAGGTATTGACTGTCCGGACATATTAGCAAAGATCGCCTATGCCGTTCCACGACCTAATACAAGAAGGAAAAACGAGAAGCCTTTTTACATACCTAGGCACAAAACTAATTTAATGAGCCATTCCCCGGTGCCCAGACTGCTTTCCAATTACAATAATGTAATCGCGCCGATCTAGATATTAATTTTGATTTTCTGTCCCGTCATAAGAAAAAGATTTTCGCGGCCCTCTCATCAGACATCGCTTGACATAATATATAATAATGTATATTGTTATTAATTATTAATTAATTAGGGATTTATTTTTGACGCAACTTCTAATGTATTTTTAATGTAAATTTTAAATGTATTTTTTTCCATGTAATTTTCAATGTATTTTTTTACTTTTTGCAATTCTATTATTCAGTTTAATGTAATTTGAATTTGATTTAAAATGTTAGTGCCTACATCGCTTGACATATCACTACATAGTATAAAACAAAGTCGCTTTCTCTGTCCCTATGTCCCTTTGTATGCTTAAATCTTTGAAACTACGCAACGGATTTTGATGCGATTTTTTTTAATAGATAGAGTGATTCAAGAGGAAGGTTTATATGTACTTTTTATCCCGATATTCCCACGGGAACGGGAACCACGCGGGTGAAACCGCGGGCGGCCGCTAGTAATATAATAAATACAATAATGTATATTTTTATTAATTATTTAATGTTATTTTATAATGTACTTTGACAAATTGATTCTCATATTTATTAAGTTATGACTTTGACAAAAATGATATTTCTACTTTTAATGAGTTTTAATGAATTTTTTTGATTAACTTTTATATTTACATCTAAAGGTTGACTTCCGAGCATCGCGGCCGATCGCAGCCGCGCGCGATCGATCGCATGCGACTGACGCGCGCGGCTGATGCGACAATACTCAGTGTATGAAAATGTATGGCGCCGCTTCCGAGGTATGCGATAGACGCGTGCGGCCGACGACAGACGTCGGCCGCACGCGGCCGTAACTATAATGAAAACTTCTTTGTATTGTATAGATACTCACTTATCAAGACTAAAATCCATATTGTTTCTGACTTCACGCTTAAAAAAAGAAATTTTAGTCTCTTAAATCTCGGTGGGGTCGAAAACGCTTCGTACCGCCACAATGTCTGGTTTAGTATGAGGTCTAAAACGCCGCGTACCGCACCAATAGAAAGAATAGCTAATTCAGTGCCGCAGTGAGCGTGTTACAGAAAGGGCGTTTGCGCACTACACTGAATTTTTCCGTCCGGGGCGGTCCGTTTTTTTACGGATCGGCGGCGTGGCATGAAAAACACAGATGATTGGCTTGTGCAGTTGTCCGTATTTTTACTCGCCGGGGCAGCGCAGTGATTACCCCCGGGGCGGGTTCCCGCCCGCTCATGAATATCACGTTTTCAGTTCAATATCACAGTTTCAATGTTTCAAAGCCGAAACTACACGAAATAAATAAATTCTTACCGTGTATTATAAATAATTTATGATTAAAATACAACCATCCGTTTTTTTCCGAACGGTAAAATTCAGTGTATCTCGGAACGGAAAAAAACGGACCGGAATGGGGAAAAGTAAAATGTCGGACGGTAAAATTCCGTGTAGTGCACAAGCGAACATATACATTCTATGGGCGTTTGTGCACTACACTGAATTTTACCGATCCGGCGGTCCGTTTTTTTTACGGACCGGCGTGGCATGAAAAACACGGATGATTGGCTTGTGCACTTGTCCGGTTTTTACTGGCCGGGGCAGCGCAGTGATCTCTTTGAAACTACACTCTACGGACGCGTTTTAAACGAGAGGAATAATGAGTTCCTTGGAACGTCGGCAATTGCTTGCGTTAATTTATTTGCGATAACTCCTAAGATATTAATTTAAATTATATGGTGTAAAAGAGTAAAATAATGTGCATGAAATGTTTAAAGCGACTAACGTATTTAGATTGATAAGGGTTAACACTGTATCCGTTTAAATAGCTTTCCAAATTACCGCATTGTTCATAACCATTTTTTAAGAGATAATATGGCTATAATATGCTATCCTTAAAAGATAGACATATGCTATTGCGGACTTTTTTGTAGATCTATAGAAGAGGAATATCCCAACATGCATTATTTTTTTAAACCTCGAAAGGATTAGGCAGCGTTTTTGCTGAAAGCTACCGGGCGGCTTGCCGTTTGCCGGCGCTTTCGACAATTTACGTTATATTTCTACCAATTTACACAAAACTTTCATAAATTATATATTAAAACCTTCCTGAAGAACTACGCTACCTATTAGTGAAAACCGCATGAAAATCTGTTTCGTAGTTTTAAAGATTTAAGCATATATAGGGACAGACAGACGGGAAGCGACTTTGTTTTATACTATGTAGTGATTTATGATTAAAATAGAACCATCCGTTTTTTTCCGGACGGTAAAATTCAGTGTAGTGCACAAGCGCACATATGTTTTTCATTGCCGTCATCTCGGAACGGAAAAAAACGGTCCGGAATGGGGAAAAGTAAAATGACGGACGGTAAAATTCAGTGTTGTGCACAAGCGTCCATATGTTTTTCATAGCTGCCATATCGGTCCGGAAAAAAACGGACCGCCGGATCAGTAAAATTCAGTGTAGTGCACAAACGCCCTATGACCTGCTATATCGGACCGTAAAAAATCGGACTGCCGGACGGTAACATTCAGTATAGTGCACAAACGCCCAAAAGGAGAGTTTATAAAAATCATCTCAATCCAGCGTTGACACATGAATTTACTAACAGTGACAGACAACCATAAATTAGAGATTAAAATAAGGAAGATGACAGAAAAGTGAGTATCTATACAATACAAAGAAGTTTTCATTATAGTTACGGCCGCGTGCGGCCGACGTCTGTCGTCGGCCCCACGCGTCTGTCGCATACCTCGGAAGCGGCGCCATATATTTTCATACACTGACTATTGTCGCATCAGCCGCACGCGTCAGTCGCACGCGATCGATCGCGCGCGGCTGCGATCGGCCGCGATGCTCGGAAGTCTACCTTTAGCTTAAGATTTTTTTTCTTTTAACATAAATTTATTTTATTACCTATGTGTGATTTGGAGAATGCTGTGTTTAGCTTTAAGTAGTTTACACACTGGGCCGCATAGGAAATAAAAATGTATAAATGTTAAGTGTGTTAAACTGTTGCTGTACCAATAAATAAATACAATACAATACCCGTATCCGTGATAATATCGGGATAAAATATAGCCTATGTCACTCGGGAACAAACTCTTCAGCTTTATAATCTATATAAATAAAAACTAATGTTGATAAGCGTAAAACTCAAGAACTGCTAGACCAATTCGGTATTTTTTTTATTCACATGTTCTTTTAGTCCCACCGTCCCACGTAAGGTTTTCATAAAGAGAAAAAACATTAAAATTGCGTGGAAAATAGTAAAAACCACACTTTTCTTTTCCAGTACAAACCAGCTATCAAACATTTGACGTAAATTGTTTATCCAACTTTTACATCAAAACGGAGCAACGAATCGACGTGATTTTTGCTATGGGGATAGTTTGGGAGCTGAAGAGTCACAAAATTTACTTTTTATCCCGAAAATATTTTAGGTTCCTGCGGGATAGCGTCGTGTATTCCACGCGGGCAAAGCCGCGGGCGGAAGACTAGTATTAGTATAGATTCTATGTTTTAACTAAACTACTCTATTTCCAAAGTGTCAAATATTGTTGTTACATAGTTAAGTAGTGCGTATTGTTTATAAAATTACTCATTTTAGTCTTGTTGTCATATGTATGCTCTATTGATGATTATTTAAATATTTTATTTTATTATTTTATGCCACCTATAGCTGCTCAATGTTGTTTCAACTCAAACTACTTCAACAAAATTTAGTAAACAAGCACGCTTTGCAAGATTGTATATATGGAGTGCATCTTTCATGGCTAAAAACGTCATTGCGTTTAACCATGTAAAATACAAAAATACATTTTTTATTATTTGAATATTTTCAAGCTATTGTAAAAGAAGTACCTATGACTTGACTTAATGTCCTATGTCCCCTGGATGGGGCAAAGGGCGTCCACAGTAGATCTCCAACGCGGTCGGTCTTGAGCATCGCGTTTTAATTCGCTCCACGTCTTCCTATGCTTTTCGCTTCTGCCAGTACGGTGCGACGCCAGGTTTGACGAGGACGGCCACGTCTTCTTTTTTCTTGGGGATTCCAATCGAGCGCCTGCTTAGGTACCTATATGATCGGAATCTCTCCGGAGCGTGTGGCCGATCCATCGCCACTTCCGGCGCTTGATCTGCTGGTCGATCGGAGATTCTTGGCAGAGCTCTAACAGCTGGTCGTTAGAGATGGTCTCGGGCCAGAAGATACCGAGAATACGACGAAGGCAACGGTTGACGAAGACCTGAATCTGGCGCGAGATGTCTTTTGTGACCTTCCACGTCTCGCACCCATGCAGGAGTACCGATTTAACATTGGACCCGAAGATTTTGAGTTTGATCCTCCGGGTCAGCTTCCGTGACTTCCATATAGGTCCCAGGCGTGCGAAGGTGGCTCTGACTTTGGCGATCCGCGAAGTGATGTCCTCTTCAGTTCCTCCGGATTCAGAGGGCCTACTCTGAAACACAAATCCGAAACTTCGTTTAGCCCCGTCCCGCTCACTCTCGAGTCATGACGGAATCGAGTGATAGGGGCGGGGCTAACCGAAGTTTCGGATTTGCGTTTCAGAGTACGGTCCCTGAAACGACGCTCCCGAGGTATGTGAATTTGTGGACGCGCTCCACAACATCTGTGCCTAACAGCAACGGTGTACTATTCTTCACTCCAGATCGCATCTCTTGAGTCTTTCTGGTGTTAATTTTTAGACCCACTCTGGCTGCCTCCCCCACCAGATCGTCTAACTTTGCTTGCATGTCGGCGTGTGTAAAGAAGTACCTATAGGTAATCAAAATAAAATAAGTAAGTATTAGCATATATATTCTGTGGTATTAGCTAAGTATACTTGTTTTTATTTTTTATACTAACATATTTGTTTTATTTCAAAATTTTGAACTAACAAGATTTTTCAAACAAAAAGTGAGTCACCTTTTTCATAAAATCTCCTCGTTTAACCTTTTAACAGACGAAACGATTATTCACTTGACTGTACCCTTTTTTGCAAAAAAACTGGGTGTGTCCAGTTGGCGAAAACATAAAAATTATTTAATTTAAGTTTCACTATTTTGACACGCGTCAAAATCTTGGCGTGTCCAGATGACGAAATAATAAGTGATACTTACTTATTTTGAGTTTCACCAACTGGACACACGTGTATCCAGCCTCTCGTGTCGAGTTGGTGAAAAACGCCGCTTGTGTGTGTAGACCGCAGTCTCCTTTTCTCAATGTCATACAGTACCCCGAGTGTAAGTTTTTATGTCAAGCAAACGCAAACTATTTCGAATGCGTATTAATGTCAATTTGTATGAAAACTATATAAGCGCGCTACTCGCCGCTAGAGGCGCTAATACAGTTTTCATACAAATTGACATTAATACGCATTCGAAATAGTTTGCGTTTTTTGACATAAAAACTTACACTACGGGCACAGACTGTCTATCTATACACAGGTGCACACAACAAAAGGCGGACCGCGCCCGTGAGATAAAACTACTACTTACCTATATCAATATTATTATGAAGCAAACGTGCGCGAGCGCCTTTTTTGCCACAGCCGCAGTATAAATACCCTGGCGGGAAAGTACTCGAAATAATGGAGGTAGCAAATTTTAATCAAAGTAACCATTCGCTAATTATTGTTGAATCTTTCATTGTTTTCCTTTCACTCAATTTATCATGTTTGTTAGAGAGATTTAATCCTTATGATTGACTAGCTTTCCGCCCGCGGCTTCGCCCGCGTGGACTACACGACGTTATCCCGCCGGAATGTGACATTTTTCCGGGATAAAAAGTAGCCTATGTTCCTCTCCAGGCTACAAAGTATCTGTGTTCCAAATTTCAGCCAAATCCGTTCAGCCGTTTTGGCGTGATTGAGTAACAAACATCCAAACATCCAAACATCCAAACATCCAAACATCTAAACTTTCACATTTATAATATTAGTAGGATGATGGACCTCATTACTTGTGCTCATTACTACTCAAAACTACAGTCATTGATTAATGCCCTTCGTTCACTTGAGTATAGACACGTCCACTTTTTTGTCGACTTGTCTCCACCGACCGGGGGAGACAAGTACACTTTAGAAAAATGAAATTGTTAATCCACTTGTCGCCACTATTAGATCGAAATAAATAAATATAAAGCAAGAATAGAAATAAAATAACTCTGCGCATGCTGGGGCGTTTTTGGCGCTAAATTCAGTGCTTTTTACTCAACTGCGACAGAAGGAGGGAGAGATGTATGTTCCCTGATTTAGCCTAAATGGTTTGAAGGATTTTAACGTATTAAAATAAATAAAAGAATAGTCTTTATTTTCAGCATATGAACAATAATTGAAAAAGAAAACTACTCTTTCTTTTTATTTATTTATTTCGATCTAATAGTGGCGAAACTACTACAGTCATCATCTGTCGCGCCGCAGCTGCGCTACTTAAATATGTCTGGCTGGATACCTAGTCGTGCTACTGCAGCGCGACTTAGAAACGCTGAAGTCGTGCGACTAAAACGCCTATATGTGAAAGCGCACTGTAAAGGTATCAAAACTGGCATTATGATAAGTACAGAGCTCTGGCCTGGTACTGCCAGTACCGCCTATCAAGCACTCCGGCAATGGATCTTATCGGGTCCGCTAAGACTGTACATATAGTAAACCTAAAATAGTAGTGGGGAAGTAGATCTAGGTACTGGTAGATCTGCATCTACCAGTACCTAGATCTACTTCCCCACTACTATTTTAGGTTTACTTGAACCACAAATGCTTACTTCGAACTGCTTCCCAAACGTAGTCGCACGGGTCCTGATTTTGTACATACGCCATTTGCAAGGACCGATGTGTAACTGACCAATGCACCAACGCACAGCAGCTCTTGCGTCTCCATTGAGTGTATGCGAGCAGCGAAACGATGTTCATCTGCTTTCACCAAATGGCATTTTATGTCATTATCTATACCTCTCCGGCCAGATGAAATCCTTGTGTAATGCATGTAAAAATTATGAGCAATCATAGCCATAGTTGCTACGAATATAGCAACTAAAAGACTGATTATGCCAACTTTACTTTTCGTGCTCCTATCATCCCATGGCGTATTGATAAAATTGAATTTAAACTCATATTCAGGGTGCCGCACTTCTTCTATTAATTTGTTATCATTAGCATCTTCCATAATAAAATTATTTCTTTCCTTTTGTTGTTACTATACCTATTTAAGGTAGGTACTTACCTACACAAATGGAAAGAAGTTGGTTATCATTACTAATATAATAACTGAATCTAGATGGTTTGATCATCATCGATCACAGCCCTATTGGTCTAACGTTAGGACTAAATCAAACTAAATTCTAGTCATGGAAGAAATGCTAGTCGCCCTTATAATTTTTTGTTTTTAAATAAAATATGCATAGACATTTAACTAGCATTAGCTAAGCAAAATATTAATAAAATTAGATAAGTAATGCCACAGACAGATCACCTCTACTATTTAGTATTCTGTGATGTAGCAGTGGATTTATGCAGATCTAAATAAGGGTGGTATTTCATCTAACAAAGATCTTTGTCCAATATTGCATTTGATCAAAGGAATTTGATTGAATCAGGCGTCACTTGGCGGAAGTCCCTAACCATTGTGAAAAACGAAATATACCTATGTAGCTTACTTCCGCAAAAAACACAATATGCAAGATGCACCGCCCGCCCGCCCGCAAAAAATTGCACATGCACACCACGAAAACGAATTCGTTCGTGCGAAGAACCAACACACGGTGTTGGTTCTTCGCACGAACTAGCACGAACTATCTCCTGAGGATGCCACGGGTTGGGGCGAAACACGTGTAGAGTAGTCTAATCGGTGACGGTGCAAGGTGTATTGCTGTCTTGCTAGATGCAGGTATTGTGCACTGGTGTTTTCGTGGTGTGCATGTGCAATTTTTTGCGGGCGGGCGGGCGGTGCATCTTGCATATTGTGTTTTTTGCGGAAGTAAGCTACATAATATATTTCGTTTTTTGATCAAAGGATTACCATGGGATTACCATAGCGCTAAGGGTGGTATTCCACTTATCAAATATTTTATCCAATTTCTTGGATCCAAGAAATTGGATTCACCCTTGATTCACCCTTAGTACCTACTATTGTAATAAGAGGTATTCCTATGATCAAATGCAATATTGGACAAAGATAAATGGAATACCACCCTCATTTGACAGTTCATATCGTATCATAATAAATGTCATTCCATATACAAATTGCAGCCGATTGAATACGATATGAACTGTCAAATTAATACGATTACCTTACGCAATTGCCCCCCTGCTATGGAATTGCGTAAAGTCAATCGTATTCATTTGACAGTTCATATTGTATCATATTAAATGTCATTCCATACAAATTGCAGCCGATTGAATACGATATGAAGTGTCAAATTAATACGATTACCTTACGCAATTGCCCCCCTGAACTACAAGTCAAATGTCAAGGGCATGTCGTCCGTCACTGTCAATGTCAATGTCAAAAATCGTAAGGATTGTGTTCCTCTTCAGAGTTGTGTTCACAGAACACACTCCTATTGTGTTGTGTTCAGGCGTTGGAATCATCCATAGAATAGGTCAAAACTTAGTGGCCGGTAGCCCCGATACCCATTCATTGGCTATAATTAAGACCGCCATTTTGTTGGGGTGCCCCCGTTGGCTAAAATTTAGGCTGTCACTTTTTCAAGAATTTGAAGATGACGTTTATTTAGTTTGTGTTTTTTTTTACTCATTTCGGTTTTCTAGTATTCTTTAGACGTTTTTTTTTTCCACATTTCTCAGATATTTCTTTACAGAAATATGAATACATTATTCGAAGATGCCTTCGGTACACGTAAGTAAATCTATTTACGTAGTTTTATGTATCAATTATTTATTACATTAACCTAAATTTGAGATTTGTTGTTTTAGGTCATTCCAAGAGGCAACTTTGTATTTCTTAAAACTAACCATAACAAAAGAAAATACCGTTCACAACTTAACCGGAGTAAAGAAGATTCGGTTTCTCAGAAAGTTATGAAATTTATCAAAGGCTAAAGAGTCGCAATAGTTTTTAAAAGTTGGTCATGCCTGGCACCACGGAGGCCTCTTTAACCAAAGTTAAACTGTGGGAAAACTCTGCTACCCTTCCACACCCATATGTACTCATCCAGGAAAAGCTCCCTCCTGGTCTTGAACTTCCCAGATCATTATGGAGATCTTTAAATAGACTCCGTACCCAAGTTGGTCGAAGTAAAGACAACCTGTCCAGGTGGGGCTTCACCAGTAACACGAATCTCGCGTGCAGTTGTGGTTACACTCCACAGACCATGGCCCACCTCATTGATTGCTCTGCATGCCCAGACACCTGCACACGTGAGGACCTCAGGTTGCCTGCAGATGATGCGGTGAGAGTGGCACAGTTTTGGGGCAACAACATAAATGATTTTTTACTTGTCATTGACATGTTGAAGAAGAAGTTATGAATGAAAGGTAGGTAATGTTTGTTTATTCTTTTTATATGAATGTAAGTAGGTATGTGTAACTAATTATTGATTAGTTTTGTTAAAAATAACCTTCCTAATAAGTAATTATTTCAATATACATTTAGAAGTGCCGTGTAGTGCCGGCACATAAATAGAATAGCACTACCCTCTCTCTTCCCGTGGGTGTCGTAAGAGGCGACTAAGGGAAAACTGTCATCAGGAGATGGGCAGCAGCGTCTCCAGTTACAAAAGGCCAATACTGCGATCGCCAACCCGCCTGCCAAGCGTGGCGATTATGGCACAACCCCCCCAATGACAACACAACCAACAAATCGGCCCCCAGTCCCCGGCGGCCCCGCTATTCCTAGCTACGGTAGCGGCTATGGTAACGGCGGGGCAGGGGGTGCTAAGAATCTCCGGGTAGGCTCCGGCTACCAACACCGACGACTCGACCTGGCAACCTACAACACGCGCACATTGAGGCTCGACGCGAAGCTCGTAGAGTTGGAAGAGGCAATAAGTAAGTTACATTGGGATATCATTGGGTTATCTGAAGTCCGAAGAGAGGGGGAGGACTCGATAACCCTGCAGTCCGGTAACTTACTTTACCACCGGGAGGGCGACCAACAGTCCATTGGTGGTGTCGGGTTCATCGTCCATAAATCCCTTGTCAACAACGTGATCACCATCGGAAGTGTGTCGAGCAGGGTAGCGTACCTGATACTCAGATTATCGAAACGATATTCGCTGAATGTTATCCAGGTCTACGCTCCGACCTCGACACACAACGATGACGAAGTGGAGGCTATGTATGAGGAGATCTCTAAGGCCATGCATAGCTATAAAACCCACTACACGGTTGTGATGGGGGATTTCAATGCAAAGTTGGGGCAACGTTGCGGTGATGAGCTGAGAGTGGGGCAATTTGGATTTGGGCAACGGAACGATAGAGGCCAGATGCTGGCAGACTTTATGGAGAGGGAGAACCTCTATATGATGAACTCCTTCTTTAGGAAGCCCGTAAGCCGCAAATGGACCTGGATCAGTCCGGACGGTAAAGTCAAAAACGAGATCGATTTTATCATGTCGACGAAGAAGCACATATTCAATGATGTCAGTGTGATCAACGCTGTTAAGACAGGAAGCGATCACCGTATGGTAAGAGGCACATTGAATATCGATGTCAAGCTCGAAAGATCGCGACTGATAAAATCCACGCTCCGACCAATACCAGCTCAAATTCAAAACCCCGAGTGCTTTCAGCTCGAGCTTCAAAACCGCTTCGAAGCCCTTGAGAACAGCATAGACGTGGACGATCTATACAACATGGTGGTGGACACTGTCCGCACGGTAGGGTCTAAGTACTATAAAACCCACCGTCCCAAATTGAAGAAACTCTCCAGTCAGACTCTCCTACTCATGGATCAGAGACACGAAATGAAGCTGCAGAACTCAGCGGATGCCCATCGTTATCGGCAGCTCAATAGACAGATATCTAAGTCCTTGACGCGCGACCTTCGCCAATTTAATACCGAGCGTATTAAAGAAGCCATTGAGCGGAACAAAGGCTCCAAAGTGTTCGCGAGAGATCTGTCTATCGGGCAAAGTCAATTGACGAGGCTGAAAACTGGGGAAGGTAGCATCGTTTCGTCAACACCTGAAATCCTGAGGGAGATTGAGAGTTTCTATGGACAGCTATATTCCACGCAAACACCTGTTGAAAGCAAGGCTAAAGACCCTAGAGCCAAGCTTACCCGACACTATACCGAAGATATCCCGGACGTCAGCCTGTACGAGATTAGAATGGCTCTCAAGCAGCTCAAAAACAACAAGGCGGCGGGTGATGACGGAATCACAACAGAACTTCTAAGAGCGGGCGGTAAGCCGATACTTAAGGTCCTCCAGAAGCTCTTCAACTCTGTCATCCTCGAGGGCAAAACGCCAAAGGCATGGGGCAGAAGCGATGTGATGCTGTTTTTCAAGAAGGGTGATAAAACTCTCTTGAAGAATTATAGACCCATCTCGCTTCTGAGCCATATCTATAAGTTGTTTTCGAGAGTCATTACGAATCGTCTCGCTCGCAGGTTCGACGACTTCCAACCTCCCGAACAAGCCGGGTTCCGGAAAGGCTACAGTACCATAGACCACATTCATACGCTGCGGCAAGTTATACAGAAGACCGAAGAGTATAACCTGCCACTTTGCTTGGCGTTCGTGGACTATGAGAAAGCCTTTGATTCGATCGAGACCTGGGCCGTGGTGCAGTCTCTCCAGAGGTGCCAAATAGACTACAGGTATATCGAGGTGCTGAGGTACCTATACCAAAACGCCACCATGTCGGTCCGATTACAGAACCAGAGCTCTAATCCTATCCAACTACAGCGAGGTGTGAGACAGGGAGATGTCATCTCTCCCAAACTGTTCACAGCTGCGTTGGAGGATATTTTTAAGCTGCTGGACTGGAAAGGATGCGGCATCAACATCAATGGCGAGTACCTAACACATCTACGGTTTGCCGATGATGTAGTTCTTATGGCTGAGACCTTGGAAGACCTGAACACAATGCTCGAAGATCTCGGTAATGCTTCGCAAAGAGTGGGTCTTAAGATGAACATGGACAAGACGAAAATCATGTCCAATGCCCATGTTGCACCCGCTCCAGTTAATGTTGGGAACATTACACTCGAAGTTGTTGACCACTATGTTTACCTAGGACAGACGGTCCAGTTAGGTAAGTCCAACTTTGAGAAAGAGATCTCTCGTCGAATCCAGCTCGGATGGGCAGCGTTTGGGAAGCTCCGACATATATTCGCGTCCGAAATACCTCAATGTCTCAAGACGAAAGTCTTTGACCAGTGTGTGTTGCCAGTAATGACCTATGGAAGTGAGACGTGGTCTTTTACTATGGGTCTCATAAGAAGGCTCAAAGTCACCCAGCGAGCAATGGAGAGAGCGATGCTTGGTATTTCCCTGCTCGATCGAATCAGAAATGATGAAATCCGCAGGAGAACTAAAACAACCGACATCGCTCGAAGGATTGCATCATTGAAGTGGCAGTGGGCGGGACACATAGCGCGGAGAACCGATGGCCGTTGGGGCGGAAAGGTTCTTGAATGGCGACCGCGTGCCGGACGACGTTCCGTGGGCAGGCCCCCTACAAGGTGGACCGACGATCTGGTCAAGGTCGCGGGAAGCCGCTGGATGCGGGCAGCGCAGGACCGATCGTTGTGGAGATCCTTGGGGGAGGCCTATGCCCAGCAGTGGGCGTCGTTCGGCTGACATGATGATGATGATGATGACATTTAGAAGTGATATCATATGGTGATAATGATAAAGCACAGTAGATTACTTGGGATTAAATTTAAATAATCAGTTGTTACATTTAACAAGTTTCAATTTAGTGAAGTTGTTAATACCAAGTCAAGAGAAAATAACAGTGTAAGTAATTCAATAACGTTGTCAAAACATTTAAAATGCCTTATCATCAAATTCATATTTCTGATTCTGACAAACAGAACAGAATTATAACAAATGTACCGGTGGGATAATATATGATTGTTGTCGGTACAAATGATGGTTTATTGTGATTGTCTTATGACTATGTTATAACTGTTACTGCTACCTACTATCTTAGATCTTACTTAATTATATATACTACCTCTCATCAGTCTATGTACAAAGCTTATCTGCTTAATAACAGTTATTAACTATAAACATTGATTATCTATAACTTGTGCATAGTGGCACAACAAACAAAATGTGCTTTACACACACTACTCTTTCTTGATTTACAAGTTTTCAGTTCAACTATCACTTATCCTACTAATATTATAAATGTGAAAGTTTGGATGTTTGGATGTTTGGATGTTTGGATGTTTGTTACTCAATCACGCCAAAACGGCTGAACGGATTTGGCTGAAATTTGGAACACAGATACTTTGTAGCCTGGAGAGGAACATAGGCTACTTTTTATCCCGGAAAAATGTCACATTCCTGCGGGATAACGTCGTGTAGTCCACGCGGGCGAAGCCGCGGGCGGAAAACTAGTTTGTTTATAAAAAGTTATGGCAGATTATAGTAACAATATGTAGAATCTATACTAACCAAATCTAATCTTTTCAGATAACTTGAGTCTCAACGAGGTTCGTGGAGTGCTGCGAAAATGCCCGTGTCTGCCTATTCTTGCGGTAATAAGTTATCAAATCAGAATTATGGTGCAAATTACTGCTGTTAGTTGCTATATTGATTACTTACCAATGACGTTTTATTAATAGACACGTTACACTCGAAGAAATTGCATTTTAAAATGGCGAATTGTTTTTCATGACGTACTACACGTTAAAAGAAACAAAAAACAAGCACAAGTTGTCAAAATATATTTATCACTTCCTAACAACAGGCATTTCCGCATATCTATCTCTTTTCACCAAAATAATGTTACCCCCACTGTCAAAAAGAGATAAACAATTATTGCAAGCACTGTCCTAAGAGTCAGTTTTCTGTCTCTTTCATGCGTTCACAAAACTTTACAAGCTTACTCGCTCATGCATGTTGAACTGGCAACAGCGCAAAAGTCATCACTAATTATTTAATTTTTAATTTAAATTTATAATTTCAATAATTACGTATGAAATGAATCAATTTTTTTGTCTTTTAGAGATCCGGCATAGTTTTTGCAACTTCTCTAAACACAGGAAGGCATTACGTTTATTATTTGAGGCGTAATCGAAAAATTGTTACAGTGCGTGTTGACATGACAAGGGTCTGTGTGTGACTGAGTAAACTTCGGGCAATTACCTTACTTTTTCGTCGCCACTTTTTAGTTCAGATAACGTATCTACATATAAAACATCATTGTTACTTACGGTATTAAATGTTTAACTATTAGAATTAGGTTATTGCGTCTTGCATTGAAAGTGATATTAACAGTAAATAATGAAATGGCAGATACTAAATAAAACTACTAGGAAAAATAGCATTAGTATTTGTGCGTAAAAAATATTTGCAAGAAGTTTAATTTTTCTTGTGGCTGATAAAACAGGTATTTATATTTCTTAGTTTATCTATAAAGTCAATTTAGTAAGTAATTTCATTACTCTCATTCTTTGTCTTGTATAAATCTCAACTTATACTTATGTACTTTGTATTTGATAAAATTATAATGTCAAGTAATAAATGCCTTTCATCAAATGTGTTTTTTATTTGAGCAGAATTTAAAATAATATATTACTAGGGTTGTACCAAACGTCGATGATTTGCACAACTATCGATATCGAATCAAGGGTGTCGATAGTTCTGGCAGCACTATGTTGTCAAACTCTAATCGGGGTCCGTCATTCACTAACAAACGGCCGCTATAAGGCTTGATTCCTATCTGTACTAGTCTATATAATTTGTGGTTGTGTTGTATATAATTTGTGGTCAGGCGTTGGAATCACCCATAGAATAGGTCAAAACTTAGTGGCCGGTAGCCCCGATACCCATTCATTGGCTATAATTAAGACCGCCATTTTGTTGGGGTGCCCCCATTGGCTAAAATTAAGGCTGTCACTATTTTCAAGAATTTCAAGATGACGTTTATTTAGTTTGTGTTTTTTTACTCATTTCGGTTCTCTAGTATTCTTTAGATGTTTTTCCACTTTTTCTCAGATATTTCTTTACAGAAATATGGATACATTATTCGAAGATGCCTTCGGTACACGTAAGTAAATCTATTTACGTAGTTTTATGTATCAATTATTTATTACATTAACCTAAATTGGAGTTTTGTTGTTTTAGGTAATTCCAAGAGGCAATATTGTATTTCTTAAAACTAACCAAAACAAAAGAAAATACAGTTCACAACTTAACCAGAGTAAGATTCGGTTTCTCAGAAAGTTATGAAATTAATCAAAGGCTAAAGAGTCGCAATAGTTTTTACAAGTGCGTCATTCCTGGCACCACGGAGGCCTCTTTAACCAAAGTTAAACTGTGGGAAAAGTCTGCTACCCTTTCACACCCATATGTGCTCATCCAGGAAAAGCTCCCTACTGGCCTTGAACTTCCCAGATCATTATGGAGATATTTAAATAGACTCCGTACCCAAGTTGGTCGAAGTAAAGACAACCTGTCCAGGTGGGGCTTCACCAGTAACACGGATCTCGCGTGCAGGTGTGGTTACACTCCACAGACCATGGCCCACCTCATTGATTGCTCTTTATGCCCAGACACCTGCATGCGTGAGGACCTCATGTTGGCTGCAGATAACGCTGTGAGAGTGGCACAGTTTTGGGCCAACAACATATGATTTTGTACTTGTCATTGACATGTTGAAGAAGAAGTTATGAATGAAAGGTAGGTAATATTTGTTTATTCTTTTTATATGAATGTAAGTAGGTAGGTATGTGTAATTAATTATTGATTAGTTTTGTTAAAAAAACCTCCCTAATACCTTATTTCAATATACATTTAGAAGTGATATCATATGGTGATAATTATAAAGCACAGTAGATGACTTGGGATTAAATTTAAATAATCAATTGTCACATTTAACTAGTTTCAATTTCGTGTGAAGTTGTTAATACCAAGTCAAGAGAAAATAACAGTGTAAGTAATTCAATAACTTTGTCAAAACATTTAAAATGCCTTATCAACAAATTCATATTTCTGATTCTGACAAACAGAACAGAATTATAACAAATGTACCGGTGGGATAATATATGATTGTTGTCGGTACGAATGATGGTTTATTGTGATTGTCTTATGACTATGTTATAACTGTAACTGCTACCTACTATCTTAGATCTTACTTAATTATATATACTACCTCTCATCAGTCTATGTACAAAGCTTATCTACTTAATAACAGTTATTAACTATAAACATTGATTATCTATAACTTGTGCATAGCGGCACAACAAACAAAATGTGCTTTTACACACTACTCTTTCTTGATTTACAAACTTTTCAGTTCAACTATCACTTATTTGTTTATAAAATGTTATGGCAGATTATAGTAACAATATGTAGAATCTATACTAACCAAATCTAATCTTTTCAGATAACTTGAGTCTCAACGAGGTTCATGGAGTGCTGCAAAGATGCTCGTGTCTGCCTATTCTTGCGGTAATAAGTTATCAAATCAGAATTATGGTGCAAATTACTGCTGTTAGTTGCTATATTGATTAGGTACTTACTGCATTAAATGTTTCACTATTAGAGTTAGGTTATTGCGTCTTGCATTGAAAGTGATATTAACAGTAAATAATGAAATGGCAGATACTAAATAATACTACTAGGAAAAATAGCATTAGCATTTGGGCGTAAAAAATATTTGCAAGCAGTTTAATTTTTCTTGTGGCTGATAAAGTATTTATATTTCTTAGTTAATTTAGTAAGTAATTTCATTACTCTCATTCTTTGTCTTGTATAAATCTCAACTTATACTTATGTACTTTGTATTTGATAAAATTATAATTTCAAGTAATAAATGCCTTCTTTCATCAAATGTGTTTTTTATTTGAGCAGAATTTAAAATAGTATATTACTAGGGTTGTACCAAACGTCGATGATTTGCACAACTATCGATAACAAACCAAGGTTGTCGATAATTCTGGCAGCACTATGTTGTCAAAATCTAATCGGGGTCCGTCATTCACTAACAAACGGCCGCTATAATGCCCCAGTACACGATGGCCGATCATGGTCGGCGACCATGACCAATACATCGTACATTGACACTTTTGAACGAACAAGTTTAAAAAGGTTCTTTCAAAAGTGTCAATGTACGATGTATTGGTCATGGTCGCCGACCATGATCGGCCATCGTGTACTGGGGGCATTAGGCTTGATTCCTATCTGTACTAGTCTATATAATTTGTGGTTGTGTGTGTGTTGTGTTGTGTATAAACATGGTACAAAAATAAAGATTTTCTAGCAAATTCAACTTGTTATTGGTGGAAAAGTTTTTAAAATGCCTACAGTACTATTGTTAGACGTGTCTCTGTCGATGACCCGGCCTGTGGCATCGTCAGACTCGTCAGAAAACCACACCCGGCTCACCATCGCAGCAGCTGCTATAAACACTTTCTTAGATTATCTCAGTATCCATGCAAAACTGGAGTATGTGGCTCTGGTTTGCTTCTCGTCCGCTTATGAAGGTAACGATACAAAAAAACTTCAAATAAAATACAGTCTTACTAGATCAAATAACATAGTATCTCATTCCACAATCATAACCAAAAATTCCTTGTTTAACTCGTAACCATAATTTAATTAACTTAATATTTGTTTAATTGATAATGATTGTCATTCAAATAAAAATATACTTTTAATTCTTTATGGCTAAGTTAATAACTTTTTCATTTCAGTATCTGTTTCATTCACCAGAGACTTTGATAGTATAAGGACTAAGTTGACTCAGTTGGAGGAAGGTGATAAAACATGCATAGAGACTGCCCTGCTGGGTGTAAACCATCTCGTTTTAAATGAGTGGGGCTCACAGACTCCAGTACAGATCATAATGGTAATGATATCTTTCATATATTTCTATAACTAGGATTTTTATTTTAGCTATTCTTTTCTTACTTTTTTCAAAAGGTTATGTTTTCAATCATTGTTTTGTAGGTGACTGATGGGAGCTGTGGGGCAGGTGCAATTGGCAGGAATCGCATCATTCAAGCATTACCACTTCCTCCATCATATCCAGCCAAAATCCATGTCTTACCAGTTGTTTCACCAGCCGATTCTTGTCTACAACATGGTATTATGTTACGGTCACTCAAAAACAAAACAATTTAAAATTAATAAACAAAGTAACCTTACTAGTTATTGCTAATGTTAACATTCTTGTTGTAGCTATGCCTCTGTATCAAAAAATTGTGGACATGGCTGTAAACCCTGCCAATAACTCCAATGGGACTATATCGCGAGGAGCAATTTACTGTCCTGATCAACTCACAGTGCCAGCTGTAAGCAAGTTTAAAACAATTTTTCTAACTATCGAACCAGTTAATGTTTCATAGTATTAGGAGTTTAGATACTGATTTTATTTCATTTAATATTTTCTTGCCCCATTAAACATTCTTAAACCAAACTGTTGTAGTTGATAGGAATCCTATAAAACTGTAGGATCAACCCCCTTACTCTTGAACAAAATTGCATTGCCATTAGATTGAATTTATGTCAAACAATCAAAAGTAATGACTATATTGTAAGGTAATAAGGTTAATAGAGCAAGAGCCTACAACGGCCAGACCTTTGTTATTTTATAAAAGCTGAAAGTTTGTCTGTGCATGCCCCCTATACAGGTAAGAACGACCAGCGACTATAGAGTTTGGTTTGTGGTTACTTTGGCAGGTAACAGGTAGTAAAGGTGTATAAAATAGTACCTAAAATTCGTAAAAGTATAAAGCTAAATTTTTATATAATTTCTTCGGGATAACTCTAGAAATCTCGTCATCCATTGCCGGACACTTATGACAGTTGCCACCCCCTGCCAGACACCCCTAAACTTTAATAACTTATATTTTCGTTATAGTATAAAAGCTAAACTTTATATAATGTTACTTGAGGACCTATAAAAAAACGTTACCTCAATAGCCAGACAGTTTTATTGGTTTATACGTCTTGCCAGACACATTGAAAGCCCGCTTTAGGTGCGAGCGCGAGGCAACAACTGTTCAAGTGGGTGCGAGTGAGATAGGGCGCTTAGAGCGAGTGCATTTATAGTCAAGACAGTCTTAAGACAGCCTATTGCATGCTATTGCTTTGCAAAGAACCACTAGGACCAGAACCTTTCTATGGTATCTCAAAGAACCAGGCCAACCTTTGATGCAACTTCTAAAAGGCAACCTATTTCGTGAATCTACACGCCAAATCCCTTATAGAAGGCTGCTCGCAAAGCCCAACTGCCGAACTTCTGGATATCAGCAGGACGAACATCTGTGCAAAAGTCCGCGCCTTAACTGGCCTTATCTGTCATTTAGTGATGTATTGAACAATTTATGCGTAGGTACAACAACGTTTTATAATTGATATTTATACAGTTTTCATGAAATAAAGTGTAATTTTACTAATAAAGTTTATCATGAGAGATACATATAAGATATTAAAATAACATTTTTTACTTTATATATCATGGCTATGAACGTACTAACAATATTTTATTATTAGATATCTTAAAAGATCGTTTTCGACTAAGCATTCGCGATTCTGTGCTTCAGCGGACTTTCAATGTGTCTGGCAAGATGTAAAAACCATTAAAACTGTCCGGCTATTGAGATAACGTTTTTTTATGGGACCCCAAGGAACATAAATAAAATTTAGCTTTTATACTATAACAAAAGTATAATTTATTAAAGTTTAGGGGTGTCTGGCAGGGGGTAGCAACTGTCATAAGTGTCCGGCAATGGATGACGAGATTTCTAGAATTATCCTGAAGAAAATATATAAAAATTGAGCTTTATACTTTAACGAATTTTAGGTACTAACGTAACTGTACCAATAGCTGACACATTTAGACATTCAATAAACTTTAAAATCTCTTATTTGAAATATAGACATATTAATGTTAGTTCAATTGTATTAACATATTAAGAAACTCATATTCTACCTCTTTTTTGGGTTAGAAATCTACAAATAAATAATACCAGCTCGTGCAACATCATTTTTTATTCGTACTTATATGTTCCTAAGCCTGACACGGCAAAAAAACTTTGCACCAGTTGCTGACATTGACAGTACTAGTACCTGACACAAAAAGGAAAACATATTAGCAATAGGAAATAATGTTATTTTACTCTTTTTTTATACATAAGGGTTTGTCGAAAAGATATCTGATACGTTCCCCGACCACTAGTAGTTTTGGTGAGGGTATGATTAAAAAAATAAGATAATTATGCCCATTACCAATAGCTGACACCTCATGCACCAATGTCTGACAGACATGTCCGGCTTTCATTCATTAGAATCATTTATGAAATAAGAATCAAAATGTTGGTCAGTGTTGCCATATCAGGAAAAGTGTTGCTACTGGTTAAATAAATTTACCCCGCTATTTATCCGACGATTGAATGTCTTGATAAATGAATTGTATCCGAAAGTGTCAGGTTTAGGTACACTGTCAGCTATTGGTACAGTTACGTTATTTTATACACCTTTACTACCTTTTACCTGCCAAAGTAACCACAACCCAAACTCTATAGTCGCTGGTCGTTCTTACCTGTATAGGGGGCATGCACAGAAAAACTTTCAGCTTTTATAAAATAACGAAGGTCTGGCCGTCGTGGGCTCTTAGGCTATAAGGACAAGGTGTCTACACAAACCATTCATTCACAGGTAGTAGCATCTATGAACAGACTTTGTGAACAACACTATCAAGAGTTCTGGTGCTCCCTCAAATGTGGACAATTGGAAGCGAGGGTGCAGTTGTTCCCGGCGCCGCAGACAATAGCACATGAAGGGCTCGCCACCGCACACACACTGGCACACCAACTGCATGTGGTTGGGTTCATCAGCCAACAGGAACTTGGTGACTATTGCATTGACCTATTTATACACAAGGGCGTCGCCAGGGGGAAGCAGTGGGAGTTACCTAAGATTTGCATTTTCGCATTAGCCTTCACACAGACCATGTTCAGTACAGTTCGATTTGGCGCAGAGGTAGGATACCTGCCTTCTGCGCCAGAGGTCTCGGGTTCGATCCCCGAACAAGACAAATATTTGTGTGCATGAACATGTCTATGTCTTGGTCTGGGTGTTTTCTATGTACATTAAGTATGTATTTACAAACAAAAAGTATTTAAGTAGGTATATATTTATCCGTTATCAAGTTTTCCATGACACAGTTTCTTAATGAAATTTACATACATTATTTTAATTGGTGTGATTGTAAAAGTTATTTATTATTAATGAATGGTCGGGAGTAGTCCCATCAAAGCTAGTTGTAACACGGGTTGATTATTTTCTAATATTTCATTTTCAATAATAAAAATTGCAATGTGAATGCAAAAAAGTAAAAATATTTTTTTCTGAACAGGTACTCCCATAGCTATAAGTAAACACCTAGTTATACCACAAGCTCAAGTTGGAGGAAACAATACCAATAGAGAGAATTATGGATCAAAGACACCAACAAAGGTAAATATGACAAACCAAATTATTACAAAGTACCTACATGAATAAATTAGATTATGATTGAATTATTTTTTTATTCCTTAGGAGGGCTCAAGCACAGATAGTTCAGCAGCTGAAGAGGATATGTCAGATCCTAGTAAAGTGCCTAACTTCTGCGTGTTACTTCATGGTGCACTAAAAGTAAGAATATTTAGCTATGCACTTTGTCATTATGTTTACGCAATTTTTGTGTGACTAATTGTTCTTCTAAATATCTTTGATAAATTATAGTCCGATCAACGAGGATATTCGTTGTATGGAGACGTTCGGAAAATTCCCTCGTCGCTCAAATTTGGCACGATTGTAGAGTAAGTAATGCTGATTAAGGATCTGCAAGAATCCAAGAATATTTCCAACGCCAAGTTAGTCATTTTTGACGTGCCGTGAGCGCGTGAAAATCGCTTCTAATTTCTTTGAGAATGGATCCTTAGCCTCATTACTTTCTGTATGCGTACCTATTACTAGGTGGCATAAGTTAATAAAGTTAGAAAATAACATTTCTTGCTAGAAGTTGAGATTTTGACCGAAATGTGAAAATATAAAATTGCTTCTAATTTCTCTTTTAATGTTTCTTTAGCCTCAAATACCAACTGCATACGTACGTATTACTAGTTAGAATGAGTATATGCAGGAATCCAATAACATTTCTTACTAGAACTTGAGATTTTTACCTAAACTTGAAAACGTTAAATCGCTTCTAATTTCTCTGTTAGTGGTTCCTTAGCCTCATTACTTTCTGTATGCGTACCTATTACTAGGTAGAATAAGTTTATAAAGGAATTAAAAAACATTTTTTGCTAGAAGTTGAGATTTTTACCTACACGCGTAAACATAAAATTGCTTCTAATTTCTCTGATAATATTTCATTACCCTCAAATACTTTCTGCATAACGTATTACGATTTAGAATGAGTATATAAAGCAATCAAAAAACATATCTTACTCGAACTTGATATTTTACCTAAACGTGAAAAAGTTAAATCGCTTCTAAAATCTCTGTTAATGTTTTCCTCAGCCTCAAATAATGTGTGTATACGTACGTATTAAGAATGAGAATATGAAGGAAATTCAAAAACATTTCATAAAAGAAGTTGAGAGTTTTACCTAAACGTGAATACGTTAAATCGCTTAGTGTCTCTGTGAATGTGTCCTTAGTCATAATTCCTTTTAGTGTTCGTACGTATTATTAGTCAGAATAAGTATATAAAGAAATCAAAAACATTTCTGACTAGCAGTTGAGATTTTTACCTATACACGAAATCGTAAATACACATAATTATTTCTCTGTGAATGTTTCTTTAGACTCAATCGCTTATTATTTATCTGTAAATGTTTCCTTAGCCTCAATTACTTGTAAATATTACTAGTTAGAATAAGTATATAATAGTACATTACGATATTAGTGTGTTATATATAATCAATACGCAAGTATATCGTACGACGTTTTTAAACACATTTGCGAGGAAACAGAAAAAAAAAACATTTAATATTTTGTTAATTTTTAGTCTCTTTAAAAATGCAATGAGATTTGTATATAAATTAATATCGACACCATTTTTCATCTTGAGGGTACTTTTCAGCATAGAATATGTTGTCCAAAACGAGCTAGGCTTATATTTACTAGCTAGTTCGTTAAAATACGCCAAAACTACATTTTCGGAAAATGACTTGGCATTTTTCATGTTTTTCCACTTCAAGAAATTTTCATACGTGGTTATGTATCTGTCCTTGGATATTGACGGCAGCAAGCTGTCGCATGCGGTTCGCACTTCTGTTAGTATATCCGGTGGAGTTGAAGTAATATATTGCTCATCTTCATTATTGAAAGTTGTCATTTTTAGATATTCACAATACAAGTACAAAGAAAATAAAATTTGAGAAAAATGGAGCGAGGATTATTTTCTGCCGTGGCTGCGTGAAAATGTTGGCAAAGACGCTAGAGCATGCAGCCATGTTTTTAAATTACCGAATAAACTGCTTTTTTTTATTTTAAATAAATTCAATCTGTGAATGCACACTGTCTACTGACTGGCGCCGCGCGGCGATCAGTTCGAAATTTGAATAGCAACAGCGCGCTGCTCACTAGCTGGAGTCGTGCGGCGGCGATCAGTTCCATATTTGAAATGGCAAATAATACTGTTATGGAATTTGTATGGACTATAACTTATCTATTTGCTTTGGTAACACACGCATTTTTTATGACCCGCTTTTCATATTTAAAACCGGTGGAATTACATCAGCTTTACTAGCAAGGGTGTTAAAAAATATATATTATCATCAAGACCCTATGCTAATAGTAGTTACCTTCAATATGCAGACGACACGAAAATATACAGAGTCATCGATTGTGTAGAGGACTGTCTGCGATTGCAGGATGATTTGGATTCGCTCCAGGGGGCCAATTCTGCTAACGTTAAATCATAATCGTGTCTCAATCGTGTTTCAATTGTAGTTCAATTGTAGCGCTCTTTTACACATTAGTTACAAGAATTATGACCATATGATGTAAGGTGAATGTAGTGTGTGGTGTGACCATCAGTAGTATGGTGAAAAATGATGGTTGGTTCCGCTTTTTGCCATTCGCCTACGGAACCCTAAAAAGGTGTGATTCTGATAGATCTTGCGTTCCTTAACATTTATTATTATGACACCAAAGCTGTAACTTCATTTTAGGGTTCCGTAGCCGAATGGCAAAAAACGGAACCCTTATAGATTCGTCAAGTCTGCCTGTGTTTGAACGAGATTAAGCACTTTTTGAGATATAACACATTTTCAGAAACCGCAAATGTTACTTTGTCATTCATATTAACACTTAAATTTTTTGCTGGCAAAAAATTAAAGTGTTATTTTGGTTTAGTGTAGGTAATAATGTAAGATAATGATGTAAGGAAGTGATCAGTAAATGGTAAAGAAATCAGCTTACGATGTGTAACGTATTTTTTTATATTGATATCAGTAGGTACAATTTGATGATAATGATGTATGTATGTGCCTGTCTGTTTGTTAGTCTCTCTGTCCCGCAAAATATACTTAGCAACACTAATATAGCTGATACATCGGAATAACACATAGCCTACTACAATTTATAAAGATTTTGTGTAATTATCATTCAAATGAATAACTTAGGAGTTACCGCAAAAAAATTACTTGGTGTCCAACAAAAAATAGGGCAGTTAAAAAAAGAGAAACGGGATGGCAATTTTAGTGTTCGGTGTTTTAGAAGTGTGCCACGTGTTGCAATGGATGTCAATTGGTATTGACCTTAAAACAATAAAAACATTTGTGTTATGTTGAGCTAGGGTAGCAATAACAAACCTTTATTATTTGTCACTTGTTTTGATTTATTTTCACGTTGTGCCAAAAACTACGGTCTTTCTGTATGGAATGCGCGAAGAAAGATTTCTGTTATTAAGTACCTGTTCAAGTTGATCCAAGATCATATTGATTCTCCAGAAATACTTGAACACACAAAATTCACACTTCCTCGAAGCGGAAGTAGGTTGCACAATCGCAAATTCTCAATACATTCACCCTCCCTTTGTGTAAGTCAAGACTCGGTCATCACTCGCCACTGCATCGTTCGTATGTGTCAGACATAACTCCATCAGATTCAATTTTGATGTCTTTAACGGTTCTGTGGCCTAAGCAAAGAAAGCCTTAAAAATATTTTCTCATAAAACTTTTACTTTTATTTTATAGTATAATGTTTAGTTAGTAAGGTAATTTTATAATTGTTTTAGTTATAGCTGTAACGTACTTCCCAAGCCGGAAATAGTCAGTGTTTATTATTATAATCTATTTTACATTATTATAATCTATTTTACGCATGTTTTGCTTGCATTGAGTAGGTTTCAATATGTAGTGCAATCCATACTAATATTATAAATGTGAAAGTGTGTTTGTTTGTCCATCTTTTACGTCAAAACGGAGCAACTGATCAACGTGATTTTTGGTATGGGGATAGTTTGAAAGCTGGAGAGTAACTTAAGCTACTTTTTATTACGGAAAATTGTAAAATAAAATCGGTAATTTTGTATGGAAAATAGTTTTAACTTTAATTTCTTCCATGGCCGCTTTCGCGTCTGCGCGCGGTCAAAATCGAATACTAATCTTTTCCGTAAGATTAGTAAAAAACCATGTACTGTATTAGCGTCAAAAATGTCCCAGTCGCGCATGCGCGCAGACTTATCTGTCACGTCACGTACCTATAAAACTTCTTCGTGATTATTTATTTTCATCTGTCTCATATTGGTGAGACCTGACCAAAGAGCTTAGACTAAATACTGAGGTGACTGGAGTTTTCATCCTGAATAAAAAAGTGTGTTCAGCAAATTTGTCATTTAGTACGTAGTGGCTGTCAGTTGTCTCATATGACCATACGTATTTTTTCAAAGTGTAGGTGAGACGGAAGACAGCCACTTTTTTTGACGACCGATTTGGCGCAGGGGTAAACTACCTGCCTTCTGCGCCAGAGGTCTCGGGTTCGATTCCCGAACATGACAAATATTTGTGTGCATGAACATGTCTATTTGTCTTGGTCTGGGTGTTTTCTATGTTTATCAAGTATGTATTTACAAACAAAAAGTATATAAGTATATATTTATCCATTATCAAGTTCACGTAGACACAGTTTCTTAAGAAATTAACTACAGGCTTAGATAATTGGTGTGATTGTAAGAAAATATTTATTTATTTTATTTATTACATTGCCACAAAAAAGTGTTAGTACTGCACTCTCCAGTTACCTCAGTACTTAGTCTAAGCTTTTTGGACCTGACAGTCTAAGGAAACATTTCCATAGAGTTTTGAGGCAATTTTATGTTTTCACGGTTAGGTAAAAATCTCAACTTTTAAAAACTACTTTTGTTATACAACATAATAATACAAACATTCACATAGAAACAAGAAGCGATTTTTCATTTTTACGTTTAGGTAAAAATCCAACTTCAAGTGAGAAATGTTTTTAAATTTCTTTACATACTTACTTATTCTAACTAGAAATACGTACGTATACAGAAAGTAATTGCGGCTCAGGAAACATTCACAGATAAATTATAAGCGTTTTTACGGTTTCACGTTTAGGTAAAACTCTCAACTTCTATTATGAAATGTTTCTGAATTCCTTTATGTAATCATTCTTATTATAAATACATACGTATATACGTATACATACGTATTTGAGGCTGAGGAAACATTAACAGAGATTTTAGAAGCGGTTTAACGTTTTCACGTTTAGGTAAAAATATCAAGTTCTAGTAAGAAATGTTTTTCGATTGCTCTATATACTCATTCTAACTCGTAATACGTTATGCAGAAAGTATTTTAATGAAACACGGAAGTAGTTGTTGCAAGACAGATCGTTTATTGTTCACACACTATAGAGCAGTAGTCACAGATTAGAGCATGACAGTTAGATTTGTTTTGATAATATTATAACACCTCCACTTATCAAAATAATCTGAACACAAAAAATAACCAAAAACCAATAGCTAGTTACAAAGAATTATTGATAAACATTATTGTTTACGTTAACACTTTTTACACAAACAAAAATAATTAAGCAAAAAAAAGCTTGTTATTTATAAACATTAATACACATTTACTTAGTGCACGTTTGTTTAACTACATAACACATTAAAACAAACAATTCAAAAACTTAAGTTATTAACACACTTAATGACTAACATAAATACATTAAACACTTTTAATGCCTAATTGCTTAACAAATTGGTTGTGCTTAATGCTGCATAATCCTTTTGTTAAAAGGTCTGCGGGCATTACAGAAGTTGACAGATAAACTATTTTGACTATATTATTTGCAACAGTCTCTCGAATAAAATGGTGCCGAATGTCAATATGTTTAGTTCTCCTGTGGAACAAGGGATTCTCTGTCAATTTCTGGGCACCCTGATTATCATTGTACAGAATAATAGTATAGTTACAACTAACAATTTCAGATAATAAGTTTTTTAAATAAATAGCCTCCTTACAGGCTTCTGAAATTGCCATGTACTCACTTTCTGTACTTGACAATGCCACTGTTTGCTGTTTTTTACACTCGTATGATATCACAGCTCCTGACAATTTGAAACAGAAACCTGTATAGGATTTTCTATCAATATTGTTAGAGCCCCAGTCAGCATCTACAAAGCCTTCCAAATTACAATTATCTTTGCTATATATTAATCCATATGATTTAGTTCTCTTTAAGTACTTTAATATTCGTTTTGCATGTCTCCAATGGACTGCTGTGAAACAATTATTAAATTGGCTTAAATAACTGACACTAAAACTGATATCTGGCCGTGTTAGGACAGACAGGTACATTAGGCTCCCTAACAGCTGTTGATAAGGATATTGTTTGTCAACCTTATCAGACTTCTCTAATTTTAAGTTATTTTCAATTGGAGTATCAACCCCATTACAATCAAACATGTTAAATTTCATTAAAATATGATTAACAAATTGCTCCTGATCCAATGATATACTCCCATCTTTATACATCTTAACCCTCATTCCCAAACAGTTTTTAACTTGCCCTAAATCTTTAATCTTGAAATTTGACATTAAATCTTTCTTTAATTTATCTGTCATAGAGCTACTATTTGAAAATATGAAAAAATCATCGACAAACACAGTTATATAAATCTGATTATTATTTTCCTTTTTACTATACAGGCATGGTTCCAATTTGGATCTGACATAACCCAATGCAAGTAAACAGTCGTTAAGTTTTTGGTTCCAGGCCCTGGCAGATTGTTTTAAACCATAGATAGCACGATGCAACTTTAGTACAGTATTACTTCTACATTTCAATAAAGGCGGGACCTGCATGTAAACATTTTCACTAAGACTGCCATTCAAAAATGCAGTGGTAACATCGAGATGGGTTACTTTAAAATCTAATTTAACACTTAAAGCGAACAACAGTCTTAAAGTTGAGTACCTGAGCACAGGCGAGTATGTAGCACTGTAGTCCACACCTTCCTTCTGGGTGAAGCCCTTGGCCACTAAGCGAGCTCTGAATCTCACTTTACGATCACTTTCCAACTTCTTTTTAAACACCCACCTACACTGTACCACTCTGTCTGCCTCTTTCTCATCCACAAACTCCCAAGCATGGTTCTCATCAAATGCTTTGAGCTCCTGTTGCATGGCTTCTTCCCACATCTCTCTTTCTGGCCCCTTCATAGCCTCTTCATAAGTTATTTCATCATCCCAAGACTCTTGCCTTTCAGCAATGGTGAGATTTGAAATACCAAACCTCTCTATTGGTTTTCTTGTTCGTTTGCTTGACACCTCAGGAACTTCTTCAGGAGTTACAACATTTTCCTCATCACACATTGTATATGTGTCATCTGATGTCGAGCTCGAACTAGAAGTGTCAGGAACAAAGGTAAGGTCATTTGGATCTGAAATTTCTTCTGTTTCTTCCTCCACTGATTGCAAATCCTGTGCATCAGTAATTTCTTGCACTACTATCTGAGTATTATCTGGAGTGTCTGCTATTTCCATTATAGTCACATCCCTACTCATAGTAATTTGCCTTGTTTCCAAGTTGTATAATCTGTACCCTTTTATGTTGTCTGGGTAACCGACTAAAATATACTTGACAGCTTTCTTGTCCCATTTTAGTCTTTTATTCTTGGGCACATGCACCATCACAGGACTACCAAACACTCTGATATGACTAAGGTTAGGTTTTCTGCCTGTCCATTTCTCAAATGGTGTAATATCTCCTAGACCTGAGGCTGGCGACCTATTCTTAAGGTAAACTGCCGAGTTCACTGCCTCTGCCCAAAACTCTTTTCCTAATTTAGCCTCAAAAAGTAAGCATTTAGCCCGCTCAACTATTGTTCTGTTGAAGCGCTCACAGAGGCCATTCTGCTCCGGAGTATATGGGTTGGTTTTCTGATGGACTATACCTTCCGCTTTCAAATAGTTTTCCATCTCCTGGGAACAAAATTCTCCTCCATTGTCTGTTCTCAGAACTTTGATTTTATTTCCAGTTTGTTTTTCCACCAAACTTTTATACTCCTTAAAGTAACGCAGTGCTTGATTCTTTTCTTTTAAAAAATACACATTTGCAGTTCGACTCGCATCATCGACAAAAAGAAGAAAATATCTTGCCTGGCCAATAGATTTCTTCTCCATAGGCCCACATAAGTCTGAGTGCACCACTTCTAACAGGGTTTCACTTCTATGGTTGGCAGATGGGAAAGGTAAACGAGCTTGTTTCCCTTCACAACATACTTGACAGTTGGATTTCTGGATGGTCGCTTTATCCTTAAATGACACACCCTCCACTGCACCATTCTTCATTTTCTCTAAATCACTACTATTGATGTGCCCGAGTCGCCTATGCCACAGTCTTGCATCTGATGTGTGTACTGCCGAAGCTGCCAACACCTCCGACTTTACAGTCTTAAGTTTGTATACTCCATTGTGTAAACTTGCCACTCCTATCAGCTTATTCTGTTTATTACGGATGTAACAACAATTCTGCTCAAACGAAACTGTGTTTCCATTTGCTATCAGCTGGCTAACAGATAGTAGGTTGGTTGTGAGGTTAGGAATGTATAACACATTTTTCACACGAATGTCAAACTGATCGGTGTTTACACATGTAGTTATTAGTGTATCGCCGGCACACATAACTGGCATAGTTGTTTGATTCGCCACAACTATTTCAGTAATTTCCTGTTTTCGTGTTAAAAATAAATTCTGTCTGTTCGCCGTCATATGAAAACTCGCACCAGAATCAATGTACCAATCATCAGTACTAAATTGTTGTCCTTGAAGAAAAGCCACACTGAAGGCACCTGCTTCCTTAAATTTTGATTCAGTACATTGGTTTTTATAGTGTCCTATCTTCTTGCATCGATAGCATTTTATTTGCTTGCTTCCTGATGACATTTGATTTGACTTTGACGTTTGCTTGGAATGCGTGTTCCCGCCTTTTGTTCGACGATTTGTCCAAAAAGCAGCGTCTGTTCCGCTTCCAGTACTGCCAACATCAGAATTCATATCGAGAAGCTTAGTTTTTATGACGTCAGCGCTTATCGTCAATCCCGAATGTTCGATCGCCATGATCATGGGCGCGAATTTTTCTGGAAGCCCGGCTAAAAGCAGTGATGCGACCCACTCTTCACTGATTTCAAAACCTGTTCCTTTCAAACGTTGCGCTGTTTCAACCACTTGAGACACGTAGCTTGTCATGGATTCACTATTCTCTAGGCGTATCGATATTAATGATCGAAGCAAGCTGATTTTCCTAGTAAACCCGGCGTCGTCAAACAGTTGCTTCAGCTTTTTCCACAACGCTTCGACAGTGTTCTCAGTCTTGATGTGGACGTATAACGTAGGATCGATAGTCATGACTAGCTTGGCTTTTGCCTTTGCTTGCTCAATTACACTAATAGTCGGCGGAATATTGTCCAGATCAATGCCTTCTAACACCATAAAGTTTCTTACCGCGAACGCCCAGTCATCATAATTCTCGCGTCCTTTCAACTTGGGCACGTTGATTATATAGCTTGATGACATTTTGCGCGATTATATACCACAAAACACTAAAATTTACTTGAAATATACTTAATTCGTAATTAAAACGTGGGACTGGATCCATAACCTAATGAAACACGGAAGTAGTTGTTGCAAGACAGATCGTTTATTGTTCACACACTATAGAGCAGTAGTCACAGATTAGAGCATGACAGTTAGATTTGTTTTGATAATATTATAACATATTTGAGGCTAGGGAAACAATAACGGAGAAATTAGAAGAAATTTTATGTTTTCACGTTTGAGTTAAAATCTCAACTTCTAGCAAGAAATGATTTTTAATTCCTTTATAAAGTGATTTTATCTAGTAACAAGTACGCATACAGGGAGTAATGAGACTAAGGAACCATTAACAGAGAAATTAGAAGCGATTTAACGTTTTCACGTTTAGGTAAAAATCTCAAGTTCTGGTAAGAAATGTTATTGGATTCCTGCATATACTCATTCTAGCTCGTAATACGTACGTATGCAGATGGTATTTCAGGCCAAGAAAACATTATCGGAGAAATTAAAAGCAATTTTATGTTTTCACATTTAGGTCAAAATCTCAACTTCTAGCAAGAAATGTTATTTTCTAACTTTATTACCTTATTCTACCTAATAAAAGGTACGCATACAGAGAGTAATGAGGCTAAGGAACCATTCTCAAAGAAATTGGAAGCGATTTTTACTCGCTCACGGCACGTCAAAAATGACTAACTTGGCGTGGGAAATATTCTTGGATTCTTGCAGATCCTTAATCAGCATTACTTACTCTACAATTGTGCCAAATTTGAACGACGGGGGAATTTATCGGGTTACATATGCCCCGTTGATCGGACTATTATGTAGAGTCCGCGCCACGATGGCCCTTGAGCGAGGGCGCTGATCGTCGGGTAAAAAGTTTGCTGTAAAATAAGTGCATGCCATAATTTTAGTTCCAAATTGTTGCACTAGACGTTAGTCGTGGCGCGGACTCTAGCCACAGATTACTAAATAGTTACTATGTAACCGATAGTTCACTCCGCTAAGTCATTTAAATAAATAGCAACTCTAACTATAACGCAATAAAGTAGAATTCAGCTTGGACGGCGCTGGCAAATTACGAACGCCCACTCGTTGTCGTTGCATCTCTTTCTATCGCATATATTCTAGCTCTTTTGCGGACCTAATTTCTATGCCATACGCCTGCCCGGCAGGCGCGCCATCCGAACGTACCTAAACTGCGGAGTGACACCCCCTTGCTCTAGCCCCCTTATTACAAAACGTGGACTAAAGTTAGACCTGGTTTAAAATTCATGCTAATTCTGCGTCATTTGGAAAATGAAAGTGACAGCACCAGTTTAGTACCAGTTTTAAACCAGGACTATTTTAGTCCACGTTTTGTAATAAGGGGGTTAATGATTTTTTTATGTACTTCTTTATATTTATTCTTACTTTTTATTTAATGATACTTGGTAGTAGCTGTCTTGTCATTTCTGACCATCTTTCTACAGGTGGAAAGTATGTCGGCGATCGTCCAACTCGGTGCGGATTGGTGGGGTACTCTGTCGGCGTGGTGCGAAGCGACGAGGGCTCGTCGGTCCTGTCTCCTACTGAGTGTGCTTCGGCCTGGAGTCTCTGCTGCTCCCTGGCTCGGGCCGTTGGACCAACTGGGCCCGGCTGAAGACAGCGCTTCGACTGGTAAGATCTGATATCTCATTATTGTCGTCATTAGTGAAAATTAGTGTGGTGCGACATTTCGAGAGCTCGTTGATCCTGTCTCCTACTGAGTGTGCTTAGGCCCGGAGTCTCTGCTGCTCGCTGGCTTGGGTCGTTGGACCAACTGGGGCCGGCTGAAGACAGCGCTTCGACTGGTAAGATCTGCTATCTCATTATTGTCGTCATTAGTGAAAATTAATGTGGTGCGAAATCTCGAGGGCTCATCGTTCGTGAATGCTGCTGAGTGTCCTACGGCCAGGAGTCTTTGCTGCTCCTTGGCTCAGTCTGTAATGGCGGTTAATACCGCCATCACGGTTCATGTGAAGCAACCAAATTGAACAATGTAAACGTAAAAGTGAATCATTCAATGGCAATGTTCAAACACATTCAATTGCGTTGTAACAGCAGTATCTTTCACTACTGGTGCCTTTTAACCAAAGTGAATCAATTTGGTTAAACAGTGTAATATCGGCATTATATCAACTGGGCCCGGCTGAAGACAGCGCTTCTACTGGTAAGATCTCTTATTTATTTATCAGGGCCTGTTTAAGATAAGATGACCTATGTGACCTACTACGATCTAACGCCATTCTTTACATTTTCCAATAGCCCGGGGTTTCCATACCACCGCCTTGGATCGAGCCCCTTGGCCACTGCCATCTAGAGACAATAATTTCGTTTTGAGTCTGCTCCTCATAGCTTGGCATGCGACAAAATCTGGAACTAAAAGTATGTCATGGGAAGGCTTATCTTTACGACCGACGACGACGATCAGCGCCCTCCTTCATTTGCCTAGGAAACTATACTCGATAGTCGATACTAATATCTAATATTATAAAGAGAAAGATCTGATTGTTTGTAACTAGATAACTATATTGTTCGAAGCTGACCCTAATAGGTTATTTGAAATAACCTGCGATTAGGGATTCGGCCCCAAGCCCCAAGGTATACCGGTGCACTTGAATCACGTTACAACGGGCAGTCTACATGGGTTATTGTTTGTTTTCATTAGATTAATACCTACTACTGGACTGATTTTGAAAATCGGTACCACCAGTTCCAGACTTTCACCAGTAGAAAGCTGAATTATTCCTGAGTCAAATCACCTCAATATTCCCACAAGAACGGGTACTACGCGGGTAAAACCATGGGGAGCCACTAGTTGAGAATGTTTTGACACTGTATCAGGCGTCCTTCACTCGCTCAAGAACCCGAGATAAGTGCCTACCGTTTTGGGTATATCTCGGGATACCAATTCAATACAATTTACAGCGGGCCGCCCCCGCCCGAGCGCGATAGAATATATGCGATAGAAAGAGATGCAACGAGTGGCCGTTCGTAATTAGCGCCGTACAAGCTGAATTCCACTTTATTGCATTATAGTTAGAGTTGCTATTTATTTAAATGGCTTAGCGGAGTGCAGTATCTGGGGGGCTACCGCGTAACTTTATGGGTATGAACTCCATACGTTTTTGGGAACTTTAGGTCAATTTTATAAAGAAAATAGCCGCTTTCAGTTTCTTGTTTTGTGACGTCGGGTATAACGATAACTAGCTAGCAACGTTCAACAGAACAAAGTAGCAAAAATCTATCAAAATAAGGAATTCAAATGACAGTTGAAGGCCATATCCATATCCATTTTTCTCAGCCGGTACATAATAACTATTTAGTAATCTGTGGGCGTCGTTCGGCTGACATAATGATGAATCTGTGACTGTATACTCTGCTCCTAGAAACGTTCCCGGTCCGTTCGTGGCGGTCGTACAGCGGCGGCGGGGCGGGTTGCGCGTGGGCCCGACCGCACGCATTGCTTGCTGACGTTCAGAAGGTGCTACGCCACGCGCGAAAGCTGCCTGACAAGACGCAACACCTTTACAAGGTAATTACATTAACGTTTCAACGCCGACCCGGGTGGCTACCGCGTAACTTTATGGATATGAACTTAATACTTTTTCAGAACTTTAAGTCTATTTTTTTTTAAATAGCAGTTCCCTGTTAAGTGACATCGGGTAGGTACCTATAACGATAGCTAGCTAGCAACGTTCAACAGAACCAAGCAGCAAAAATCTTTCAAAATAAGGAATTCAAATGACAGTTGAAGCCCATACCCATATCCATATTTTTTTGCCGGTAGCCCCCCTGGCCGAATGGGGCCACACAACATAGAAAAATCTATTTTGTCTCATTTTCCCGGGCTTGAAGGATTAAAGCATGCATTCTATTTTGTACAATGTGTAGCATGATGGGTCCTATTGGGTACTATTATAGCGCATTTTCATGTAAAAAAATAAAATGTTGCTTCTACACTAGGAATAGGGTCTAATTTTCGAGCATAACCTGCATAAAAAAATGTTTAATGCTGTATGCTGTAAAAAGTTCTATAAGCCCTTGGAACAAAATATTGTTCCAAGAGCTTATAGAACTTTTTGCTTTGAACTAATGAGCTGTCAAATGACCCATGCTACATTGAACTAAGTATTAGACCATCATGAAATCATCAAGCAATCCCATCGGTCTTTGGAGAGATGAAAAAATTTTAACAAACTGTTTGTCGAACTTTTCATACTTAATGAATATTTAAATAATTGTTTGTCCAAAAATGACTCGGATCAGGGGGGCCACCATGAAGCTCGACTTAATACTGAGGTAACTGGAGAGTGCAGTACGAACAATTTTTTGTCCACCACAAATTACACATTGGCTGTCTTCCGTCTCACCTACACTTTAAAAAAATACGTATGGTCATACGAGACAACTGACAGCCACTACATACATAAATGTCAAATTTGCTGGGGACACTTTTTTATTTAGAGTGAGAACTCCAGTTACCTCAGTATTAAGTCACACCTACGACACTCCATACTACGACCCCCGCATAATAACCTTCTACTACTACGTAACTGACATAACGTGTGTACACGCGTCAAATGTGTGCGTCAACGATGCAGGGATGACATCCGCCGTAGCACACTCCGGAGCTAGTGGTACAAAATATATCGACTAGATGGCGCGTGCCGCGTGCGTCACGAAATAACTTTGCAAGAGCGTCCCAATTTATTATTTACGTATGTTTATATTATGTCGGGTAAGTTCGGAAGCAATCATTTTACAAGCTTTTTTCAGTACAAAAGCGATTGTCAAAAGGCCGTGTGAATGGCACAATGTACTTTGTATTGAAATCTTCAGAAACGCACCTGTCGTACGGTACTAACAGATTTAATAAAAAATGAAATGAATCCAACAAATAAAATTGTCTTTAATTATCACTTCATAGTATAAAACAAAGTCGCTCTTCGCTTCTGTCTGTCTGTTTCTAAGCTTTTTATTATTTGACACAAAACAAAAAGGATAAACAGTTTCTTCGTAGTGTAAACTTCCAAACATATAGTTTTATTGCTTAAAAAATGTGCATGTTAAGCCAAACGGCCTATACATCGTGCACAAAGTCCTTTGTCAGCCAACACACCACGTAAAAGGAAAGTGACTTATAAACAGAGTGCAAAAGACGAAAAAATTTGGATACTCAGCAAGAATGTGCATCTCAAAAAGATACCAATATGTCCTCTCAATCACAAAAAAATATCAATTTTCAAACCCGTCTAAAACAAAACAGTCATGGCAATAGAAACACTAAAGATTTACAGTTATTTGCTTTAAATTTATATTTTGCCAGTCCATTAGCATAAAGAGTCTTAGCAAACGTTAAACATGCCAAGCGAAAGGACGTTGCGCCGAATGAATATCAACATTGATACAAAATTTTCACCTAACGTTTTACAATGTTTAGAGACCAAATTAAAATATTAAAAGACTCAGAAAAATACTGCATTATTTGCGCTGACGAAATTTCATTAAAACGGTACTTATATCATCAAATTAATGAGGATAAGATTATAGGTTTTCATGAGATTGACGGGACACAGACTGGAGAACCAGCAACGCAAGCTTTTGTAATCATTGCCAGAGTTATACATTAAAATTGGAAACAACCAATCGCATACTGTTTTTTGGCTCAAAGCAAAAATTACAAAGAACTTAGTGCGTGGTTAGATCATGTTATTTCACAAATTTTAAATATTGGAGTTCATGTAATGTAGCCTTTGTATCAGATCAAGGCTCAAATGTTTTAAACATGGCTAATGAAAGAAATGTGACTGTTGTCACAGTCACAGACTGTAGTAAGCCATACTTTTTATTGAAGGAAAAATAAATACTATATTTTTATAAATAAATAAATACTATATAAATATATATTTAATGCAAACATTATTACTCTTGGTCATATCTGTTTCCCTGAGACTTTCGTTTTAAATACTTTTTGAGCATCAATATTTTTTTTAGCGGAGGTGACATATCAGCCTACTTGGGGTTTCCTATTACCGACGATTCCAATAATCTTCGTTTCTTAGCCTCTGATTTAAAGTCAAGCCGCAACTTCCTTTTCCAGGGTGAATTTTCACTTAAAATCTGTGTTTTCTGCACTGAGTGTGACACCTGTGAAGTACTTGTACTTGGAATTTCTGTTGATGTTTGAGATTTGCAAGTACTCTTAGAGGCTATTATCAGTTTGAGTAAATTTTGATGTAAATACGAGTACCAGATGAGTCTTCTGGCTGCAGTAATAATAGGGTAGGGGCTGCATTTTTCTTAGAAACTCTTTTTGCGCGGTCAGAATGAGGGAAATGAAGTTCGCAAACAAAATAACTAGCATGAAGTGTCTCCACGCTTTTTTGGTTTAAGGCGATACTCGGAAAAATTGTGCAGAAGCGAGATAGCAATGAGAAAACGACGCGCGCGGGATCAAGACCGATTTTGCAGATTAGGCAAAATCAGTTCGTATTAAAAAACTACAGCGATTTAAAAAAATGCTTCTATACAATCCTAAATATTATTGGTGTTCACTAATTAAACCAATTTCCAATAGCGTAAGTAACCCTATTTAAGGATAATCTACAATTTTCGTATTTTTAGAGGTCTTTTCGAATAGAAAAAGTGTCGAAACAAAATCATAAAATCGTGTTTTTGAAACTATACGAATCTAGATAAAGGTATGAAGAAATATATATCTTATTACCAGATTTGTAACAACTGTAACCGTCCTATAGTTTTAAATCAAAAAGTCCATATTTTTAGTCCAGTAGCGCCTTAAGTCCATTCGACCAATTTCTTTAATCCAATACTTGCACCTAATGAAAGTTAAATCAAATCAATAAAAGATCCTCTAATTTCATAGAATTTAATCGTATTATAACATTTATTATTTGGTCAAACAATTCGTATTGGAATATTTGTTTTCTGTTAATATTAAATTTGATATCAATCATCTACGATTCACCTGCATATACGAACGCCACTGCAAGGTTATATCGCACGATCCTCAAATCGAAGTTTGCTTACGAAATATAATGACATCGTTGACTTGGTTACATTCTTGTTGACCATGAAGTTTGACTTAATACTCTGATTTGACTTAATACTCTGAGGTAACTGGAGCTCTCACCCTGAATAAAAAAGTGTCGCCACCAAATTTGACATTTATGTATGTAGTGGCAGGTAGTGGCTGTCAGTTGTCTCATATGACCATACGTATTTTTTTAAAGTGTAGGTGAGACGGAAGACAGCCACTGTGTTATTTGTGGTATTCAAAAAATTTTTCGTACTGCACGCTCCAGTTACCTCAGTATTAAGTCGAACTTCATGTTGTTGACTGAGTGACTGACAAGACAACCGACAAACGTGTGACGTTTACTCCTCGGTTTACTTTCTCAATGCGGGGGAAATGAATTGGCGGGGGGAGGTGAGTGTCGCTTCTTTACGTTAGTAATATTATAGTATTCTTTGATTAAGTCAAGCTTCATGGGGGCCACTGGCTATAAAATATAGATAATGTGCATGGGCTTCAACTGTCATTTGAATTCCTTATTTTGATAGATTTCTGCTCGTTTGTTCTGATGAGCGTTTGCTAGCTAGCTATCGTTATACCCAACGTCACAAAACAAGGAACCGATAGCGGATTTTTTACCTACGCGGGAGGGTACCGGCTAAGAAATATGGATATTATGCACATGAGCTTTATTTGACATTTGAAGCCCATATTATATTATGCCCATATAAGGACAAAATATGGGCTTCAAATGTCAAATGAGGCCCATGTCCATATCCATATTTTTTTGCCAGTACAGGGGCTGTTTGATAGACTGTATGTCGCTACCTAGTTGAATACCAAAAATGCTAACTTTTTTCAGGAGTTAAACCGCCTGCGTCGCGCCGCCATCTCTCTCGGCTTCTCCGAGTTGCTGACTTGCGTCGGCAGCGCGTTGGAGCGGGAGTGCGCGTTGCTGCCGGCCGCCGCGCCCCCGGAGTGCGCGCTGCAGCTGGCGCACGCGGCCGCGGCGCTGCGCGACCCGCGCACGGCGCTCGACATCAAGCACACGCTGCAACCGCTGGCTGCCAACTTCACAGTCACTTCTATGACACATTAATTTGTAAATAAAGCAATATCAACAATCTGTGTTCAGTTTTAATTTGAACTTAAAAAACCGTCTCGCTGATATAGAATCACTAGCCGATATCTAGCTAGGGTGACAAGACGTAGTTATTGCTTACTCTAAGCTGACAAGCGTCGGCAGCGCGTTGGAGCGGGAGTGCGTGTTGCTGCCGGCCGCCGCGCCCCCGGAGTGCGCGCTGCAGCTGGCGCACGCGGCCGCGGCGCTGCGCGACCCGCGCACGGCGCTCGACATCAAGCACACGCTGCAACCGCTGGCTGCCAACTTCACAGTCACTTCCAGGACACATTAATTTGGAAATAAAGCAATATCAACTATCTGTGTTCATTTCTCGCTGATATAGAATCACTAGCCGATATCTAGCTAGGCTGACAAGAAGTACTTAGTTGCTTTTATATTAAAGCTCATTGTTGATATTACTACAGAATAAATAATAGTACACTGGTACAGAAACTAAACCACTTCAATAAATAGGAATAGTAATTATGGTATTACAACGCAAGAAAGTAGAATTGTACGGCGGCCGGCGCTAATTACGAACGGCCAGGGGGGCTACCGGGTAAAAAATCTGGATATGGGTATGGGCATAATGGCCCGCTATTATTTCTCGGCTGCTTGCACTCCTACTGCAACGAGTGAGATAGAAGATGGCTTTGGTAATATTATAGTAATCTTTGGTATGGGCTTCCTCAGAACAATAACTGGGCTTCAAGTCACAGATTACTAATATGTAGCAAGCTACTTCAAGTGTCATTTGAATTCCTTATTTTAATAGATTTTTGATGCTTTGTTCTGTTAAACGTTGTTATGTAGCTAGCTATCGTTATACCCATGAAGCTCGACTTGATACTGAGGTAACTGGAGAGTGCAGTACGAACAATTTTTTGTGACCACAAATTACACAGTGGCTGTCTTCCGTCTCACCTACACTTTAAAAAAATACGTATGGTCATATGCATGAAGCTCGACTTAATACTGAGGTAACTGGAGAGTGCAGTACGAACAATTTTTTGAATACCACAAATAACACAGTGGCTGTCTTCCGTCTCACCTACACTTTAAAAAAATACGTATGGTCATATGAGACAGCTGACAGCCACTACATACATAAATGTCAAATTTGCTGGCGACACTTTTTTATTCAGGGTGAGAGCTCCAGTTACCTCAGAGTATTAAGCCAAACTTCATGGTCATATGAGACAACTGACAGCCACTACATACTAAATGTCACATTTGGAGGAGTTCACTTTTTTATTCGGGGTGAGAACTCCAGTTACCTCAGTATTAAGTCGAGCTTCATGGTTATACCCGACGACATAAAATTAAAAACTGATAGTAGCAATTTTTTCTATAAAATAGACTAAAAGTTCCAAAAAACGTATGAAGTTTATATCCATAAAGTTACGCGGTAGCCCCCTAGACGTGCATTTCTTTCAATCGCATAAGTATATTCTAGCTATTTTGCGGATCTAATTTCTATAGATTTGCACCGCCGGCGGTGCGGGCGAGACCCCTAATATTACTGACAATGTGATTTTGTTGAGTAAAGAAGAAATTAACATTCATTAATTTAAATGAAAAAAGCTAGGCAGGAAAACCTTTGCCTTTACCAATCTGGTTAACCAAAAAAAGTTTATGTCAATGTCAATCATTGTCAAAAAAGGAGGTGGTCTGTCCAGTGCTGCCAATTGCGGGGAAATTCCCCGATTTTCGGGGAATTGAGGGTTGATGCGGGGAGAGCGCGGGGAATGACAAAAATCGGGGAATTTCGGGGAACCAGTTTTTTTTTATTTAATACGATACTAACGATTTTTGTATTTGATAGTTGTGACTTCTGAACGCATCCTTTACCGTTGTCATTTCAAATACAAATTTTACCTTTACCAAAGCCATCTTCTATCTCACTCGTTGCACTTGTAACAAGCCATGCTCCTTGGAAAAGCGGCAACGTTGCAGTAGATGACGTCAACGTGTTCTGTTCCGGTGGCCAAAACTGGAACTAACGTGTTTTGTTCATAATGTCATTTTACTGTCAAGTTGCACTGTCCAACCAGCGCTGCTGTCACCGGAACAGAAAAGATTGTTGATCTATACACTTTACTCTTTGTTCTATATAAATAAACTTTTTTTTTTTTTTTAATTAGTTTATTCATGACTTGGATACAGAGTCCTTCAGTCGCATACATTTTTATAGTTACATTGTAGAGTACATAAGAAAGATATACAAAAATTCATAAATCAAAATCAGAGACAGAGCCGCTGACAAACATAAAAAAACGATAACTTAAAGCATAAGTTATGCAAACAAAAGGGAGATAAATATTATAAACTTAACTAGACACAAAATTAAGATTATGTACATCAAACTAAATTTAAACTATGTACAAAAAATATTCACAAGAGAATAGAAAATTAAATCTTTTCTACTGTAGTAATAATGTACTTAAAAATAGGATTAAAAAAATCACTGTTATTTAAGAGGTCTTGAACGCGGCGGGGAAAACTGTTTTGGTTTTGAACTGATAGGGAACTGTCAGTACTGTCACTTATGTCACTGATCTCACTGATAAGGGTGGACCGTTGGATTGTAAACTTAGAGCAGTTGAGGATTATGTGTTGCAAATCGGCATCTTCTTCAGAGCAGTGTGGACATCTACTGTTGCTGAAGACATTGATTCTATGGAGATGAGTCGGAACTAAACAATGGCCAAGTCTCATTCGTGTGATTACAGTTACAAATTTCCTGCTCTCAAATCTCTTACTTTTGCTATACCAAGGTTTTGCTGGTAAGTCTTTCTGTATCTCAGCATACCACTTGCCTTTAGTCTGTAATGTATTATTCCAGTGACTTTTCCATAGGTCTTTTGCATTTGCCTTGAAATATGCATAGTAATCCGTAAATGGGACTTGAACTGTTTGGGTGTGATCTTGGTTATGTTCCATGCGTGTCAATTCGTCTGCTATCTCATTACCTTCAATGCCACTGTGTGAGGGAACCCAAATAAAGCTTACATTAAACCCTCGGTTAGTTAATTGCTCTATTAAACAAAGAATTTTACACAAAATATAGTTGGATTTGTAAGACGAAAGGCCATAGAAAAGAGAAGTTAATACACTTTTAGAATCAGTCACTATAACAATATTTACATTATTTACATGACAATTTATATACATTAAGGCTTTAAGTATTGCATAACTTTCTGCTGTGAATATGCTGCAATTCTGATTTAACTTGATACAATCACTGTAACTAGCTTGTGGATCATAAATAGCCGCTTTGACATTGTGTTCATCTTTAGAGCCATCTGAGTATACAAAATAACTGTCAGCTTTATTGTTCTTAAACTCAATAAAATCTATTTTACTTGTTATTAAGGCTAAATGGATCTTGTTTCTATCATAATTTATCAGGCTATTGTAAGACCAGTCATAAATAGGCCACTTATTACATTTAGAAATATCTTTTGATTTGTTTTTAACATGAGTATAAATTGTTATGATTTCAGTACCAGAAAGGAGTGAATGAGGAGTTAAATTAGGAGCCGCTAATGAATGTAACTTTTCTGTCATGTGATCAAGTTTGGAGTCAAGACTATTGTCAGAGGACACAATTTTTAAAAAGAAGTTCTCAGCTAACTGTAGTCGTCTGAGGAATAAAGGAGGTATGCAAGTTTCTACTTCTAGAGAATTAATGGGGGTGGAGCGCATTGCTCCACAGATTAGTCTTAATCCTATATTTTGTATCACATCTAGTTTTCTGAGAAGGGTGCTACTAGCATTCAAGTAAGCTAAACTACTGTAATCAAAATGGCTTCTGACTATACTTTTATACAACATGCTCATGGTTTTTGGGTCTGATCCCCAGAAAGTACCAGCTAAGTGCCTTAAAATATTAATACTTCTCATTGCCTTTTTACAAATGTAATCAATGTGCTTCTCAAATTTCAATTGTGTGTCAATAATCACTCCTAGGAATTTGTATTGAGCAACAGTAGGTATTTCAGAGTTGTTGTATACAATTTTCATATTGGAATTATTTTTGCTAAAAATTAAAACTGAACTCTTTTCAGGACTAATATCTAATTTAAGTTTATCATGGTAGTATGTAAATAATTGGTTTAAAGCATTATTTACATTATTCTTAGCTATATCTATGTTTTGATTTATACTGTACAAAAGCAAGTCATCTGCAAATTGCAAAATATTTACATTATCTGTGTTTACATATTTTAAGATTTCAGAAGTATAAAGGTTATATAATAATGGAGATAATGTAGCACCTTGCATAGTTCCTTTATTAGCTGCTCGAGGGCCATGCAGCTTATTGTTATATTTTACATAAATGACTCGATTGCTCAAAAATTTAAAAAGCCATTGTAGAGTCTTTTCTGGTACACCAATATCATGCAATACTTGAATCAGTTCTTCTATATTCACATTGTCAAAGGCACCCTTAACATCCAAGAAAACACATACCATGTTGGAATGACTCAGTTTTACTTGTTTTATGTCGTGTACTAATGATACAAAGCTTTCAGAGCAACTTTTACCTTTTCTGAAACCATGCTGGACTGCCGGGATTAAATTGTTACTTTCTGAAAAATAGTCCAAACGCAGCTTCAACATATTTTCAAATAATTTTCCCATACATGACGATAATGATATAGGTCTGTATGAAGAGGCAATATTTGCAGATTTATTTGGTTTTAAAACAGGAATAACACATTGTGTTTTCCAAGATTCTGGTATGATAAGGTTTTGCCATAATTTATTATAAATACAAAGTAATGTTTGTTTTGCATTTGGATGTAATTGTTTAATTAAAATGTATGGAATATTATCTAGCCCTGGTGTGGTATCCTTCCTGCTTTGTAATGAATTATTAAGTTCATTCAAAGAAAATGGTTGGTTCAGAAATGAATTATTAGTATTTTCCTCGGCACTATTGAATAATGATAAAAGTCTCTCTTCATTGAAATCACTAGAATCTGATAAATTGTCCAGAAAACTTGGAACCCATTCATCATCAAAATTCTTATTATGATTACTACTACCAATTCTTTTGAATTTTTTAATGTAATTCCATATCTTAGAAACAGGTGTCATTCTATTAAAACTACTGCATAAGTTTTTCCAAGATTCAGAACTCTCTGTTTTTATAGTTCTTTTCTTAAGAGCATCCAATTTTTTGTACTGTATATAATTATCGATGGACGGGTTCGATTTATATTCTTTTAATGCTTCTTTTGAGTTTTTTATAGCATCCTCACATTTTGAATTCCACCAAGGAACTGGTTTTCTATGAACATTATTATTTAACCTACTTTTTCTTTTAGGGATAGTTTGTTCCCTTAGGTCATTTAAAATATTTACAAAGCTATTATACACTTCTAGACAATCATCAGATTCAGTATTCAAATCAGAGAAACAATTTTCAGATAAAGCATAGAATTCAAGCCAATCAGCTTTATTATAAATGTATTTTTCTTCCACAGGACCTACTTCATACTGGGAAGGTTGGATATTCACATGAAGAGATATCGGGTAGTGATAACTGCCTAACGGATCATCCTGAACATGCCAATCACACAAATGAGCTATGGAGGGACTAACAAGAGTAACATCTATCGCAGAAGCCTGTCTATTAGGATATGGACAAGTTGTAGGTGCGCCGTCATTCAAAATACATAAATCTAGTTCATCAATTAGATTGTATAAAATATTGCCTCTATTATTATTACTATAACATCCAAAACTTACATGATGTGCATTAAAATCACCCATTATGATGCATGGTTTGGGAATATTATTTAAAATGTTTTTTAATTTATTCGCGTCAAATCTGCCAGTGTTGGGTGGACAATAAACACAAAGTATAGTTATATCTCCTGATTGCGTCATTATAGTTAAAGCAACGTTTTGAATAGTTTCCTGAAAATTAGTGTTTAAGACAGAGTATTTCAAACCATGTTTAATAAGAATACCTACACCATTGTGTTTCTTTTCGGAATTTTTAAAAATAAAATTATAATTGGGAAAATTAGGAATAACAGATTTATCAGTAAGCCAAGTTTCGTTAAGCAAACATATGTCAATTTCTTTATCTAAAAGCAACTTTTGTAGTAGTGGTTTTTTGCTCTGTAAACTTTGTACATTAAACTGTACTATATGTAAATAATTATCCATTAAAGTAAATTAGATATAAATATTTCTTTTATTTTCTTAGTGGTTAAAGGAGTTTTGTTATCTTTGTTATTGCCTAGAGCTATTAGCGACTTTACAATAGCATTAAGAATGATGTCATTATTAACTATTTGAGAAATATCTACATTTTCATTATTTACACTTACATTGTTCAATTTTGGGTAGGATTTCAAATCATTAATGGCTGGAGGGAGAGGGGGAGGTGAACTCACCACAGTGGCATAATTTGGCTGAGAGTACTTCTTCTTATTTTCTTCTAATTTCTGTTTCTTGATGGGACAGTCTCTGGATATGGCCAAGTGGTTGCCGCTACAGTTGATGCATACTACTTCTTCTACATCGCAGTCTTTATATGAATGTTGACCAGCACAGGACGAGCACATTTGTGTACCTCTGCAAACTTTTGCCGAGTGATTAAATTTAAGGCACTTAAAACATTGCAGGACAGGTGGTATATATTGGTGGATATTGTATCTGAATAATTGTATGTAAGCATATTGGGGTAAGGTAGTTGTGGCAAACGTAACGGCAATAGTAGTCAGGGGTACAAGTGAATTGTTAATCTTTTTCATAAATCTTTTGATTGAAATTACTTCAGCATCACATGTAATATTTTTGTATATCTCTTCATTGGACATTTCTTTTGGGACATATCGCAATACACCAATTCTTTCGGTCAAGTAAGATGGCACAAAAGCCCTCATTTTATGCTTGCTTAAGAAGTCATCCATTTTTAAAAAATAATTAGCAGATGATGCTTTTTTGAAGGTGACTCCAATTTTGTGTGCGTTTACTCGATGTACGCCAGTAATGCCTTTTACATTTTCTGAGAATAATTTTGTCAAAGTTATGGGATTTTTGTTACCTAATCTTTCTTGTTCGGTAGATTCCACAAACACAGTAAACTCACCAGCACTGTTTTCGCAAAATAGTCTTTTATAATTTGGCTTTGTATACATTTTATACTTATCATTTTGCTGTTCTTGGGGGTCGTTAGATACCTCCGTATATCTTCGTTTGAAGGTCTCATTTTTTTTCAACCCGATTTTAGGACAAACTAGTTTTTCCTAGGTCAAACTAGTTCATCGCGTTGACATTTCAGAGAGCGACTTTGCCTCGGAAGACCTGTAGATGTAGAACATGACACAAAAAAAATAACCACCATTTTAACCAATCACGTGTTCTACAGGACTTCCGAGGCAAAGTCGCTCTCTGAAATGTCAACGCGATGAACTAGTTTGGCCTAGGAAAAACTAGTTTGTCCTGAAATCGGGTTTGGCCGGTAAAATATATACAGTATTTTACAAAACTTTTAGCCCAAACAAAGTTCCAAAGTCAAAAATTGTGTTCCAAACATTTCCCTCTATATCTCTTCGTTGACTAGATATAATATAATAAAAAAAATAACTTTCGCCGTAATTCAATTCACATCTTAGATTTCTGCGCGAACTGTTCATTTAAATAAAACACTTTCTCGGATTTTGCACGCATTTATTTATCAACTTGGTTAAATTTGCTTGTTACAAAATAAAAAGAAAATCATTATTTTTGCACATTTTGGATAATTTTTTTATCTGGATGTGGCAAGTCGGAATACTCTTTGGTCATGTCAAGAAACGTTGCTGTTTGATTTTCTTGATTGCTGTTTGGGTGTTTTAATACAATATCTATTGTATAATTAGTGCATATAAATACGTGATCATTGTTGGAAATTACTTATGAAACCTTGGATCTCGAAAGATTTGGATTCCCGAAGGAGGAACACTGCGTCAGCGATGGATTCGTGCGATACCTCGAGCCGACTGGGAGCTTACAACATCAGTAGGAGTGTTTAATAAACATTTTCGTGACTGTGATATAGTTAAAATAAAACAACCCTTAGATATGTACGCGTATTATTTGATTTTAAGGCGCTATAATCAGGAATTCATCTCATCTCATGCATACAAGAAATTAGGATTAGTGGTACGACATTGACATTTATGACGTTGCCAATCCGAGCAGCATGGCCTGTAGGAGCGCAAGCAGCCGAGAAATAATAGCGGGCCATGCCTTTACCCTTGATTTAAAAGTACTTATTAAAATATTTTCGTGTATAACCGGTTAAAAAACCTGTTAAAAAGTGCAGCTACTGTTAAAAACAAGTAGGCAAGTTGCATGTTCTGCAATAATGTACTTAGCATAGGATAGGTATATTATATACAAATAAACTAAAGCTTACCTACTTTTAATCTGATTCATTGACAATCTAGCTATCTAACATAATCACAATAGTACTTACATTCAAAATTTTTTGTATAAAACAGTGTTTTTATTCCAAAAATATCATTAAAGGGGATTTGAGAAATTAATCAAAGAGAGCGGGGAATTTCGGGGAATTGGCAAAACTGATGCGGGGAATGGAGATTTTTTTATTGGCAGCACTGTCTGTCAGTCAAGTACTCAAGTCAATGTCAAATAAAGTTAAAAAAAAAACATTTGTAAACAGAATGAATTCCAGAATGCTTACGATGATAATATTGTGTTTTTTGTGTATTTATTATTGAAGTGCGTTAATAATGCATATTTTTAAATCTTATATTCATCAGTCATCATGATGCTGCCAAAAACTAACTTGTTTATCCAATGTACGAGTTTATTAATTCTGTCATCGTTACCGTTCTTATTCACTTTACATGGAGACTTCGTTTTCGACGATTCAGAAGCAATTATTAAAAACAAAGATATTACTGCAGTTTCCTGGACAGACTGCTTTTACAATGACTTTTGGGGCACCAATATAAAAAGTAACCTTAGTCACAAATCTTACAGACCTTTGACTATTTTATCATTCAGGTATGAATTCAGTTTTATTCAGTCCCCTATTGCCGGTATCAACGTTAGTCACACGTTACCAATAGTACAAGTCGTCGAGTTTAAATTAGTTTATTAGCCATGTAACAAGATTGCGAAGTTATTGTTCACGTCATCCAGGCCCTCTTACAAACTTTATGCCTGTTTCAACTTTTAAGATTTACTGTCGCGTATATAGTTAAGTCTTATGTCCCTCTTGAAGGTCTTGGCTATGGTATAACAAAGTATATTTAAATTGGTCTAATATTTTTTGTTAGTCACCTAGGGGGTAAAGACTTTTGTTAGTCACTTATGCAATGAAACTATTTTTTCAGGTTGAACTACTATTTGAATAACAGGGAGCTATCAGCCTTCGCATTTAAAGCAACTAATTTAGTATGTCACATAATTTGTACAATACTAGTATGGTACACATACAAAAGTATTGTCAACAGTAAAGACAGCAAGAAAAACAAATATGACATTACTTACTTAGGAGCTCTTCTCTTCGCTGTCCATCCTATACATGCTGAAGCCGTCAGTGGAATAGTTGGGAGAGCTGATCTACTCTGTGCTATAACATTTTTTCTAGCTTTTTTATGTTATAACAAAGCAATGCATAGTTGTCATTATAGCAGCATATATTTGTGTTTTACTCCAGTATTGTCAGCTATCTCAATGCTATGTAAAGAAAATGGGATTACAGTGTTGGTAAGATTATAGTATATTATGATACAAGTGAGCTTAGGTTGCTCATTATACACGAGGCTGTGGGTTGCAGCCCGAGCCGCAGGCGAGGGCGTAAGTCAGCCGAGTGTCTAGTGAGTAAGTTGCTCACGAGTTTCATACGCACTTTTTCAACACACTTGCGAGGAAAACCAAACATTTATTGCATACATATTGTATTAACCTAATATTAACTAAGGGAAAAAGCGCGCAAGTTTTTTTTTGCACTCGCCAAATGTGAGGTGATTGATTACATACAGCCATACAGCCTACTTCAAAATAATTAAGTATAATAATAGTGATAAAATGCAAATGTTTTATAACAAATTATTGTGAATTATAAATAATTTGATAATAATATACTTAATTATGTTTTTTGTCTTAATTAGGGACACATTTATTTATTCTAAAAACGTAAATGGATTTTCAGCCGTATAAAACCTCTTTGTTGTTACAAAAAAAGATCTGTATCTGTTACCCGCTGAAATTGAAAATGCTCTGTTGACTCGCATATAACTTGCAGTTAGGTACTAACTTAACTTTGTAGGGATACTGTATTACCTGGTTAAATTAAAAAGTCTCTGTTTACTCGCATATAATTTGCAGTTAGGTACTTACTTAACTTTGTAGGGATAATTCTATTACGCAACTAGTACTGTAATATTATTATGCACGCGTGGGTTATAGTTCGGTTTATGGCCCTAAGATTGATGTAATAAGGCTCACTTTATGAGCAAGTGTGTTGAAAATTTTATAACACTATCAAGTTTATAATTTGTTAGTATATAGTTAATAACTGTGTCCTTTTTGTTACAGGGTTTCTGTTTGTGTTATGATGTTGTGAATAATTTTAATAGTCTAAGGAAAAATCCTAACTTATTCAGTAGCTCCAATAAAAGATTTGTCACAAGAATTGCTGTTATATCTATATCAATAATTGTGCTCTTATATGGAAGATGGTTGGTTATGGGTGGCACAAAACCTGAATTTAAAGTGATAGATAATCCAGCAGCTTTTGCTAATAGTACTGTCACAAAGGTAATATTTATTTACTTACTTGGTCAATACGTAACTTTTTTTAGTATCAAAAGTAACTTTTTTTACAACATTGTCTGCATGATCTAGTTAGTATTTACCCATGGGAATGAAATCTTTTCCGAGTGCTAAGAGTAACCTACATGCTTTTTAGGCCACTATATATCTTTATGCCAAATTTCATCCAGATCTCTTCAGCTGTTTCGCCGTGATTGATTAACAAACATCCAAAATAATTACTAAACTTTCGCGTATATATGTTTCTATAAATATTTTTTTCCAGATAATGACACACAGTTACATATACTTTTTAAATACATTGTTGCTTTGTTGGCCCCAGTGGCTATGCTACGATTGGTCTATGGGATGTGTACCTCTTCTCCAAACAGTACTAGATCACCGAATAGTATTCCCAATTATGTTTTACCTATATGGAACATTTATCATTTATGCAATTATCAGGAAGCAAAATAAAACTGCCACAAAACGGTATATTTTATTATTTCTTTTATTTATAGATAATAAGATTCAGTATTTTGATGTGAAACATTTTTATTTTTTATTTTAGGGTCCTCATGTTAAGTGTAGCTTTAATGGTTATACCATTTTTACCTGCAGCTAACATATTTTATCCTGTTGGATTTGTTATAGCAGAAAGAGTTTTATATATTCCATCTGCTGGATACTGCCTAATGATAGCCTTTGGTCTAAACAAAATTGCTCATAAGAGCAACTACCACAAAGTATGTATTTTATATAATATACAACATACCATAATTTATACTAAATCATCTTCTACGATGTTGTAAGTATTTTATTTTGTGCTAAAATAATACTTTTGTTTCAGCTAGGACTCATAGCATATATTTTTCTAATAACAATGTATGGATTGAGAAGCTGGAATAGGTCTTATGACTGGTTAAATGAATATAATTTATTTGTTACTGGTTTGACAGTCTGCCCATTAAATGCAAAAGTTCAATATAATGTAGCTAAAGTGACTGATGCTCAAAATGAAACTGAAGTGGCACTAGCTTCTTATAAAGAGGCCCTTAGGTAAGACACTATTTATTGTTAATACAGAAATATAATTTATGGAACTTACTTTTGCAAGATGCAAGTGTAATAGCTCATGCACACCAAGAAAATATTAGTGCACAATTACCTGCAGCTAGCAAAACACACCTTCCACCTTCACCTATTAGACTTCTCTACATGTGTATCGCCCCAACCAGGGGCATCCTCAGTAGCTGCATTCGGTGCTGGATTTCGCACGATCTAACAGCTCCTGAGAATGCCCCGGGTTGCTAGCTACAGGTATTGTGCACTGATAGTTTAGTGGTGTGCATGTGCAATTCTGCGCGGTCAGGGGCGGTGCATCTTGCATGTTGTGGTTTTTGCGGAAGTAAGCTACATAGTTATGTTTCTTTTTCTACAATGGTTAGAGACTTCCGCCAAGGGACGCCTGATTCAATCAAATAAGACACTGCTATTCATATTCAAATATGCTGTAGGTACTTAGAAATTCATTATTTTTAATACTAAAGTTCGGTCGCGGAGCACGAAGAATCTCGTACAATGCCTTGTTATTTCCTGCCCATGTCGTTCCCGCTCCCGCGTAAATATAGAGCGTAAAGGAGCCCACAGACGGTCAGGTCGCTTGTCGGCCGTCTGACGTACGAGACCTCCATCGGCCACACACTAGACCGATCATTGCCTGCCGGCAATAGTCGAAAACCGGCTTTGAGGCCTCACACTAGCAGTTGATAGCCGTCAGTTTTAGTACTAATCGGTAGTTTCTGTAACTTTCAACATTGGCCACGCCCCCCAGCGTCTAAACCTTTTACGAAACTGTGAGTGTGTTGCCGATTGCGGCCGACTGACAGGCCCCGTTGATCCAACTGATCCGTCTCAAGGGATCTGTGCGAGCGTGACGCACTATATTTACGCGGAAACGACAGGGACAGGTAATAACAGGTCATTGTCAGGAGATTCGTACTCCGCTACAGTACTTTACTTAAGTATTTCTAATAATTCAAATATTTTAATGGCCAGCTTTGGGACCAAATATACTTTGTGAGCTAAATGATATGTTAATTACTGTGGTGAATTTAAGAATAAAACTGATGTAAGTACACTTATTTCGCAGGCTATATCCTGAATATTATCAAGCCATGAACAACTTAGCGAATCTTCTAAAAAACCAGAGAAAATACTCAGATGCGGAGTACTATTTAAGAAATGCTTTAAAACATAAGTATGCCATTTAAATGCGTCGATACTAATATAAACTGGGCTCTTTAAAATTTAACCATCTGTTCCTACTTAAGGACTTAAGGCAACCACGCGCAATAGGGTATTTGACTGTTGTTAAAATTTTGATATTTGACATTAAAAAATGTAATATTTAAGTATACCATTGTGAAAATAAAATGAATCTGTTTTACAACAATCTACTTATGAGATGTCGTCTCTTTCTTAGATGAAATTTTCTTTGGCCTGACTATGGCGTAGCGCTCTCCTTGTCTAATCTAAATCTATGAAAATATTAACGATATTTGAAAATAAATAGCTGTAGGTAGTGTGTTTCTAATATTAGGGGTTAAAGTATCAAATTGCCGTTTTGTATGGAGATTTTTATACAATTTTTTTTCCCATACTAACGTTTTTGTAATTTATTCAACGACTAATATACAAAATTTTACACACGTATTTATGAACATTTTAACTAGGTACTAAATAACATATTCGTTAAAAGATTTTTTTTTTCTCTAAGTTACAACTAATAACGTACGAAATTCTAGAAACAAAAATAGTGGTAACTTTCGAGATAAGTTTTTTCTATGTAAATAATCAAATATCGTGGTTATTAACTGATCAAAAGCTGTTCGATACGGTCTTGTAACGCAATATTAAAGAAATTATGTATTCCTAAAATCATAAAAAACGGCAATTTCATTCTTTAACCCCTATTATTACGAAAATTATAAGTAAGTACTTAAAAAAATTCAGTCAAATACCTATTCCAAACATTCAATTTATTATCCCGTTTTTGTGACAGACAAGATTTTCCAGCAGCTTGGATGAATTTGGGAATTGTACTTGCCAGCACAAGACGCTTGGAAGAATCGGAAAAGGCCTATAAGACTGCACTGCAGTATCGACGCAATTATCCTGACTGTTACTATAATTTGGGAAACTTGGTAAGCAGTTTGTGTTTGCACAACTATTTAATTGGATAAATAAATTCGCTTTAGTCTTAAATGTTTAGAGATAGTTTTACATTAGCAGGCCTATTTCACTCCCCGTGTCGGCTCGAAAACGCGGCGGCAACGCCGGCAGTGTAAATCCATAGAAATTAGGTCCGCAAATATGCGATAGAAAGAGATGCAACGAGTGGCCGTTCGTAATTTGCGCCGTACAAGCTGAATTCTACTTTATTGCGTTAAAGTTAGAGTTGCTATTTATTTAAATGACTTAGCGGAGTGAACTATCACTATTTAGTACCTAATCTGTGAAATTGGTATCATTCGGTGAACCAATTCTTACTTCTTTTTGTGTGACTGGATGGAGCCTCGCCATTCACGCGCAGACCCTTTTACTATTTTGTTATGTATCAAACTAGGGTAGTACATTGCAGTAACAGTGAGACGGCAGTCACACGAAATCAAGTAAGAAGTGGTTCACCGATTTATCCCTGACTATACTGGCAGCAGTTTTAAATATTTACTTGTAACCATTTAGTATTTAGAAATGAGGAGAACAGAAGATGCAGTGGAAAGCTGGCTACAAGCAGTGAAGTTGAATAATAAGCATAACCTAGCTTGGACGAACATTATTGCGTTGTTGGATAATACGGGTACAATAATTCATATATTTTGGTACATAGTTATTTCTAAAGAAAACTAATTTCATTTTCAAGTTTTCGTCATTTGTGCGTCCACTCTTGATAATAATATGATCTTTATCACTTTGGAAATAAGTTTGGAATTGGGTATCATAAAGTAGACGCGTGCTATTCAATCAAACCCTGCGGTCTTAAATCTCAATTAAGGTACACGTAAATAATAAACGTACGTTTAAAGTATAAATAATGAGCGGACCGCAATTAGTAATGAGTTAAGAAACCCTGGCTTTGTCAACTGATCAACTCTCGGCGAACAGACTTTAAAGGTAAAGTCAGGGACAAATTCAGTGAACCACTTCTTACTTCTTTTTGTGTGGCTTGTGCATCACCATTCACGCGCAGACCATTCTACTATTTGATAATTTGTTAAACTAGGGTAGTACAATGCATAAACCATTAGGCTGTTCTCACGCTGCACCGCATACCGCTCCGGTTTGTGGTAGTGCGCTTAACTGTGACTGTAGAATTTTGATGTGCATACAAAACCCGCAGTGTATATCAAACTCACGCCGCATCTCCGTCCACCGAAGCGGAAACCGCAGCAGTTTGAATTAGTGCTAGCTCAGACGACGACGGCGGGAACCGCGCGGTTTGACATGCGATTCGTTCTACCTACACTGTTCGCTCAGGATCAGCGGGGATAACTTGTGGAATATTGACAGCAGTGTAACGAAAATCGCGTGTCCCGCCGTCGTCGTCTGAACTAGGGCTTAGGGATAGGGACTGCAAGTGAACGGTGCAACGCCAGCTACATGAAAAGAAGTAGGAAGTGCTTTACCGAATTTACCCTTGACTGTACTTAAGAGTTTCATGTTTTTCGACGAATCATCAATGACGGATCCCGTGTGAATGAGCCATTAGGTTTCGAGTACTGTATTTTTTTAAGATTGAAACAATATGAGACAGAAATTAAGCAAGTTTTGTTTTCAGAACAACTGGATCGAGCCCTACAGATGATACCAAAAGCATTAGCAGAACTACCTAGTTCTGCTTCTATTAATTTTGCTGCAGCAAATATTTATGGTAAACTAGAGCAATTTGAAGAAGCAGAAAGATTATTTTTAAAAGCTATAAAACTCTTTGGACCGAAACTGCAAGCGATTCACTACGCCAATCTAGGTAAGGTATTGCCGGGTGTATGCAGGTTAAACGGTAGAGTCCGCGCCACATAACTTGGCATTTGTCAGAAGGCGCTGATCGTCGTGCTCGATCGGAAAAAATGAACCTTATTCCCATGTCATAATTTTAGTTCCGAGTTATATGGCGCGTACTCTGTAGTAGAAAAAGTATATAAAATTGTATACAATCAATTATCTGTCCATAACACAGTATCTTAAAGAAATTTACTATGGGCTAGATAGCTGATAATTATAGGTGTGGTTGTAAGTTTATTTATTTAAATGTGTAGTAATTAGTATCCCTTTACAGGGGAATTTTATAAATATGGCCTACCTACCTATTTCAGGTGTTTTATATCATCGATGGAAAAAATATTCCGAGGCTGCGATCACATATAAAAATGCATTGAAAATAGACCCAACGTTCAAAAGCGCCATCAAGAATTTGAGAAGCGTGCAACTATACAGTCGTAGTTGAGTTGAGAATTTGAGATATTCTTTACGAAAATGTTTTGTTCCAATTTGTTATATTGCATCTAAGTATGTACATTAAAAAAATTTGTTTATTGCTAAGTTTGTAATTTTTTGTCTTTGGGTCAATCAACTATTTCATGTACCTTATCATGTTCATGTAGTATCATGTTTGTGTGGAATCGTGACAAGTTTTTTTTTTTATAGCAATCTGATAGTTTTGGAGATTTGAAAATTTTGTTGCAGGGACATGATAAGGTTAAAGAAATAGTTGATTGAAAGGGGTCTAGGGGTCAGACTATCTAAATTTAATCAACTCCGCATAAGAAGCCCGAGGCGCAGTGGTTAGCGCGCTCAACCTGCGATCGTTGAGGTTGAGCCACTTCGTAATTATCACGGGATGGGCGACAAATCGTCTCGAGATGGTTGGTAGGTAGTACCGGACTTGTTCTTAGTCCGACTGACTAGCTACCACAATCTTGTCAAGTCTGACGCCAAAACAATGATGTTTTCAGCATTATTGTGTTCCGGCAGTTAGAGATAAGATAGCCAGTTCCTCGGTGATTGAGGATTCCGGAATTAGTGCGCTTCCACCTTAAGCCTTATCACTAAACATCGTGTGTAATGAAGGCAAGCACTTCCCCGTTGTGGTTAAAAAATAAAGTTCGTGCTTTGGAAGGCACTACCCTTAACCCTTAATCAAATATTGGGTAATAATTTCCCACTTCGAATATGTAAAAGGTAAATTTATTTTTTTCCTGGCAGCTCAAATTAAAAATATACCTGGCAACATTTTTCTATATGTCACTGTCTTCTTGATGTTTTTCAATTTTGAATGAGGGATTTTCTGACAGACGATTAAAAAAGAAAAAAGTTAGTTCCAAAAAACTCAACAGATGGCGTTCATCAGACATGGGTTTGCTTTTTTTATAAATTTGCTGGCAAGGGCCCTGTTTAACCATTTTTACAAGTCTACAATTATGTAAGAAAGCTACAAATTTGTAGACTTGTAATACAAGTGCTGTTTTACCAAGATAACAAATATGTAAGAATTCTACAACTAAAAATCTTACATATTTGTAAAGTCTAATGCTGTTTAACCAACGTCTACAATTGTAGAAAACGCAAAAATTTTGCCACCATCAACGTATTTATCCTTGGTAGATTCGTGCTTTCTGCTTTCACGAATCCGTCTTCCATGATGCGACGTTAATAAAGTATAGGAGAAAAGTCCTTTTACGTGATAGTAACTATTAGATTACGAAAATATCATGAAATAACACAAAGCTCGACGTCGTTAGTACTAGTTTGTATGACAGAAATACCTCGCCTATGTTTATACTAACGGATTGACGTCACATCCTAATCCAATATGGCGTATGGCGTTTCAGACATTTGAAGAACAGATTAAAAAAGACGATTTTTAAAATTGAATTATAAATTTAAAAATCCCTTTTTATTAATAAATATACACGTTTCTCGTTTACTTTTTACGTTATCTATCATAAAAATGCATTTTTATATTTTTTCTTTCTAGGTGTAAAATACCCTATTGTAAAGTTCTGACACAGGGTGAGGACGCCTGTAGAAATCGTGCTACAATTTACATATTTGTAAACTTGTAATTACAATTCTTCGTTTAACGAAACGGTTGGAAAACTTGTAAGGAAAACCTTACAAAGGAGATTTTTCAGTTTTGTATGGAGCCTCGGCTAGGACTTTGTACACTATACCATAGGCAAGCAAAAGATAAATATAATAACTGAAAATTAATTATATCGCAATAAGCTAACGCATTATGATATTATCATGGCTCATTCTCCTTATTCATCCATAAGGAAGGCCAGTGCCCCAGCAATGGGGACATTAAATGGCTGATGATGATGATGAAGCTAACGCGTTTGATGGTACAAAAGCATTATCTAGTCTTAATAATTATGCAACCCCGATTCAATATGGCGGTAAAATGTCACACTAACATTAAAGAAAAGGTTCACATTGACAGATTATCATCAGTCGTCAATGTCATCGTTTTTTCGTACAGAAACATCAAAGTTTCCGAACGTGATTTAAATATGGTTGCCAGTGTGACCATAGATGGCAAAGAATTTTTATTTCAAAGTTTATTTTTGTACCATTTATCCAGAAAGACAATGAGAATTTTAATATTTTATTTGACTTTACAATATTTTTTACTATTAGTACGAATAGTGTACTATGTCCTAGCCGAAAATGAAAAATGTCCTTTGTAAATTGTCACCTGTAACTTGTAAATGTATTTAGAATTGTATCTACAATTTACAAATTTGTAAATTTTCCACCATGGTAAACTTGTAACTTGTAAATGTTGGTTAAACAGAAACTTGTAGACTTGTAGCCTGTAAAAAATAAAAAAATAGAACAAACGTAAATAGGCGTAACAACAACGCAGTCTGCATTGAGCGCCCGATAGTGAAGTACGTCTTCGGGCAACAAATGACCGCACACTATATGCGTTGAGTCCGCGACAAGTACCCGGAGGAAATATTTTGGACGTACAGGGACTTCTTGTCCTTCGTCTGATTAGGCCTTAAATATACATCACTTTTCGAATATGAGAGATGAAAAATATTTATCAGCCAATGCATTTATATGTCATTAGGTATTCCAATGACACTCTATTTTGTTACCGTAAAAAACACTTGTTATTTACTTCGTGAAACAGAATTTACAAGTCCATGTTACATTTCGAAGCTTGTGAACTTGTAAACTTGTATCTTTCGAGAAATAGGCCCATCTCTGTGTGGTAATAAACAATAGAGGTGAGTGAATTCATGTCAGGTCAGCGCCATCTATCGACCTAATAAATAAACTTTTTTTTTTAAATTTGCTGGTAGAAAATCTCTCATTCACAACACAAAATAAATCTAATTTAAATAAAATAATATAGATGGGAATCAAGCCATGGCCACACGCTTTTCTCACACGAATTTTGTATGCACATCAAGATTCTACAGCCATAGATAAGAAGCGCACTACCACAAACCGGAGCAGTGTGCGGTGCAGTGTGGGAACCGCCTAAGCAATAACGTGATCAGTTCGCCTGTCGGCAACGCAACGGCCTGTCAGTTGGCCGCAATCGGCCACACACCCCACACACTCACAAAAAGGTTTAGAACTGACGGCTACTGCGCAGGTATAGTGTGTGGCCGCTAGGGGGCGTGGCGTGGCCAATGTTGACAGTTATCGGCCATATAAATAAAACACTTTCACGGATTTTTTTCACGCAATTTATTTAACAACTTGGTTAAATTTTAGTTGTTTTTAGTTGCTGTTGTTTTAGTTGTTTCTCCGAAGGGCTCCAACTTTTGTGAACTGGTGGTTGAGTCAGTAACTTTTTGCTTTGCTATACTTAAATAATTATTATCCAAATTACTTAAACAAATGAAAATATTAAATTAATAAATCATTTTTGTTTTAATTAAATATAAAGTTAAATAATCAATACATAACCGTATCCTGTTTCCGAACGAAAAACAAAGACATTTAAAGTGGGTAGGTATATTCTTTTAATAAAATAAAAAAAATAGTGGGTAGTTTTCCGTGACCACGGCCGGCCCCTGGAAAGGTGCCGAAACGTCGGATAAACCAAAAAATCTCTAAAAACAACTAAAATTTAACCAAGTTATTAAATAAATTGCGTGAAAAAGTCCGTGAAAGTGTGTTATTTATATGAACAGTTCGCGCAGAAATCTAAGATGTGTTTAAGTTATCGGCCGGACAAAAACTACCGAATAATACTAAAACTGACGGCTATCAACCTGCTAGTGTGTGGCCTCAAAGCCGGTTTTTTAATATTGCCGATCGGTAATGAATGACCGGTCTAGTGTGTGGCCGATGGAGGTCTCGTACGTCAGACGGCCGATCTGGGGGGCTACCGGCTCGAGTACAGGGCCGGTGTGCGATTGCCGTCTGCGAGCAACGCAAACCGCTCCAGTACACGATGGCCCATCATGGTCGGCCAACATGATCGGCCATCCTGTACTGGGGGCTTTAGAAATATGGATATGGGTATGAGCTTCAACTGTCAATTGAATTCCTTATTGTGATAGATTTTTGCTGCTTTGTTCTGTTGAACGTTGCTAGCTAGAGTGCTCGTCAGATAAGTCTGCGCGCGGTAAAAATCGAATACTAATCTTTTCTATAACATTAGAACAAAAAAATGCACTGTAACTAGCGCCAAAAACGCGCCAGGCACGTGCAGAGTTATCTGACACACACTCTAGTCGTTATACCCGACGTCACAAAACAAGGAACTGATAGCGGCTATTTTCTTTATAAAATTGACTTAAAGTTCCCAAAAACGTATGAAGTTCATATCCATAAAGTTACGCGGTAGGCCCCCCGGTCTAGGACGACAGGTGACCTGACCGTCTGTGGGCTCCTAGCATTAACCAAGGGATGGAGGGCCATAGCTAGAAACAGCTTGAGACCTATCAGAGGATTTAGTTAAAAAATAGTTGATTCCTAAGCAAAACTCCATGTAATTTCTAATGGTCAATTAAAACTGCTATGACCAAATGAGTCAGGCCCTCAGTTCATCAATTGTCAAAAATTTGCTGTCACCTGTCAAAGTAGTTAAGCATTGATTGTTAATAATTTTTGAATCCAAATATAGTAAAGAATTCGTGAAATCTTTTCAGAAGTTTTCAATTGTCTAGAATATAGCGTTACAGATTTATAAAGGTTTAGGTTGGGCTCTCAGTTCATCTATTTGTACAATAATGAATCTTCCAAATTTGCAAGTCAACTAAAGAAATACATAAAAATACTTTGAATTTCTGATTCTTTAACACTTTTGGGAATTTCTAACGTAGAAACAATGGTCCAAAGGTTAATAGTTTAGTAATAATTGGATTTTTTTCATTTTGATAATTTATGAACTAAGGGCCTGACGTTTTCGGTTCTACTGACTACAGTCGTCACAAAATAAGATGCCCGTTTTGACACATGCCAAAGTGACATAATTAGGCATGTAACCATACGAGTCTGTGATCGATTCTCGCGATTAATCGATTAAGGTTCTGAGTAACTAATCGATTATAGTAGGTTTGCAACTTATGTGGATTAAGACTAAAGTTATTATTATAAAATGTTAAACTTACTATATAGGTATTTGGACTACCTATTTTGTCAAGAAAACAGCAACGCAATGTTAAAAATATAAAATCCAAGATGGCGGACAAATTTTTTGTTTGCTGGCCGATTTCGATTAAATTTAGTTTCTGGTACTATTTTAAACAAAAAATTTGGCCACCATCTTGAATTTCTATATTTTTAACATTGCGTTGCTGTTTTCTTGTCAAAATAGAACCAGAAACTGAGTTTCATTGAAATCGGCCTGCAAACAAAAAAGTTGGCCGCCATCTTGGATTTTTTAATACTTTTAACACTGCGTTGCTGTTTTCTTGTCAAAATAGTACCAGAAACAAATCGGCTTACAAACAAAAAAGTTGGCAGCCATCTTGGATTTCTTTATATTTTTAACATTGCGTTGATGTTTTCTTGTCAAAATAGTACCATAAATCGAGTTTTATCGAAATCGGCCCACATACTAAAAAGTTGACCGCCATCTTGGAGTTTAATTTTTTGACATTGCGTTGCTGTTTTCTTGTCAAAATAGTACCAAAAACCGAGTTTCATCGAAATCAGCCTACAAACAAAAAAGTCGGCCGCCGTCTTGAATTTTTTAATAATTTTGACATTGCATTTGCATTATTTAATTATATTATTAATTTAATATCGCAATACCAATGTACCCACCCGGGGTCGTAAAAGGTCCACGGTCACATTTTAAAGTGACAACCCTTACGTACTTACGTAAGCACCTATACAGGCGTCGGCATCGCCCAACTTCAAGGGCGTCGTCCAACTGTATAGAAAAATTGCTTAAACTGTGCTACAACTATAGTTATAGTTACAGTTATACAATTATCGGCCCGTGCATGAAGGACTGAGCGCGTCTCACGATTCCGACTAAACTATCGGTCGACTAAAAATCACAAGTGCGCGTTGGCTCTAAAAGTGCAAGTATTTTAACTACAGCTCACAGCATAGACATGGTCATAGAGTAGCTACATTACTTATTATAGCGGCCTGTACAGGTTGGCCCAACCATTAGCCGATACGTCGTATGTTAACACTTTTGAAAGAACCTTTTTAAACGTCTTGTTCGTTCAAAAGTGTCAATGTACGATGTATTGGCCAGTGGTTGGACCAACGTGTACAGGCCGCTTATGGTAAACGCACGCTTGTCCGATGCGAACGCTTCGAACAAGCCGAACGAAACGTGTTTTAAGAAATCTCTGGAAAGGTGAATGTGACGATTCGACATGGTGAGGTGTGCAAGTTTGTCTAGGTTTTATTTAAAGTTTTTTTTTTCATTCGGTTCATTCGAAACGTTCCGGAAAGCGAAAGGTCGTGGGTTCGAGTCCCATCGGAGCTAGTTGTGAGACGGGTCGATTTTTTCTAAATACTTCATTTTCCATTTTTCTATTATAAAAATTGCATTGTGAATGCAAAAAACTAAAAATTAAAATAAGGTTGACTAAGTTTTATCTAAAGAATTTTTTCATTCGGTTTGTTCGAAACGTTCTTCTTGGATAAGTGTGCGTTTGCCTAGAAACGGTTTTATCGAAATCATTGTTGCCAATTCATAATTTCACTAATGCTTTAAACGCCAATCTAGTTTTCACACAAAAAAGATCAATTTTACAAATTAACCTATTAAAGTGGTTATAACGATTATTTCGATATAATTGAATGAAACTGGAGAAATCCTGCACACAACGGTTACAGCACTAGTATTTAAAAAAATAAAGACTGAGAACGTTACTGTTTTTCGAGACGTTTCGTACTTAATAGAATCTGCGTTTCCTTTAGAATAAACGCAAAAATAATACGCGGAATACACTTTGCCTTAATTTATGATGCGTTCAAAAATGTAACCTATTATTTTCATACACCTTTGTTTAGTAATCAGCATATATTTGATTTTTTTGTTTTCGTAACAAGTTACATTCTAGGGTCATTACCATGTGTCAAAACGGGCATCTTAATTTGTGACGACTGTAGGCTTCGTCACATAGATTAATGAAAGTAAGCTTACGTTTTTTTACGAAATCTTTACTAGAAGTTGATCTAGCATCCGTTTCTCTAAGTACCATACTTTCAGAGATTGAATTTTTATTTTTGTGAGAACAAAATTGACAGATGGTGACCATCGATTTTTACTTTTTTTAAGGACGGTATTATTATAACAAAGTGTAAAAAAAGCGTTAACTATTTCGACAGTAGATGCCAAAATAATAAACAGTCTAAATAACCGCAGTGAACATCGCGAGTGCGCATTTTTTATTATAATAATAATACCGTGCGCATTATAATATAACCGTCCTTAAAAAAAGTAAAAATGATGGTCACCATCTGTCAATTTTGTTCTCACAAAAATCAAAAATTCAATCTCTGAAAGTATGGTACTTAGAGAAACGGATGCTAGGTCAACTTCTTTACTATATTCGGATTCAAAAATTATTAACAATCAATGCTTAATTACTTTGACAGGATGACAGGTGACAGCAAATTTTTGACAATTGATGAACTGAGGGCCTGCCTCATTTGGTTATAGCAGTTTTAATTGACCATTAGAAATTACATGGAGTTTTGCTTAGGAATCAACTATTTTTTTACTAAATCCTCTGATAGGTCTCAAGCTGTTTCTAGCTATGGCCCTCCATCCTTTAATACGTCTCCTTTGCTTACTAAAAATGTCATTCTGACAGTGACATTGACAGTTACATATTTTTGACAGTGACAGACAGTTGACTGACATGACCATGAAGTTTGACTTAATACTCTGAGGCATGAAGCTCGACTTAATACTGAGGTAACTGGAGAGTGCAGTACGAACAATTTTTTGAATACCACAAATAACACAGTGGCTGTCTTCCGTCTCACCTACACTTTAAAAAAATACGTATGGTCATATGAGACAACTGACAGCCACTACCTGCCACTACATACATAAATGTCAAATTTGCTGGCGACACTTTTTTATTCAGGGTGAGAGCTCCAGTTACCTCAGAGTATTAAGTCAAACTTCATGCTCTGAGGTAACTGGAGCTCTCACCCTGAATTAAAAAGTGTCGCCAGCAAATTTGACATTTATGTATGTAGTGGCTGTCAGCTGTCTCATATGACCATACGTATTTTTTTAAAGTGTAGGTGAGACGGAAGACAGCCACTGTGTTATTTGTGGTATTCAAAAAATTGTTCGTACTGCACTCTCCAGTTACCTCAGTATTAAGTCGAGCTTCATGGACATGACAGTGGCGGTGCGGTTTATATGTTATATGTTTTGCGAATTTGTGGTTTTGCGAGGCGAGGGTGAAAAAACAACAAAAAAATCTCTAATTTTACTAATGTTGGACTAAAGTCAGTCACATCACAACTTTAACCTAATAATTTGTGGTCAAACTAGCTCCTGGATAAAGCAGTTATGGAGTTTTGTCAGCAACTATCAGCCTTTCAAGGTGTTGTCCTGTCCGCTGATGTCGTTCATTCCTTTTCAAGACTTACGTCTAAAGCCGGTAAGCAATGAAACTTTTGAACTTTTTGTTATTAACATTAACATATCTTTTTGTGCTTCTATTCGATCTGAAATTATTCTCCTATTTTAGGAAACGAAGATACATTTAAGTCTATAATTGGAATTATTTCGAAGTTTCTTCGTGAAGGCCGATTTATATCCTCGCAAGGATTAACACAAGAGTCAATACCCAAACTGCGAAAATTCGCTTTATTTATCATCTTAAATACTGATCTATCGGTAGTATTAGAAATGTCTGACATGGAAGGAGTTGAATTTGTTATAAATACAATACCAACTATCCCTAAGTGCCTTATGTGTGAACTGTTTTGGGAACTACATTTTGAAAAGTTTGTGTATGAAACAATCGCCTTAACATATCCAGACTTAGGTTTGGAGCTAGCATCTGCATTTATAGACAGTATCAAATACTCATCACCAAGTGAATGTCTTATTAAGTTGCAAACAATATGTTCCGCTTTGTACAAACTCATTTGTAGGCTAAATTTTTTCAACTTAAGTGAAAGCATGTTTGCAGACAAATTGACTATGTTATTCAATAATTTCCAAAAATGTGTCAGTTTCTATACTACTCCCCCCAAGTCAGAAAGACTGAATGCCATGAGTAAAGATGACTGCTACAAGTATATTGGACATTGTCTACACTCAGTGCTTCTTTTGGTAGAAGAATGTTTCGAGCAATTCACTGTTACTCAGACTTTGAACCCAATAGATGACTCTATTTATAATATAACTTATATGGGTGGCAATGTGGAAGCTGCGGAATATAAAATTTGCGACACTCCTCATCAGCTAGTTCTTGATTGCTTAAACAAATGTCATATGTCCCTTTTAGATAGGTTACAAGAAGTTGTTATGGGTGTCAGTGTGGATATATACTGTGCATGGAGTGAGTTCGAGGATGGTGACATAAATGTGCAGAGGACAATTGGAGAACTTTGCTATAAAGTGCGCAATAAACTGTTAAGCATAGCTAGTGTATCTGAACACCCTGTTGTTAGTATGACTCAACAAATATCTTGCAAGCCAGTGGACCTAAATGATGTAGTTGAATCTGCTAGCACAGATACTATTATTGAAAACATCACTAAAAATAATAACAATAAGGTAACTTGGCTTAGAGCCCTTACTCAAAAAGATTATACAGATGAATCTATTGTAAATTGTATTGCTTCAAATTTAAATCTACTCAATGAAGAGGAATGTTACCAGATTTATAAAAAATTAAGGAACTATATCACAGAGAACTCTGAAAATATTACCTACTTAGAACCATTTGCAGTAAAACTATTCAAGTACTGTAATTTAGAAGACAAGCATAAGATATTGGAGGAATATTTTGGAAACAAGTATTTAGTTGACATGATGGAAACTGCGGATTTTGTGAATATGATGACTGAAACATTCAACAAACTGATTGTATCACCAGAAGCAGACCTTACCGATGTTCTTTGTTTATTTATTCAAAGTCCTCAAAAAGTATTCAATAAAATATTTTGTTTAGCAGCAGAAAATATACAGCAATCAAATATCATGTTAAAAGCTATGAAACTGTTGGAGAAATACTCAAATCACTATTATGCGTCTGATACTGAACCATGCTTAATAAAGAATATCCAAAATAGTTTCTTAAGTTTGGATACAGAAGCTAAGAAGCATAATTTTATACATTTTATTTGCGGATTGAAAGTACTGAATTGTATCACAAGTACTAAGTTGTTTTTACTAGTAATAATGCCAAATATTCACAAGGCCTTGGTGAATAGAGATATAAGCTCTTTGAATACCCAGTGTAAACTGCTCCAAGCTGCATATACTCTTGATGAGCTTATAGAATACAGAGCACCAACATTGGCCATGCTTGGACAAATATTGGATATAGTCCGCTGGAAGATTACCTCATTTGAACCTTTGTCTGCACCTACCCTACAAATGGCTATGGATATTCAATCTTCTCTCTTTAGCAGTTACACTGATATGATACCAGGTAAAAACCAACTTTTAAAAATTTCACTATTTTATTTATTTCTAACATATAAAATTTAAAGGGCGCACCTTTAGATTGTAACAATTTGGCGTGTCTGACTGAACTCCATGTCTTTCTAAAACACTAGCGACTGCCCGCGGTTTCAACCGCGTGGTTCCCGTTCCCGTGCGAATATTGGGATAAAAAGTATCCTATGTGTTATTCCAGCCTATAATCTATCTCTACTGAAAATTTTATCCACATCTGTGCAGTAGTTTTTGCATGAAAGAGTAACAAACATCTATACATCTATCCATACTCGCAAACTTTCGCATTTATAATATTAGTAGGATTGTCTCTGTTACAGTATTACCACAGTGCATGCCCAACAAAACTAGCGATGCATAATAAAGACACGGTGTTCGGACATGCCAAAATGTTTTAAATGTGGACGCACCTTTATATTTACCATTCTTGTGTCAGTGTCAGTTGCCATACTCCTCCAAAACGGCTTGACCGATTTTGATGAAATTTTATACGTTTATTCAGTAGGTCTGAGAAAAGGTCGCGGACGTTATCTATTTTTTATCCCGTAATTCCATGGGAGCGAAGCCCCAGGACGCCCCGGGGCTTAAATAAAATATAGAAATATGACTAGCTACGCAGCTAGTCATATTCCTATATTTTATTCATTTTGTTATGTATTGCTGGTTCAATGTATGAAACTATAGGTACTTAAGTATACCTTTGACTTGATTTTCAGATAATGAATGCAAATGGTTAAAATCCAAACTAAGGAATTTGCAACCCCTCAACATGTACTATTATAGAAAACTATGGAATCCACCTGGAAAGAACTATGTTGAACTTATTACTGGAATAGAAATCACTAAAGGCATGTCCACTGTGCAGTTAGCTACAAGACTCTCACAGGTAGCTACTTAAAAGTAATCCTAAAAAGAATTTGCATCCAATGTGTGAATAAGTGTTTTCTTGCATAAACTATTTTTTTTTTCTTCAGACCATACTAATTTTATCCTTCTTTTTTTTATTTTATCTTTCAGGCTCTCTGTTCCTGTGGCCAGCAAGAATGGGTAAACATATGGGATAGCCTTACAGAATTAGAGGATACAGAGAGATTAGAAGTGTTTTACGATTCTTTGTTGCTTATAACTATGTCGGAGCGCGCAAACCGGACTGAAAACACTTGGGCTTGCATACTGTACTGCTATAGGAACTTTATTCACATAATAAGGGTAAGTTTGCATGAATATACAAACTAAATCGATGAGACAGTCGATATTATTTTAAGGCGAGGATTCCCGACCGAAATAGGCACGCTAACGCTTGCTCGGCCGCGCTCGATACACTTCGCGTGGACCCAGCAGCAGCTGGCAGTGAACTGTGAACTCGCGTGCGCCCCGCGAATCGAAAATCACTTAAAATTCAATTAAAAATGAAATATTAAAAATGACGGCCGGAATCCCTCGGCTATTCAAAGACAATTATTTTCATATGTTTTTCATTAACTAAAACCAAGTATACTGCAAGTAATATGATATTTGAATTATTATTAGACGGATGTTTGGAATTTTATTTGCTACAGTAAAGTATTACCACAGTGTAATAACAGTGAGCGGACTCCTTTGTTGATAAACGCATGCCGCCACTGCGTAGGTATATGCACAGAAATTCCGTCAAGGATCAGGGTTGTCACAATATAAACTACTCAAATATTTTACATAAAAGTTTTAATTTGTAATAACGAAAGAAAAAAAATAGTCAAAAGCTTTTTCAAAAATAACATCGTAGCTAGTTGTGAGACGGGTCGATTTTTTCTAAATACTTCATTTTCCATTTTTCTAATAACATCGTACGTAACAGACAAAACAGAAACAGCGAACATGGAACAGCTGATTTTTTTTCGCGATTTCAAAGTTTTTCCCATAGTAAAAGTTTCGTTACGCTGCAGCGCTACTTAAAACGTACACCCCTTTAAGTTAGAGAGCGCAAACTAGAGGAGATTGCGCTCTCCTACTCTGCCGCTCACTTCCCCGCGTACCCCCCATCGTTGCCCCGCGCAAGTACATGAGTCGACCTACTGTTAGTATTAAGGCTGTGGTATTACTAATGGGAAATATAACGGCCGGAAGCACTAGATAAAAGACTTTAAAATAACATATATTTTTCTCAAATTTTTAGTACTCTTGGTTTGCTAGTAATCCATAATTTATCCCTATTTTCGGGAATCATCGCCTTAAAATGAGTAAAGGTAATGTTGTGTTCATGAGAAAGCTTTAAAAATTTTCATTAGAGTAAGCATTGCAATTGTGATGAAATGTGTGCCGAGGTTTTTTTATTTATTCAATATTTGAAATTAACATTTCTTATTAATTTCAGTATAAATTCTTCAAAGAGCCGCTGAACGACGACCAGGTGTCAGTAGTGTTGGCGAAGTTCGTATTCGCATGTAACTTTGCGCTGAAAGACAATACTGAGGACTTAACAACAGTCATGCTGCCACTCTTTGCCTACCTCACTGAAAGGAGAAACGACTATAACTTAGATGTAGTACAATTTTTAAAAACTAGATTGGAGGGATCCAAATTTTTAGATGCTTTCACAAAAGTATTCGCAAACGGTGCCAACTGAAAATTAATATTGGTATTTCATTTAATTTTTAAATGTCTGTCTAGTTATCTACACCTATCAGGGCCGTGACAGGGATGTGGTTAGGTTGGCGTTCATGCGAAATAAACGCAACGATATTTTAATGGACGGATTACGGCCCGGTCACGGCCCTGGGGGCTGATTCACAACCCGTCGGAATCGGATTCGAATTCTGTGCTTTGTCTTTGTCTATTCTATAGGGAGTGACAGAGACAGTGCATACATTCCGCTGTCGGGAGCGTTTCCGATGGTTCGTGAATCAGGGGGCTGGAGACGTACTTCCGTAGCGCTCGAGTTTGAATTCGCATTCGAAATTGTAAATTCACATACGAATTTCTAACATCGGTATTTTTGAATAACCACACCTATGAATTGCAATGCAACAAGAGGGTCTGACTTTTTTTTATAGTGAGGGGAATGCTCCGCATACCCAACGCATACCCCGTCCACGTGTTGGTGTGCGGACGGTGGTTATGTTGGACTCGCCTAGCCGCTTCCTGACCCTCCATCCAGTCGCAAGGACTCGATGGGGGGTCAGGAAGGAGGAATACCCACTAAACCCTTCACTACTTGCTCTCACCACAGTCGCTTGGAGTCGTAATGTGGAGGGTCCGGTGTGGTAAGCTCCCCCTACGACTCGACTGCCAGCCCGGTTTTCCAGGCCCCTACGCGGTGAGAGATGGCCGAGCAAGCGGGGCCATCTCCCAAGACAACCGGGGAAGGGGGCCGTGCGATCCCGGATGGCCGCACCGCACCGCCCCGCTAGAGAGGAATGAGGCGCGCAAAGCGCTGATACTTCCGCCCCGTCCATCTGTGTCGAAGCCGATCGGCATGAGCCTCCTGCTCGCGGATCCGCTCCGATGCCTCCTTCTGCGAGATGACATCTTCGCAGAAGGAGACTACCGCATACCAGGACCTGTTACTATTAAGCATGGCACGAGCTACGCCTGATAGCGAGAGGTCCCTTCCTACCACAGTGCGCAGATTACGGCGCTGGGGTGGACAGTGCGGGGCACACCTTACGAGTGTGCCCTGCCTGGTCCTTATCATGGCACCGTGTTGTCGCCTCCCTTCTTATCCGACACAGGTATTTTCCGAAACACCCATGCCCGGAAAACACCTGTGTCAGTCTGAAGGTCAGCGACCCAAACCCGAGGTTGCACCACTCGCGGAGGAGAGGGCGGATAGCATTAACCGTTCGTCTTCCAGCTGGTTCCCCCTCCAGCCTCTCCTCCCACTCATCCATCAGGCACTCCTGGGCCACACGCCGGGCCGCAGACATCTCCTCTGGGGTCACCGTCTCCCCTCCTGCAAGCAGCGTCCGGCGCTCAAGGTATAGCTCCCTGAGTACCTGAGCGTCTAGCTCCCAGGGAGGGGTACCTGCAAGCACGCAGGCCGCCGCGTGGGACATGGTCCGGTATCCCCGGATAATCCGGGTTGCTATCGCCCACTGGGGAAGAGGGTCTGACCTGACCACTCGTTGCAGAATTTCTACTAGTAGAATTCAGCATCTTTGTTAGTCCGTGGCTGCAAAATGTCGTCACTGACAATCATCTGACAAGTGTTTGTGTTAGCATTTTGCTTTATTTTTAAAGTTTCTCTGTGATTTAAGAATATTAATTTATTGGCAACACGGATTTCGAATGCTACAAAAATGCATGAAAACGGGTAGGTATAATATAGAATTTTATGAGCGATTTTCTGAGAGGCCATTTAAAAAAAGCTTCCAAAAGCTTCTCTAGATTGCGCGTTGAACGAAGTATGTACATGTCTATGGGTATATTTTGGTATGAATCATATTTACTTTTAAAAACCCAAAGGAAACTTAAAATAAATCAAATAAGTACTAATAGGTACTACTATGAGGAACAGAAACGAAATAGGTAAATTTAAAGATTAAGGTAAATAAATAACATCTGTCTGACGTTCCGTTTTACGTAACAAAAGTCGCGTCAAAGTAAAATTTATAACGTTCCGTTCCTTCTAACTACATAAGTGGGACAGCGCCATCTAGTGAGCGAGCTTTCAGAAAATCGCCCATTTCGTAGACAACAGCTGGTTGACGTACATACGTTTATTTTCATTTCGAGCGCTACGGCATGCTACGGTAACACGTCTCCTGATAGCATCTACACACGTTCCAATCCGACCGCCGATTTGGTCTGCTCCAGACCAAATCTGGACGTGTGTAGCGTAGTCGTCCGACCATAATTATTATTATTCGTGTTTGACGCGGTCGGCCGGATTTGGTTCGCACGAACTTCACTTCCTACCAAATCGGAACGTGTGTAGGCTTCCGACCGGACCAACTTGGCAGTGTTGACAATTTTGGAGGTTTCCCCCCTAGATTTAGGGAGAAAATATGTAAAAGCGGAAATATTTAAAGCAGATAAATTGCGTTTAAGGGATTTTCAGAGGATTCAATTTTATGCTCGTTCATGAGTTTTACGTAGGACTGAACGAACGAAAGGTTTAAATATGGCCATTTATGAAAAGATTCTATTTATCTATTTATTTTTTTAGAATATTTTGTTTAAAAACTAGCAATTTGTCGTAAAACTAAATATATATAAAAAGGGCATAACACCTTATCAATAAGTGCTGCTTTTAGTAAATATTTAGCATGTTTAGTATTTTAATGAAAGTAATAGAAAATTAAAAAATTATGAAATTGTTTTTTTATAAGGTCAATGTGGGGAAGTCCGGCATACTTTTCTAAAATTTAAGTTCAACTGAACTTATTGAATCGAGATACGCTATCTAAAGTGACTTGTGTCGTCGGAAATTATCCTACTAATATTATAAATGTGAAAGTTTGGATGTTTGGATGTTTGGATGTTTGTTACTCAATCACGCCAAAACGGCTGAACGGATTTGGCTGAAATTTGGAACACAGATACTTTGTAGCCTGGAGAGGAACATAGGCTTCTTTTTATCCCGGAAAAATGTCACATTCCTGCGGGATAACGTCGTGTAGTCCACGCGGGCGAAGCCGCGGGCGGAAAACTAGTAGGTAATATATTTTTTTAACCTAAATTGGTCTTAAAATAGTATGAATTGCAATTATCTTTAGATTTATATGATATTTTTTAAAACACGGCGTGTAGACGGACTTCCCGTGCAGTTTAGGGTAAGTCCGTCTACTAGCACTATAACCATAACTTGTGAGGCAATATGTATGAAAACAGTTTCTAGCAGTGACGTTAAACTAGCGTTGAAATGTGTGATTTATGTATTTGTCTATAAGGTTTACATTTCAAAGATAATTGATTTTATTTTATTTTAAGGCAAGTCCGGCATATCTTTGGTGACAGTGGTTGCAAACATTTTTAATAAAATTGTATGTAGCCAATTTCCTAGTAAAACATATTTTTTTTATTTTCTAATTCAATTTTTATATTCTTAATAAGGTAGATATACGAAAGCGATTCATTACTATCTTACGGTACATAATTATATCCCTAGGGATTTATCTATATCACGGCTTTATCATGCAGGTAAAATACGTGCAGCTGAAAAGGTTGACAATATCTGCAATTAAGGCAAGACCGTCATATGACGGACTTACCTTACGTATGCCAGACGGACTTCCCAACTATTACATTTAGTGGTTAGTAATTTGTTGCAGGTAATAATTACGAAACTCAAGCGCTATAAATGAATTCATCACCAGAAATAAGTATATTGATCACTAAATGACTTGCGTAATCAAAGAAACTCCAAGAACTCCCTTGATTTTCTACTTTTTTTTTAGTTTTTTGAAGAGACGTTACACTCCAGCTTCAAGTACAAAACTCGAAAAAAAAATGGCCTACCAATTTCTTTCAACCTAATGATGTTAGCGACGTCTATGACTCTCAGTTCGAACTAGCTCCGTAATACTGTTTTACCGACCGAGGCATAAGAAGCTAGTCATTCAAAAATAGAAGTTATTGGCGCTAGACGGACTTACCTCCTAGACGGACTTCCCCACATTGACCTTAGTAATAAAACATTAAAAACCGATAATATTTTTCTTTTTAATTTATTTATTGCAAGCAAATTGATGTTTTCAGTATTTATAAATAATAATAATATTGGGAGTAGCTGGCAACAACGGCTAGAGGTCGGCCAGACCAAATCGGAACGTGTGTAGCGCCGACCGATTTGGTCTGGCAGATTTGGTTTGAACACACGTAGGCGCGGATCAGATCTGCAGTGAAGTTCGCCCGCACCAAATCGGCGCACAGTGGTCTGCATTCCGAGCTCCATACTCATAGAAAATTTTTGCAAGGAATTCAAAATTAAAAAATTATAATGTGTTGAACACAACTCCCTCTATTTCTCATTAAAACTTGGAAGGTATGAAACGCTCCACGAGTGAGAAAAAAAATATTTGATATTTTTTTGTATGGGAGAAAACACGTAAAGTCCCTTTTCTCGAAACTAAATGGAACTGAGACCTTGGTATTTATACTAGTTATTATACCGTTCATGGCGGTCAAGATGGCATACCATACATGTGCCGTTCGGTACCGCTTTGCGCGCAGCAGACTTCTGAAATTTTGAACTTTTGGTATCTGATTTTTGACATTTTTGACAATAAAACGAAGTTACGTGTAATTAATAATGTAAAAATAACAGTATTATTGGTTAATTATTTATAAATAACGAAGTAGGTCCTTAAAAAAAAGTTAAAGTGAAAATTTTCAATAAATAGTACTAATTATAATTTGAACCCCTCAATCTTATTAATAACGTAAGTATAGTAAAACCATTAGCTGGTGCACTGTCTGTACTAATACACTACAACCAACTAAACGTAACGCTTGAAAAAGAAGGCTACTTAAATGATCATTACAAAAGAATATGGATGTTTAATGTTGAGATGTTTTAAATAATCTTGGTCTTAAAATACGCGCTCATTTATTAATAAATAAATAAATTTCTTACTACCACACCAATTATCTAGCTTATAAGCAGTTTTCATTAAGAAACAGTGTTACGGAAACTAGATAATGGATAAATATATACTTTATACTTTTTTGTAAATATACATACTTAATATACATAGAAAACACCCAGACCAAGACAAATAGACATGTTTAAGCACACAAATATTTGTCTTGTTTGGGAATCGAACCCCAGACCTCTGGCGTTGAAGGCAGGCAACCTACACCTGCGCCAAATCGAAATAATACCATTTAATAGAATGCAGAAAATGATATATTTAAATAAGTAATTTGATCAACAAAAAAATTGGTACGTACTCATAAATCAAAAACTTTTTTTCTAATAACGTATAAAAGACTATAGTTGCATACGAAATAACAATAAAATATGATTGATTGACTACCTGTAAAAACCGCAGAAGGTACTTAAATTAATACATTGCTTATTTTACAAGAAAAACCTATACTAACATTACTTACCTTTAAAAAAAATTGTTGTACGTATGAAATAACAATAAACTAGTAAATATTGATTGACTATAAAAACCTACTTACCTGTAACAAAAATATAACAAACAACTGACAAGTGACTACTATTTACAACGACAAATATTGACACATTGATACAAACTAGCAAAAAGTATCTTCGCCTAGATCAGAGTCTTCTAAGTCCGAGTCCATCATTGACGGACTAATGTCGACAAATTCGATGTTCTCCTTGTCTACACCCGTGTCATCGTCACCAATGAGCAGAGATTATACTATCGGAGACAGGTGTTTTCGTAGATTTCCTCAGCACGGGTCTTATACTGGACAATTATAGCTAGGAATCGGATGACACAAAGCGACCACTGAAGATGTCTTCATTTGTCGCTTTACGACAAAATTTGCGTGTATGATGTTCCCGGATTTTCGTAAAGTGCTTGTTTCTAGCTTCTGATGGCCTCTTCTGATAACTTGCCTATTGATATGATGTTGAAGTGCCTGAAAATTTCAGCACCGTGCAGTAAAAGTTTGTGAACATTTTCAGGCATGTGATACCAAATATATTCACATAGATTTCTGCAGTACCTAAGGTGCGTAAAATTTTAAAATGCTTAAACATTTATAGGCTCCCCAGACGTTATCACGCCAAAAATTATTCCAAATCTCTAGATCAAACAAGAATCTAATCCAGTGATGGCAGCCATTTTCACAGGTTCACTAAAAATTCTTGCTGTATTGCCATCATTTGTGGTTCTGGATCCTATAACAAAATAAAAAAAACACAATTTGGTTAAGGAAATACCTAGCCTACCTATACGTACGTTACATTTCAGGTAAAATATTGAAACATTTCAAATATTTCGGTATTTGGATTCACTTTGTTTGACAATATCTTCTTTTAGTAGATCTTCTTCCATTTCATCACGAAACTTCTGTTGTAGGTATGGCTTGTTTTCTACTCTTCAATGCTTCTTTGCTGTTTGTGTCCTCTAGCTTGCCATATTTTGAAGTCGAGTCTGTATGAAATATGGAGTAATCCGGCTGCACACCCTCCACTCGCAAAATAGGCGCAATAAGACCTCGAGTTGCGGAAAACGCCCGTATCGATTGAAGAAGAAGAAGAAGAAGATGGAGTAGTATGGATACACCTGATCCAAGCATGAAGCGTAAACAAACCATACTAGATACTTCTGTTGAAATAGGTTTTCTAAAAATATTATTATTATGTTAGGTCGCACACCGGTTGTAGTGTACTACAATACTTCGGTGAGTTACCAAAAAGGTTCATGATCCAAAACTTACTGTGATAAAGTCCCTAATTTATTCATCTCGAAAGGTGTCGCTTTACAGATGCCACATGTTTGAGTGGATGTGTGTGACAACTGTGATATGATTTCGCCATCAATGATGGTCTGTCTAGGCATTTTATGCTTAGACAGCATAAATTCCCATAATAGATGGCTCTAATCTCTGCTTTAATCACAGCTTTTTCTGCTTGAATATTTAATTTATTTTCATTTGAAATAAATGGGTCTGCAGAACATCGTTGATGTAGGTTTTGGATTCTCCCAGAACTTTTCATCTCTACAATCTAAGCGCATAGGCATAAACACACTAAAATACTTGAGTCATCTTCTCCTGCCATATTTTGTTTGTACAAACTTTGCCCAGATGACCCATCAATGCCCCATTTGCACAAAAGTGTGAAATCTTTATACCACCCGATGAATCTTCTAAACGTAAAAAAATTCCAAGTCATGACACAGTTTTATCTAAGATTGCTTGAAGTTTTGATTGACGAACGATTTGGCGCAGGGGTAGGACGCCTGCCTTCTACGCCAGAGGTCTCGGGTTCGATTCCCGAACAAGACAAATATTTGTGTGCTTGAACATGTCTATTTGTCTTGGTCCCAGACCTGTTTTCTATGTATATTAAGTATGTATATTTACAAAAAAGTATAAAGTATATATTTATCCATTATCTAGTTTCCGTAACACTGTTTCTTAATGAAAACTGCTTATAAGCTAGATAATTGGTGTGCTAGTAAGAAATTTATTTATTTATTAATAAATGAGCGCGTATTTTAAGACCAAGATTATTTAAAACATCTCAACATTAAACATCCATATTCTTTTGTAATGATCATTTAAGTAGCCTTCTTTTTCAAGCGTTACGTTTAGTTGGTTGTAGTGTATTAGTACAGACAGTGCACCAGCTAATGGTTTTACTATACTTACGTTATTAATAAGATTGAGGGGTTCAAATTATAATTAGTACTATTTATTGAAAATTTTCACTTTAACTTTTTTTTAAGGACCTACTTCGTTATTTATAAATAATTAACTATAATACTGTTATTTTTACATTATTAATTACACGTAACTTCGTTTTATTCTGTCAAAAATGACAAAAATCAGATACTAAAAGTTCAAAATTTCAGAAGTCTGCTGCGCGCAAAGCGGTACCGAACAGCACATGTATGGTATGCCATCTTGACCGCCATGAACGGGATAATTACTGGTATAAATACCAAGGTCTCAGTTCCATTTAGTTTCGAGAAAAGGGACTTTAAGTGTTTTTTCCCATACAAAAAAATAACAAATATTTTTTTTCTCACTCGTGGAGCGTTTCATACCTTCCAAGTTTTAATGAGAAATAGAGGGAGTTGTGTTCAACACATTATAATTTTTTAATTTTGAATTCCTTGCAATAAAATTCTATGAGTATGGAGCTCGAATTTCAGACCACTGTGCGGCGGTCGGATAGGAGCGTGTGTAGCGGCTATGATATGTGTGTAGTGTAGATAGACATTATTATTAGCTTTAAGATTAATGTAACTTGTTTTGTTAAGTATTAAAAGTTGTTTTTGATAACTTTAAAATGCTTGTTTTTCTGTTTTACACTACATTGAACATTTCAAAACTTTTGTAAAGTAAGTATATTTTTTAACTGATTTCTAAATTAATTGCGAAAAACATTTAAGTTTTGATATTGGCAGGACTCAGGAGTGTCTTTCCATCGCCGATTTGTAGCCACAGACTGCACACTGCAAATAGAAACTCAAAGAATATTGTTTTTTTTTTTTATAAAACTGGGTAGGCATTTGACCACCCACCACATTGTTTGTTAAAAGGATGTGGCCTAAGATGTTGCATGCTTCTTCAATGATTGTTACTAAGTGTAGATTTAAAATTCTTTTAAATCTACACTTAGTAACAATCATTGCTATAGTTTGAATATTTTAAAGCCTAAAAAAATTTAAATTAATGTTTTAAAGTTACTTAAACTTTTTTAGGTTCAACAGTCTTCAACTATCCACTTCAACAGAAGTTCCCTCCTTTTTTTCATTACGTATTTAAACAGTGCTACATGACAAATATCGTATTCCGTGGCAACATCTCTATATTTCTTGTTTTTTACCAGAACTTCTTCAGCTGCCAACTCAAATACTTCTTGAGACGTAGACCCACTTGTGCTCTTCCTTTTGTAATTTCTCATTCTATTAAGACAAACATACTTATTGCAAAAACCACTCGTTTAATATCACATACCTGCATAGTTGTGTGCAGTAACCTCGGATTGACAGGTAAACAAAGTTTTCGTACTTCGTGATCTTTAATCTTTAATCTCAATACTTGTTAATACTTACCCCACTCAATTTGTTAATTTTAGCCCCAAGGTCACTTTTTATACTTCATCAAGTACAGAAAATAATCAAGTCAAAATAATTGCAAAGAAGTATAATACCTAGTATTAAAGTCAATAAAATAGAATTTCACAAAGGATAAACTTTAATTGATTTTAGCGAATAAATTCATAAATAAAATATTTTTTTCACGAAGTACGAAAACTTTGTTGACCTGTCAATCCGAGGTTACTGCACACAACTATCACTAGCGCCGGCCGGTCGATAACTTACAAGTTAGGACACGTTGGGCTGTGTATATAGTTATTCTAAAGCGAGGCTCATATTTTTAACACTTCACGTTTGACAGGAACAAGTTTGTTAATTCTTACCCCCGTTAAAACCAATCCCGCTCTCCCCTATCTATGTACAAATACGCAAGCGAAGTTCGGCATGATTATGTCCGCATTTCCGCAATGCTTTTGTTACTAACGACACACCCCTTGACGTCGTGTAATTACCTACATACAAAAAGTCCAGCCGCGTAATTTCGGTCGCAATATTGCTCGGCAGGTATGTTTGTGTTTCGATACTCACTGTTGTCTAACTCTGTCCTAGGTTAATGAAAGAATGACGACGACGCCGACGGCATCGATACCTAAATGGTGGAATGGAACACGCAAAGTCAACAAAAAAAAAACCGTGAGAATACTATGCCTTTGTTATTATAATTTACATTAAAACGGAGGACTTACGGACAACAAAAAATTCAAATAATAAAGCGAAATTTAAAAAATTACAAATCTTTATTCTGATTACAAAATAACTGCCTTTTAAATGCATACAGAAATATCATAAAATATAAATTGTTGTTCAAGCATATTTATTCATATTATAACTTTTACGGATATAATAGTTTTACGAAGACTTAATAATTAAGTCTTCATAAAATCGGACTTTGATTTGAACTTAAATTTACATCGATATTGATCTATAAAACTTATGAGGATTGTGTAGCGAACGGTCCACAATCCTCTTAACCGATTCAGTGCGGTGGTATTTTTTGCAAACTTTTGCCCCTGGTGTGGCTCCTCTGGGGCGCCAAGTGCCACCAGGGACTTTCATGGCTCCTCTCGGGCGCCACGCGCCATACACAAAAGATGCCTATGGCGCCTGTGCGGCGCTATCCGCACTGAATCGGTTAATGAGCCAGGTGCAAATCAAAGACCGAGTGGCGACAAACAGACTTCATTGTTGATCGTAACTAAATCTGTGTTTGTACTACTGTACCTGACTGCCGTGTATCAAACCAGTTCAATACGAAGTCAGCAGCATCTAACAATAAGTCGGTCTGACGCCAGAGGCACGCGAACTATAGTGTATCTCGTATACAATCCAGAATTTAATATTTATGCATATGCATAACAATAGCAATCAACATTTTCCAACCTATAAACTGTTTGAACATGCGCTAGGTACTACACACGGCGGCACATCAGACTATATAATACATGTTGACCTTCAGACCGCCTTTATGTCCTACACGTAATAAAAGCTGTTATCGCAGTTCAACTGTTTACCTTGATGTGCTGTCGAGTGTACATACCTAAGTAATAGCTTACTTTAAAATATTAATGGCCTGTTTCACAATGTCCGATTAGGAGATACTTTCCAGTTTACTTACATTGAGTTATAATGTACTAACGTATTTACTTGACAGTTTTGTATGGCCTATCTGTCAAGTAACAGCTAGGTAACTAATCAGAACTTACTTAGACATTGTTAAACAGACCCTAAGACCGTAATATAATATATCTTTAGCTAGCACCATCCTGAAATGCAGTCTCTCTCTCTAAAATTAGGGTTAAGTAGGTATGCTATTTCACAGCTAGCACCATCCTGAAATGCAGTCTCTCTCTCTAAACTTAGGGTTAAGTAGGTATGCTATTTCACATATCTACAAAACAGTTAGGTAAGTACTTAATTATAAACAATTTCTAGGTAAGTAGGTTAAACAAAATATCGGAATTGAAATATTGTAAGAGAACAAATGCACTGTTTAAACTTGGTGTAACGTGTTTTACGTGTTACATAGGCTATTTTATTTAAAAAAAAACAGAGATACTGAGATAGGACAGAAGCCCTGGTTTTGGCCACTGTACTGGTTTTGGCCACTTTTGCTCTAAACATTTTCTAAATAACTTTTGTCATGTTTGCCAAAGGCAAATTACTTAAAATACTTAAGTAGGTAGGTAAGTACTTAAGTTATTTTAAGGTAATAATAACAATCGTTACAATTCCTTATGTCATACGGTTTTCTGCTATACTTAAAGTTTGACGACTATCAATAAGTGGCAAAAACCGGGGTATTGGCAGGGGGGGCTCACTCCGCAATTCAATCGACTACGCGCTGTCTACCGCGAGGTAGAGAATAGGCGGGTGTCACGCGCGCTCACCGCTCAGTTGTGCATGCGATGCCACGCGAGAAAGAAGTTACTTATTTTACTTTCGCCACACTTTCGCGCCAAAACACACGTGTATTACCTTATGGTTTTATGGGTAAAACATAGCAAAATCCGTAATATTAAATATTATTGTGCGGCCTTCGGTTGTCTTAACAACGACAGAAAGACACCGGATTTAATATTTCATCATCTTCCTTAAAAACCTGAAAGGTACCTAAGTTTTTTTTGTGTGACTATACTGTCTTATTCTAAGTATCTTTAATACTTAATGATCCGAATATTTGATTTAAGGACCCCCGATCCACCTTAGCATAGGTAATTACGACAAAAATAAAAATTGACAAAGTGATTCTCGCTTTTATACCTACATAGCTAGGTTAGGTACCTACGAATAATTATTATTAGGGAAAAAGAATCAATAGGAAGTAGCTGTTGCACTTTTAAAATAGGTACCTACCTACCAAATTACTAAATATCTACCTACTTTCTGTCTTAGAATAATATAATAACTGTGAATGCTCTAATAACCACTGAGCTACGGAGTCGTTACAGACTGGCCACGAAAACGCGCGGCGGACGGCGGCGGCGGCGACATGGCAACGAGCGAATTGCGCAATCATTGCGCGCTCGCAACTGACGTCTAATCAAATAAGTCAATGAGACGCACCAACGGATGCGCAATTCACACGTCGCCGTCGCCGCCGCGCATATTTGTGGCCAGGCCGTTAGAGTATTCGCCCGGACAATGAAAGGTCGTGGGTTCGAGTCCCATCGGAGCTAGTTGTGAGATGGGTCGACTTTTTAGCGACTCCGTAGCTGAGTGGTTAGAGCATTCGCCCGGACAGTGAAAGGTCGTGGGTTCGAGCCCCATCGGAGCTAGTTATGATGTGAGAAGGGACGACTTTTTCTCATACCTACTTCATTCTCAATTTTTTCAGTAATAAAAATTGAATTGTGAATGCAAAGAAGTAAAAATAAAAAATCTAAACTGTCTGTATTTAAAAATCATTTGCGCTATTTGTTGTTCCTTTTACCACTTACCTGCTTACTTCGTCGTTACATTGCAGTCGAGTCGACCGGCGACCCTACGCGGCAACCAAGACCACCCAAAACCAATTTGGCTTAAGCGTTTCCGAGTAATAGAAGCGTATTACGTACAGCTACGGTTCAATTTCGCTTGTAATGAACGGTAAATTAGTTAGGCAGGCGTGCGGGTGCAAATTATTTTAGACCTAATTGTCGCGTGGACAAGATTGATAATTTATTGTAACTGTTTCGGAAGTGAGCCTTCTGCTACAAATATTATTCTGTGGTATTGGCACCTCTCACATACAAATACAAAAACTATTTTAAGTACATTTTTATTTGAAAAAATGTATTTTAAAGGTAAATAAATTCTCTATAATGTAAGATATAATTTTTGTCCATCTTTTAGCTATTGGAACGTGCTAACATGTGCGAAAAAAATAATATAATTCGATTGTTGTATTTTAAAGAGAGTAAGCCCACTTAGACCGCACCGCCCCCACCCAACCAAAGTATGAACAGCCAAATATGGACTTAATGGCGTTCACTGTAGATGCATTTTACAGTAACAATATAAAATAGTGGACAGCGCGCGGTCCGCGAGCTTACCGCCCGCCGTCAGACTGCTCGGTAGTTGACGCCTCGCTGACGGCGCGCGGTACGCGCGCTGACTGTTAGCGGTCGCCGCGCCGTCGTCGCCACCGCGCTATAGAGGGAATAGCAGTCGACGAGTGGACAGCTGGGAGTCTGCTAGCTGTCGCCGCGTGGCCTGATGGGTGCCTGCTAGCTGTCGCCTTCGTTTAGAGCGCTGTTGGGTTGGAGCGGTGCGGTATAAGTGGACTATGACCTGAAGTAGTAGGTATAGTGCGACAAACTTTTCTGTTCTGCTTTTCAATCTTTAAAACTAAAACAGTTTTTATACGACATCGACAGTCCATTTTGACAGCTAATTTCGTATTGCAAGTGGCTCCTCTGTCACGCACGGCTGTCACCGGAACAGAAAAGTGTGCAGAAAAGCTTGTGGCACTTTAAACTTACTGCCGCACTCAGAGACGTCAATTAACTTTCATTCCTACTTTATTCAATACTGGCAAAGCCATCTTCTATCTCACTCGTTGCACTTGTAACAAGCCATGCTCCTTGGAAAAGCGGCAACGTTGCAGTAGATGACGTCAACGTGTTCTGTTCCGGTGGCCAAAACTGGAACTAACGTGTTTTGTTCATAATGTCATTTTACTGTCAAGTTGCACTTGGTTGCACTGTCCAACCAGCGCTGCTGTCACCGGAACAGAAAAGATTGTTGATCTATACACTTTACTCTTTGTTCTATATAAATAAACAATCGTGTAGTGTTGCCAGGTTAGGCGATAACTCTCAAATTATGTGGAAGTAAAAATCAACGAACACTCGAAAAACAGTATAGAGGTAAATGCTTGGAACACAATTTTTGACTTTGTAACTTTGTTTGGGCTAATAAGGAGGTAAACATAGCAAAAGTCCCCGCCCGTAGCCCTTTCATCCGGGGGGGAGGGGGCGGTTTGAAGGTCTCATTTTTTTTTCAACCCTATTTTAGGACAAACTAGTTTTTCCTAGGCCAAACTAGTTCATCGCGTTGACATTTCAGAAAGCGACTTTGCCTCGGAAGACCTGTAGATGTAGAACATGACACAAAAAAATAACCACCATTTTAACCAACCACGTGTTCTACAGGCCTTCCGAGGCAAACTCGCTCTCTGAAATGTCAACGCAATGAAATATTTTGGCCTAGGAAAAACTAGTTTGTCCTGAAATCGGGTTTGGCCGGTAAAATATATACAGTATTTTACAAAACTTTTAGCCCAAACAAAGTTCCAAAGTCAAAAATTGTGTTCCAAACATTTCCCTCTATATCTCTTCGTTGACTAGGCTAAACTTGATATAATATAATAAAAAAAAAATAACTTTCGCCGTAATTCAATTCACATCTTAGATTTCTGCGCGAACTGTTCATTTAAATAAAACACTTTCTCGGATTTTGCACGCATTTATTTAATAACTTGGTTAAATTTGCTTGTTACAAAATAAAAAGTAAATCTATTATTTTTGCACATTTTGGATAATTTTTTTATCTGGATGTGGCAAGTCGGAATACTCTTTGGTCATGTCAAGAAACGTTGCTGTTTAATTTTCTTGATTGCTGTTTGGGTGTTTTAATACAATATCTATTGTATAATTAGTGCATATAAATACGTGATCATTGTTGGAAATTACTTATGAAACCTTGGATCTCGAAAGATTTGGATTCCCGAAGGAGGAACACTGCGTCAGCGATGGATTCTTATCTATGATGTCAAGAAACGTTGCTGTTTGATTTTCTTGATTGCTGTTTGGGTGTTTTAATACAATATCTATTGTATAATTAGTGCATATAAATACGTGATCATTGTTGGAAATTACTTATGAAACCTTGGATCTCGAAAGATTTGGATTCCCGAAGGAGGAACACTGCGTCAGCGATGGATTCGTGCGATACCTCGAGCCGACTGGGAGCTTACAACATCAGTAGGAGTGTTTAATAAACATTTTCGTGACTGTGATATAGTTAAAATAAAACAACCCTTAGTTATGTACGCGTATTATTTGATTTTAAGGCGCTATAATCAGGAATTCATCTCATCTCATGCATACAAGAAATTAGGATTAGTATAGTGCGCCAATCTTTTCTGTTCCGGTGATTATCTTAGGAACTAAAACAGTTTTCATACGACAGTCCATTTTGACAGCTAATTTCGTATTGCAAGTGACTCCTCTGACACGACTGTCACCGGAACAGAAAAGCTTGTGGCACTGTAGACGACATTGACATTTATGACGTTGCCAATCCGAGCAGCATGGCCTGTAGGAGCGCAAGCAGCCGAGAAATAATAGCGGGCCATGATACTGGACATAAAAAAGAGACAGATATAGATTTTAATGACAATGAGCGATTTTCTGAGAGGCCATTTAAAAAAAAAAGCTTCCAATTGCTTCACCAGATGGCGTTGAATAAGTATGTACATGTGTATGGTATGTTTTGGTATGAAACATATTTAAATTAATTACTTACCCAAAGGAAACTAATAATATATTAAATAAGTACTACTGTGAGGAAGGGAAACTAAATAGGTAAATTTAAAGATTTAGGTAAATAAATAACATCTGTCTGACGTTCCGTTTTACGTAAAAAAGTCGCGTCAAAGTAAAATTTATAACGTTCCGTTCCTTCTAACTGCAACGTGGGACAGCGCCATCTAGTGGCTGAGCTTTCAGAAAATCGCCCATTAAAGTTAATTGACGTCTCTGAGTGCGGCAGTTAGTGCTTAAAAGTAAAAAGTCCTTAAAGTGGCCACAAAGTGGTCGCCTGCCCTAGATAAATCAATCTCTAAGTCCACGGATCCTTTAGAGGTCCGAAGCATGGGTTGGGAGTCCGCAATAGCACAGTAAACTCTAGTCATAACATATTTATTATAGATTACTGTGCATATAAACTGTGCAATACAATAAACTCAACATTTCTCGGACAAGCAAGTGGTCGAGAAATTATGTCCTAGAAAGGGACTTTGGAAAACAACCACGCGACAGTTTGACATAGGTACGCGTACGCCTTACCTTTTTTGGCACAAAGGCCTATCTATTTTATATCAAAAGTCTTTTTATGGTTTTTTATTAACTTATCTAATAAAATAAGACTCAAAACCCTGCTCTGGGTAAACAAAATAATGGAATTTTAAAATATAGGTAAGTACATTGGAAATCATATCTTAAATAAACTACTTATACTTAGATGATAGAAAAATTTGAAAATTATTTAGATTTCAATGTTAAGTAGGTATATTAATTAATAACGCTTTTGACAAGATCGTGATTTGCTACGCGATCTATCTCTCTTGCCATACAGACTGCAATGGTATCCGAGTTGTTGGCACATTTGGCACAATTCCTTCTTATGTTCTTTATCTTCCTTAGCATCATAATCACTGCGTCGGACTTCTCTCTGTCGTTAATGAAGAAAAACACTTAAATAGGTAGGTATAACGAGTCGCATTTGAAAAGCAGGAAGTAACAGGAGTTAGATAAGTATCTACTACTTATTTTAAGCACACAAAGGGTCCCATAGACTATCAGTCCGCCTGCAGGCAACGGCCTGTCAGTTGGCCGCAATCTGCCACACACTCAGTTTTACATACAAAAACCGAATGTCAGGCAGCCTGTTCGATCGAGGGCTGCAGTAAAGTCTCTTTGTCTAATGTTTAAAAAAACTTCGATCAACAATAACACAATAACACTTAAAAAAGCTGACAAAATTCTGGGCGTGTAAGCTTCAAATATAGAATGTCAAACGAGAAGTAATTAACATGTAATTAACCGCCTGGCCACGGGAAAGCGCGGCGGCGACCAGCGAATTGCGCAATCATTGCGCGCTCGCGCCAGACGTCTAATCAAATAAGTCAATGAAACGCACCAACTGATGCGTAATTCACTCGTCGCCGCCGCGCCGCCGCCGCGCTGTCCCGTGGCCAGGCGGTAAGTTACTCTAGTCTGGTCCAGTGGTCCTCTAGCCTGGACTCTATACGGGGTAACTTTGACCCAAATCCGAAAAATACTTACTAATAACTTATTGCTCCGCGATGTGAACAAACCATGTTATAGCCCGCAACTGATAGATAAAAGTTCACACCACAGGATGGTATTTTTCAACTGATTTCAGGTCAAACTTACCCCATAGGGCCGAAGTAACCCAGTTACCCGGTATATTATGATGAAAAAGGCACTAACCATATTTTCGGGATATACAGTTTTCCGGCAATGCTCGCAATTTTGGTACAGACCAGCTCTCGCGCATCGACTGCTCCAGAAGCGCCCGCAAGAGCACCTATACTCGCCGTATAAGGGTTTCAGTTGGTTCTAAAAACAAATGTATTAAAAATTAAAAACCAATCATCCTATTAAACAACTTCGCAAAAATTACAAATATTAATTTAAAATTATATTTCGTGTATCAATTCTTTTACTAATCTCTTTAATACTTTTTAATCTGTTTAAAGTTTTAATACTTAAGTTGTAGGTAATTGTAAATACCAAACAAAAAAATATACACATACATAACTTTGAAATATAACTAACTAGCGGCCGCCCGCGGTTTCACCCGCGTGGTTCCCGTTCCCGTGGGAATATCAGGATAAAAAGTACATATAAACCTTCCTCTTGAATCACTCTATCTATTAAAAAAAAACGCATCAAAATCCGTTGCGTAGTTTCAAAGATTTAAGCATACAAAGGGACATAGGGAAAGAGAAAGCGACTTTGTTTTATACTATGTAGTGATACCTAAGTGACACATTGTAATTTAGCAACTATCACCGTAAAATAGCGGCTTACAATACGCTTTATCGACGCCTCGCTCTAGTGTTATAGAGATGAAAATTTATCCGTTTCGAAAGTATATTAAAACTATTACCTACTCGCTCAGTACCTAATCATTTCCATAATTGTTTAGATCTGGTCAGACGAACTACTTACTAATGTATTGATTTGGTTTAATATGTGTGTTGTGAGTTCACTGCTTCCAGATCCCAATTTTAGCATCCAGTACTTACTGAAGGCAGCAAAGTGTACGTGCTGTGGCAATGAGAGGAGATAACGATGCTGAAGCTGCAGACCCTGGGGTGATCGTGCCGCGCCCGTGGGCTGAGGTTGTAAGTCCGATTGAGACGAGTGGATCGCTGATACTGGAGTTAAATTATGTTGAAGTATATATCTTGACATGTACCTTATTTTACTAATATTATAATTGCGAAAGTTTGGATGTTTGTCTCCCAATCGCGGCAATCGGCTGAACGGTTCTTGATGAATTTTTGGAATCTCTTGTCTGTGGAATCTCGAGAATAGCATATTGGCCTACTTTTGACCCCGGGAAAATATTTTATTTCTAACGGGGAAACAGCGTGAAGTTCATGTGGGTGAAAAGCTGTTCATAATTTTATTTATCCTATTTCTATCCATCGTAACCTACTTCTTCATATCTATTCAAATTATAAGTAACTAGCTGACCCAGCGCGACTTCGTTCCCGTGGCCCTACCCCCTACTCCACCCTACCCTATCCGTACTCTATCCCTACCCTACGCTACCCCTACCCTACCCCTACTCTACCCCTACCCAACCCTACCCTACCCCTACCCTACCCTTACCCTACCCCTACCCTACCCCTACCCCTACCCTACCCCTAGCCCTACGCTACCCTACCCCTACCCTACCCCTACCCTACCCCTACCCTACCCCTACCCTACCCCTACCCTACCCCTACCCTACCCCTACCCTACCCCTACCCTACCCCTACCCTACCCCTACCCTACCCTATATCCTTCCTTGGACTTCCACGAACATTTCAAGACCAAAATTAGCCAAATCGGTCCAGCCGTTCACGCGTGATGTCGTGACCAAGGGAAATAGGGATTCATTTTTATATATATAGACTAGCTGACCCAGCGCGACTTCGTTCCCGTGGCCCTACCCCCTACTCCACCCTACCCTACCCGTACTCTACCCCTACCCTACCCCTACTCTACCCCTACCCAACCCTGCCCTACCGTTACCCTACCCCTAACCTACCCCTACCCTACCCCTACCCTACCCTACCCCTACTCTACACTACCCCTACTCTACCCCTATATCCTTCCTTGGACTTCCACGAACATTTCAAGACCAAAATTAGCCAAATCGGTCCAGCCGTTCACGCGTGATGTCGTGACGTGACCTAAGGGAAATAGGGATTCATTTTTATATATAAGGTCCTTCTTAAATAGTGCACAAAATTTTAAGGGGTCAATGTACTCATGCATAGAAGCAACTTTTACTATGGTACCAACATTGAAATCGCAAAAAAATATCAGCTGTTCCATACATTTTAATCTATTCGATTTATTATTTTCTTTGAAACAGCTGATTTCTTTTTCACGTTTTCAATGTTGGTACTATAGTAAAAGTTTTTTGTATGCGTGAGTACATTGACCCCTTAAAATTATATGCACTATTTAAGAAGGACCTTATATAAGTATAGATTAATATACTTTCACTATATTCGTAGTAATATGAATAATAAAATTGTTGATAAGAATGCGGGTCATGCTCATACGGGGATAACTTTTAGACACTTTTAAGTTTTGATATTAAATTGGGAACTTGTTTAAAATCATTTATTGATTCATTATTAGAAATGATAATAATATGATCTTTTGATTTTCATGTACCTACGGACTGGAACCATGTATTTGTGCTATTCTAACAGAGGCAAAGAATAATGCATTTGGGATTTGGTGCTGGAGAAGAATGATCTGGAAGCCCTGGACGACTGGTTGACAAGTTGAAAAAGCAGATAGTTGTTATGACGGTTCAAATTGTGCCTACGGCGGCATCTTCATTAAAAGTGTAACTTCCTTGTAAGAATATTATTTTCATTTAAAAGGTAATAATCCCTATTACGAATATACCTTTAACTTATAATTCCTATTGTCCACATCCATATCCTTACGTATATTATAAATGCGAAAATGCGAATCTGTCTGTCTGTGTGTTACACAATCACGCCTAAACTACGGAACCGATTTGAATAAAAATTGGTACAGAGATAGTCTAGAGCCTGAGAAAGGACATAGGCTACTTTTTTATGTGAACAAAGGGCTGTAAGGGGTTGAAATAGGGGATGAAAGTTTGTATGGAAATTACGTCATCTTTAAAGCTAGAAGCTTTAAAATTATTTTATAGGCTTTTGATTAGTTATATAAATACGACATTCAAAGTTTGTAAAAAAACTGCCCTAAAGAGGGTGAAAACAGGGGATGAATTTTTTCGTGTGATGACGTCGGCAAAAAAGTTTACGGAACGGATTTTGATGAAAGTTTTTTTGTTATACAGCTATTGGTCCTTGCCAACATAAAGCTATAATTTATTTTGAAGATCGCTATTTCTGATGTGGAACCATAGCAGTCCAGCCAAACTATGAGAGATATAAAAATATCGTTTTAAGGAAAATTGCTAAACATGATGAGCACTTTCTATTGACGTACAAAGTTTGAAGGTCTGGTACACCTGGTGTGGAACCCTAGCAGCCAGATTAAACTATATGAGATACAAACATAGCGTCTTAAGAAAAGTTGTTTAACGTCATGGACATTTTCTATTGACGGAAAAATATCGAAGGTCTGGTACTCCTGATTTGGAACCCTTGCAGCCCAGCTTAACTATAAGAGATACAAATACAGCATCTTAAGAGAAGTTGTTCAGCGTGATAAGTATTTTCTTTTGACATACAATATATACTAATATTATAAATGTGAAAGTGTGTTTGTTTGTATGTCCGTCTTTCACGTCAAAACGGAGTAACGGATCGACCTGTTTTTTTTAGTATGTGGATAGTTTAGGAGCTAGAGAGTCCCATAGGCTAATTTTATCCCGGAAAATATCACATTCCCTCGGAAAAACGTCGTGTAGTACACGCGGCAAAACCGCGGGCGGAAGGCTATGTGATATAAATTTTTAATGTGTTAATACGTAGGTACTGGTTATGTAATATACACGGTATTTTTTTATCACCCCAAATATTTTTAGGGATTATTTTACTCATGAAAACAAACAACTTTTATTACAGGACCAACACTGAAATCGCGAAACAATATCGGCTGTTCCATACATTTTGATTAAATATTTTTGCATTTTTGTATGGAATAGCTGTTTTTTTTGCGATTTTAGTGTTTGTCCCATAATAAAAATTGTTTGTTTTCATGAGCAGAATAATCCTTTTAATTTGATCCGGGGTGATAAAAAAATTACCGTGTAAGTATATTAAGTACTTAAATAAATAAAATCATTCATACTTATTATAAAACTGTATGCGATTCTATTCAGGGGGCTACCGGCTACAAATTATGGGTATGGACATGGGCTTGATTTGACATTTGAAGCCCATATTATGCCCTTAAAAGCACAAAATATGGGCATCAAATGTCAAATGAAGCCCATGTCCATATCCATATTTTTTGCCGGTACAGGGGCTGTATACATTGAAAAGAAATAGAAAAAAATATAGTTTATAATTTAAAATATAGTTAATAATATTAAAATATTGACGATTCATAAGTACATGCTTATTATGTCTATGTGAATAAATAAATATTTTGATTTTGATTTTGATTTTGTTTTTGAATTTTTTGTCTGTCTGTCTGTTGTCCACGTTTCAGGCAAAAACTACTGAACGGATTTTAATGAAACTTTTTTTGTTATATAGCTATTAGTTGTCGCCAACTTATAGGTAGGCTATAATTTATTTAGAAGATCGAAATGGCCGATGTGGAACCATAGCAGTCCAGCCAAACTATGAGAGATATAAAAATACCGTCTTATGGAAAATTGTTAAATGTGATGAGCATTTTCTATTGACGTACAAAGTTTGAAGGTCTTGGTACACCTGCCTGGCTAGCATTTCATGCTAGGCCAGCTGATGTGGAACCCTAGCAGCCAGGTTAAACTATATGAGATAGCATCTTAAGAGAAGTTGTTCAGCGTGATAAGTTCTTTCTTTTGACATATGTTTGTATTGTTTGTATATCCGTCTTTCACGTCAAAACGGAGCAACGGATCGGCGTGTTTTTTTAGTATGTGGATATTTTAGAAGCTAGAGAGTGACAAAGACTAATTGGTAACCCGGGAAAATACATTGAGTTATAACAATGGGAAAATATAACTTTCCCTCGAGATAACGTCGTGTAGTACAGGCGGGCGAACCGCGGGCGGAAGGCTATGTGAAATAATTTTTTAATGTGTTAGTATGTATCATAGCGCTAAACTAATATATATAAAATAAATACCCAAAAAAACGAAAAACCTTATTAGCTAAAAAAATTAAAAATGCTGCCAAAAGTCACTTTCCACGCGAACGAAGTCGCGGGCACAGCTAGTCTTGATATAATTCAAATTGTGTACTATGGCAAATATGTATTTATAACTTGGTTTGTTGCTCATATCTGGTTAAAAATTGGTAACTGTGGAGGGGTCTTCAGTTGTACTATTGTAAGATTTTTATATATTGTAAGGACTAAACTATGCCAAACTTAATTTTTTAAGATTAATTTCATGTAATTTTAGGACTGTGATCCTTTTATGACTCGTAGTTGCTTTTTCCACCATTTGGGTGAAGTGTTTTATAAGAGTTCCTAGTTAACAGACTACAGATAACAGATTGGTCAACGTATTATTGCGTGGACCAATCACAGGGCATGCTTTTCCCGCCAACAGACGACATTGGCAAGGAGACTTGCTTGGTTGAGGCGTCGGAAGAGAGCGCAGTCTTGTCTTGGCTTGTGGTCTTGGCGGTCAAGTGTGATAGTATCAATAATAGAGAGATAATAACAAGTAATTGTGTATTCTCTTAAGCAAAAGTGTTTGTATTCTATTCTTTTATGAAAAATATACATACAATTACAATCCTTATCGAAGCATTATCATTCATCGACCTGCAGCAGACCCATCATCCTGACCTGAAGAGTAGTCTTCACACTTCTATCGCTTATATCTCGAAAACTACGCATTTCCCACCTCCTAAAAAAACCCTAGCAAGGCGACTTATTTTAAGATTTTTACCAATTTGACGTTTAATTAATGTATGACGAGTTATATTTTAAACGCACTGAGTTATAAAATTAGAAGCTAAAAGAGTTATTATTTAATTAATATTTTAGAAGTTTACTACATAAATGTGTGTTACAAATTTAGATGCTAAATAATAACCACCATGATGAGTTAGATTTATACTGGCTCACATGGAAGATAACTAGTGGTCAAGACAGTATTATTCAGACGCGCAATAATAGCGGCTGACTTAGTAATTTAGAATGCAATGCAGATTTTTTAAGGCGCATAATGCTATTAAAAAGATGGCGGTTTAATCACTACTTAATTTTGTCATGTGGTCCGATCGGTAGGACAAAGACAGTAGGACCACGTGGCCAAAGGAAGATTAATAGTATATATAGGTCGAAAACACGCAAAATAACTATATCCGTTCTGCAATGTAAAATCTATGTCTGTTGCACTAATATTGGAAAATAATAAAAAAACCTTTTTCGTACTGATAAATTAATTACTTACTTCCCTGCTTTTCGAAAATTATTTGTATAGTTATTTATCAGTTAATAATATCAAAACCACAGAGTAGGGCAGAAGCCCCGGTTTTGGCCACGTTTTGGTCTAAAAGGTTTTTTTAGGTAACTTTTCGTCATTTTTCCTTATGGCAATTAGAGCGAGCGCTCACTTTTTTCCGCAACTATTTTGTCTCTCACATGAAAGTCGTAGGGCGCTTGTGCACTACACTGAATTTTACCGTTTGTATTTTAATAATAAATTATAGAATTTATTTATTTCGTGTAGTTTAGGGATTGAAACTACACGAATTAAATAAATTCTTACTATTATAAATGATTTATTATTAAAAAAAAAATTCCGGGACGGTAAAAGGTAAAATTGGGTGGGTAAATTGGGTAAAAGGTAAAAAGGGTGTATGAAAGTGCGCGCATGAGCGACGGCGACGCGACCACAGTGGTAAGATGTGACACGGCGTGTCACATATTAACCACGACGATGTGAGACTTGTGAGAGACAAAATAGTCGCGGAAACAAAAGTTGCTCGTACGCGCCCGCTCTGTTAAAATAAGGTATACTTACCTACCTATTCTATGGTAATAAGCCTAGCTGTAATTGGCCATAAGTTTGGAAATGTACAAAATGAAATGTAATTTATATTTATAAGATGATGGTTTTCTAAGAAAATAAATGACTTCCTTGACATACGAATTTTTTTTCAACAATAAGGTCGCTTATGCACTACACTGAGTTTTACCGTTCCGGAAAAAAACGGATGATTGTATTTTAATAATAAACTATTTATAATAGTAAGAATTTATTTATTTCGTGTAGTTTTAATGTTTCAAACCCTAAACTAAATACAATCATCCATTACGGTAAAATTCAGTGTAGTGCATAAGCGCCCTAAGCCATTTACTGTTTTTAAAATGTTTTTTATGATAATTTTAAGGACTTAACTACATACCTAAGTAAGTATATGAAATTTACTGTAAACATTTGGTTTTTTTACAATTAAATCATTATTTTGAAATTGATTGGTTCCTAGCACATTAGAATATTATATTGATTTAACCTGGGTTTCGCTACTTTTGCTGTATTGATTTTTGCTATAAGTAGGTAGGTACTTACAAAAGTTTGGCTATCAATAAGTGGTCAAAACCGGGGCATTTGGCACCTTTCGCACATTTTGTATCATATAGGTAATACCTACCTACCTACTAACAAAAAACTTAAAACCCAGTGACCCTCTATAATTTAAGATATAAATTTGTCTTAAATACGCAGCCACAATATCACGGTAAGTAGGTACTGTGAACCCCACAGTACCTACCTTATAATATTCAAGTAGTGTTCACTCACATCACACGCAATTTAGTTTTACGCAATGCAATTTAATACCTAGGTAAGTACTTATGTTACTTTTGATAGATAAGATAGATTCTCCCCACAGTTTCACCGGCGTAGTAGGTATCCGTTCCCGTATAGGGTTACCATTTAGTAATTTGAAAAGTCCTGACAAAAAACCGGACAGTTCAAAAAAAGTCCGGACATTTTAGTCACAAAATGCAAACATTAGGTAGGGCAGGCGTACCGGTATTGGCCACTGTACCGGTTTTGGTCACTTTTCACTTTAAAGTTATATAAATAGGAATTAAAAAACTATTGCTTATATTTATTAATGGCGAATAAAATATTGGACTTTTAGTTAATAATTACAGCACTTAGCTTTTATTACATAGTACGATATTTTAGAAATAAACACCATGTTATGTTTCAAAGTTAACATTTTGTAAAATTCTTAAGCAAAATGTTAAGGGTAAAGGTTTTGAAAAATCATTTTTTTTCTACAATAAAATTGTTTTATGGTTATTTAATATTTTATATCACATTAGAATATGTTTCTTCTAGATGGATTAAGTGTTGTTTTCTCACTGTTCTCAAAAAAAGTTGGAAAACAATAAGTGGCCAAAAGTGGGGCTGGAAATTTTAGCATTGTGCCACCTTTGGCCACTTTGGTATTAGTAGGAAGTATCTAACTTTTCAAGCTCATTTATTATAAAAGACTCGGAATCATTAGTATTTGTTAGGGCCACTTTTCACTTAAAAAGTGATATAAATCTCCGTGCTTTATAGTGACACGGTAGAGGAAGTGGAGCGAGCGAGTCGAGTGGAGAAGTGGAGTCAGGATGCTTGCCCTGCTTGGCTCTCTTTCTCCGCTTCTCTGCTAGGTTTCCTCACTCCGCTTCTTTTTAGGGTTCCGTAAACAAAGGGTAAAAACGGGACCCTATTACTAAAACTTCGCTGTCCGTCTGTCTGTCTGTCTGTCACCAGGCTGTATTTCATGAACCGTGACAGCTAGACAGTTGAAATTTTTACAGATGATGTATTTCTGTTGCCGCTGTAACAACAAATACTAAAAACAGAATCCAATAAATATGAAAGGGGGCTCCCATACAACAAACGTGCTTTTTTTGAAATATTCCGATCTGTCCCCCTGCTCTGTCCCCATGGGGTGACAGAACGGACAAAAAAGTTTGATCTGTCCCCCTGTTACCGATGAGGGGACAGTTCGAACTTTATTCACCTCCTTAATGTTTGATCTGTCCCCCTATCGGTATTAGGGGGACAGATCAAACCTTTTTATTCCTGTTTGTCCCTCATAGAATTAAATATATAAAATAATTATATTTTATTCTTTTCTTATGTTCTTGAAATTAATGCAACCTTTTATTAAATAAAAGACAAAATGGTTTCGGTTCAATATTTACTTTTAGTTTATTAGTCCAGGTTTCATTTGTAGTAACTAGGTAAGAAGTCAAATCAGAAGACTGATTTTAATACAATATCTACTGTGATTTATATTTAAAGCAAGGTTTTATGTTGATTGATGGATAAATATTCGTGATGTTATAATAGTAAGTGTAAATATGGAAATTTTTATCTGTAATATGTACCTTTCGTGATTTGAGACTGATAATTATTAGAGAAATAAAAGAAATATTTATAACTCTTAGAATAATAACACCTAGAAGCCGCGTCTGAACCAAAACACAAGCGTAAACGCGTGCCATCTTCATTATCCTTGTTTGCGTAAGCTGTATGTTTCTACGCTCTTCTAACGCACACAAAATATAGCTTCAGTGTAACTGGCGCTTACCCACGAAAAATGGGAAAACGTGCTGCTTCGTTATGCGATGATTTGTCATGTATTTTTGACGACCGATTTGGCGCAGGGGTATACTACCCGCCTTCTGCGCCAGAGGTCTCGGGTTCGATTCCCGAACAAGACAAATATTTGTGTGCATGAACATGTCTATTTGTCTTGGTCTGGGTGTTTTCTATGTAAATTAAGTATGTATTTACAAACAAAAAAAGAATTTAAGTATATATTTATCCGTTATCAAGTTCACGTAGACACAGTTTCTTAAGAAATTAACTACGGGCTTAGATAATTGGTGTGATTGTAAGAAAATATTTATTTATTTATTTATTTGGTATGATGATACATAAAGATGAATATATTATTAAGAATATTACCTACGTGTTTTTAAAATAACAGCAAATCAACCATTAGTCTTATGATGAATGCCGCCGTTCAATGCGTTTAAATTTAAATGCCTGTATGATAAATTCACATTAAGATGCATCTTTTGTGAGATACATTTTCGCGAAACATTTACACAAAACGTTAACAAACCATAAAAATCATAGACAAAATAGTGGGACAAAATAGTAATAATGGTGAGATTTAGGAAAATAGTTAATTATGAAAATGTACTTATGCCCTTTTTTATTGTAAAGTTATGACAGCCGGCATCCCTTGCCTATTCAAAGACAGTAATTTTCGTATACCTATTATGTTTCAACTAAAACCAAGTATGATGCAATGCAAGTAATAGGATATTTGAATTACGATTAGACGGACGTTTGAAATTTTATTTGATACAGTAAAGTATCCCTAATAGAGTATTGAATGGCCAGAATATATATTAAGGGAAACCTGTAATTAGCCTTACCATATGTTTATATTAAGCTGCATATTTATAACAATTTACGCTGTTGGTTTTCTAAATAAATGAAAAAAAAAACACCAGATAAATGACGAATAAAATAAATGCTAAATTACTTTCATAGAACTTATAACACAAACACTTGGTAGCAAATAAAACCAACCAACTTAAAACATCACTGTGTGCAAACAACTAGCAACACTGTATAGTGATATGTTAGATGTTTCAAATTATTTGTTTTTTTGTCGATTTACGTACAGAAAATGTAGAAAATTTGAGCACATACCTGTGAAATGAAATTTGATCACAATTTTTTTGTTTTTCTGAGTTGCTAGAACACTTATTTAGAGTGCAATCAGTCATTTTGAATTATTTTTCGCGAGCTGTGTTCGACATAACGTGACCTTGAGCACTGACAGCGCGCGGAACGAACTGAGCCAGATATGGCTTAGTTTTAGTTGCGCGTTTTTCGTGCTTGCAATAGGTTTCTAGGTGTTATTATTGTAAGTTATAATAACTCATGAAAATAAACCGAAACCATTTTGTCTTTTATTTAATAAAAGGTTGCATTAATTTTAAGAACATAAGAAAAAGAATAAAATATAATTATTTTATATATTTAATTCTATGGGGGACAAATAGGAATAAAAAGGTTTGATCTGTCCCCCTAATACCGATAGGGGGACAGATAAAACATTAAGGAGGTAAATAAAGTTCGAACTGTCCCCTCATCGGTAACAGGGGGACAGATCAAACTTTTTTGTCCGTTCTGTCACCCCATGGGGACAGAGCAGGGGGACAGATCGGAATATTTCCTTTTTTTTGCCGTTTTTTTTCGATCTTAAATATAGTGTCAAATGTTGTTTAGAATAATATTGTACCTACGTTATAAATAGTGTCTAAACTTGTATAGATAATGGTACAGAACTCTTCGTGCGCGAGTCGGACTCGCACTTGGCTGGTTTTTTCATTCTTCTGTTTCTAGTCCTACTAATATTATAAATGTGAAAGTTTAGATGTTTGGATGTTTGTTACTCAATCAATCACGCTAAAACGGCTGCACGGATTTGGCTGAAATTTGGTACATAGATACTTTTTAGCCTGGAGAGGAACATAGGCTAATTTTTATCCCGAAAAAATTTCATATTCCCGCGGGATAACGTCGGTCGTCGCGGGCGAAGCCTAGTCCGAAAAGCTAGTGTTTCATAAAACCCTTGTTTTGCTACCTCGCTCCTCTTGGCTACCTAAGGCTTTTAGCTCCGTAAGGCTGCCTGTCTGCTGAAGTAGACGGATTGGAGGGGAGTTGCGTTTCCATACTAATTAAAAGTAGAACCTAAATGTATAAAAACACAGCTCCGGTTCGCTTTATTATATGGAAAGTTACAAAATTTTCCCATAATAGGTAGGTACACACGGCGGCACATCAGACTATACATTTGAGACCGCCTTTATGCACTACGTAATAAAAGCTGTTATCGCAGTTTAACTGTTTAACTTGATGTGCTGTCTAGTGTACTTCGAAAGTATTTCTGATATCAAAGGTAGAAAAAACCTCGTGGTCGAGTGCCACTTAAAGCTAGGTATCCCTTAAAATTAAGTAACACTCAACTAAAAGTGAAATCGGCGTGTTTTGATGTCAAAGATGGAAACCACCATAGTAGTTAAATGCCCCTTAAAGTTAAGTGCCCCTTAAAGTTAAGTGACACTCATATTAACGTGAAATCGGCGTGTTTTGATGTCAACTATAGAAACCACCATCGTAGTTAAGTGCACCTTAAAGTTAAGTGACACTCATATTAACGTGAAATCAGCGTGTTTTGATGTCAAAGATTAAGACCATCATAGCAGCTAAATGCCCCTTAAAGTTAAGTGCCCCTTAAAGTTAAGTGACACTCATATTAACGTGAAATCGGCGTGTTTTGATGTCAACTATAGAAACCACCATAGTAGTTAAGTGCACCTTAAAGTTAAGTGACACTCATATTAACGTGAAATCGGGGTGTTTTGATGTCAAAGATTAAGACCACCATAGCAGTTAAATGCCCCTTAAAGTTAAGTGCCCCTTAAAGTTAAGTGACACTCATATTAACGTGAAATCGGCGTGTTTTGATGTCAAAGATCGAAACCACCATCGTAGTTAAGTGCCCCTTAAAGTTAAGTGACACTCATATTAACGTGAAATCTGCGTGTTTTGATGTCAAAGATGGAAACTACCATAGTAGTTAAGTGTCCCATAAAGTTAAGTGACACTCATATTAACGACAAAGATACAAACCACCATAGTGGTGCTTCTTAAAGTTAAGTGTCCTTCAAAGAAAGATAACTCTTATCCAAGGAATTTATAATACAACAGGAAGGTGCACTGCTGCTAAAAAACGGTCCTAATGAGATAGTAAGAACGAGGTCAGGTTATCTCACTCCATCCCATTACGGCGGCCACGAACATGCGCGACGGGCGGCGGGCGGCGACGAGCGAATTGCGTACTTGACACAACGAAGACGGAAAACGTCAGAAAACGTCATTCGGCTTGTAATGTTGCTACTTTTCTGAAATCTATCATTCAAATTCTTTTCTAGGATAAGCCATAAAAAACATAAACGACCTGATACATTTTTATGCTTAATACGGTAATACCTAAATTAATATGCGATGTTTTCTATTGACTAAAAGTAATACGAAGCGGAAATTTTACGAAATTCAATTTTTATAACGAAAGTTGGTGAACCATAAATCTACTAAACCTGTTATTTAATAGTGCTGGCAATTTGAGAGAAAGGGACACCCTCACCTCGTTCTTGCGGTCTCAGCTGGACCGTTGACATTTTGTATTGAAATATAAACCTTATCTCTTAAAGTTAAAGTGTAGTTTTAAATACACAAAAATACGGAGTGCACCTTCCTGTTGTACGTAGTACTTATAAATTCCTTGCTCTTATCTTAACTAAACGTGACGTTGACGTGTTTCTGATGTCAAAAAAGGTAGATGACGCCGTCATGGATAAGTGCCCCTCACTGAACGTGACATTGACTGATTTTAGAGGTAGAAGACAACATCAAATTCAAGTGTCCTTTTAAAGTTAAGTGCCACTTATCTCATCCAAACATGGCATCGACGTGTTTCTGATGTCAAAGGTATGAGGCACTATTGTTTTATTGCGCCATCTACCTAAATTAGTGAATTGAAGCTAGTGCCTACAACACTAGCCTAAATCCGCTAATTTTCTTCTAATCAAGTGATAAAGGTATACTTAAAAAATTGTAGTAAGGAGCTGGCTGGGATTGAAATACTATTTCATGTAGTGTTTTAGTCCAGAACTCTAATAAGACATCAATTAAGCATAAACTCAACTTCTAAATATAGTAATTTTATGAAAGTGGCCAAAACCAATGCAAACGATGTGGCCAAAACCAATGCAAAATGGCCAAAACCGATACATTTGGCCCTCCCTGCAGAATTTGTTTTATATAAAAAAAACTATTGACTTTTTTTTACATTGTAAATTGTACCCTTAAAGGTCGATAAATTCTCTATAATTATAGATATAATTTTTTTCTTAAAGACTTAAGATCATTAAGCACTAAGCGTTTGAAAGTGAAAAAATCCTTAAAGTGGCCAAAACCGGTACGCCTGCCCTACTTACCCACCCACTTTAGTAACAGTGATAAAGTACAGTGATATACTCGCTCGGGGCTATTTTAAGATGAGCGTTTTGATACATGAGCGAGGATTTAATAAAGATGAAAGACTGATTTGTTTCGATATGATTTTACTCATATTCCGTCTAAAGCAAAAAAATCCGGACAAATTAAAAAGCCGGACAGGATTATAGACAAGGATTTATAGACAAACGTCTATAAATCCGGACATGTCCGGACTAATCCGGACGTATGGTAACCCTATTCCCGTAGGAATATCAGGATAAAATATAACCTACTAGATTCATTCCTCTTTCTAATATTACTTTAAGTACCTACCTAGGTATTTTGTTTGTAAAAAATATTTTTTACGACAAGCTTTTTTGCTGACTGTACCAATTTTAAATACCTAGGTAATAAATAATAATAGTTAAATACTTAATAAAGCTCTTAAAAATACCTATATTTAAAATTTCCCAACTTACTGATGAGTTTGCAGTATGTCTTGATCTTGATCTTGACGTACATATTTCACAAACATGATTTATCACCACCAAATTATTAACAGGTCTCCTACCGCAGTGGATACACCTATCTTGTTCTTCCTACAAACAGTAAAGATGATTATGTGACAAACATACATAACTATTTAAGGTAACTATTTTTAAATACATTATTTCATTGACTACCTACTTACATTATTAATTATTACGTAGGTAAATAAGTACTATACACTAATATTATTCTGTGACTGACTATACTTACCCCACAGTTGGACCAAAAACAGCCCATTGTTGAAAAACTTGGCTAAGTGAAACTAGACGACCGGAAGAACTTCGATTCGAGGTTGTGCTTCGAGGGAAACACAAATTATATTGAATTGAATTGTTCGCACTTGGCACACCAGTATAAATAATCACAAATTATAATGCTATGCGGCCACAGATCACCCTGGTACTCCTGGTAGTAGCAGGTAGGTAGCAGGGTAGCAAGCACAGATTATTATACTAGGTAGCAAGCAATCTGTGCACAAATTATATAATACTAGCTTCCGCCCGCGGCTTCGCCCGCGTGAAATTAGTTTTTGTCAATCCTGGTCCCTTATGTCTAAGAGACTCTTACAGGGGCCAGCCTCACGATGTGTACAAAAATATTTTTAAATGACCTAATTTAAAACATTTTTGTACACAACGTTTGCTGTTTTGTTTTCATTTGTTAAAATGTGGAGATTGTTTGGACTCGATACTCGCGAGCAGGCCACGTATAGTTGGCCATGCGAAAAACAGTTTTTCTCTAAATGGACACCTGCTACTTTAAGTGTTTGCCCTTGCGCTTTGTTAATGGTCATTGCGAAGGCTGGTTTGAGGGGAAACTGGATTCTTTTAAACTGAAACGGTAAATCTGTAGGGATCATGGGTATGCGTGGAATCAAAACTTCTTCATCTTTAGCTATACCTGTCATTATAATTGCTCTAATAATATTGCGTCCTAGCTGCGTAATTTGCAATCGAGTCCCGTTGCATAGTCTCGGCGCTTCGAGATTTCTCAATAATAAAACTGGAACCCCAACTTTCAGTCTCAGCTTATGAGACGGCACTCCTGACAGCTCTAAAGAGTTTAGAAACTCGGTAGGATAAGACGTCACCTGTTCACTGTCCATGACAATATCTACTGACAAATATTCGACAACATCGCCTTGCACATGTGACATCATTCTTTCGTTGATCTTTCCCACGATTTCATTGGTCGGTGCTAATATTGCCCTTTCACACAGCCATTCTCTATTCCTCATGTTATATTCTAAACCGGGATAGACGTTGTTTTTAAGATCTTCCAAGTTTTGGACAGCATTACAAAATTCTTGATTTAATGTAATCATGCCGTTAGCGTCCGTAGTCATTCGACCTTCACCGATTTTCAATAGAGCAGCTGCATATTGCCCCGATTGCGTATCATTATGTAGTTGTACTCGCATGTTTTTAGTGAGACAAAATTTTTTTACATGCACCCATAATGTAGACGCTTTCAAACATGCATTTATCTCATCTGCTGGAGTGCCTCTAGTAATGACAGGTAGTGTCTGTCGAAAATCACCAGCAAGCAGCACTACCATCCCACCCATTAAACTCGGGTTACTTCTGATATCTTTCAGAGTCCGATTGAGCGCCTCGATCGCTTTTTTATGCGACATTGTGCACTCATCCCACACCAACAGCTTGCATTGCTGTAGCATTCGGCCACGATCGCTGTTTTTTGTGATGTTACACACTGGAATTTCCTCATGATGTAAATTTAATGGGAGTTTAAGTACTGAATGTGCCGTGCGGCCACCATCGAGCAGCGTCGCTGCAATTCCAGAGGAAGCTACAGCAACAGCTATTCCTTTGTCTTTGCGAATTTGGGCTAAAAGTAAATTTAATAAAAAAGTTTTTCCAGTGCCTCCTGGCGCATCTAAGAAAAACAATCCACCCTCACCATTATAGATTCTTTGCACAACAATATCAAAGACTAATTTTTGTTCCGTGTTTAATCGAGGAACTGACTCTGATATTTGTTGCTGTAAAGAAGAGACATTGTAGTCCAGTTCTCTTATTAAATCACCACTGACTTCTCCGATTCTTTGTGGCCGGTTCATTCCAAAATCTGATAATGTCTTCCCAGATATAGCCATCACTTGGTCTTCAATCTTAGTTAGCGCCTCGTTATATACTAAATCATTATATGTGATATTGGGATTATTTTGTTGTAGTCTGTGCAAAATATCGTCAGACATATCATTTTGGTACTTTTCCCATAATATCTGAGGATTTGAAAGACCACACGTCGCTATGAGAATGGCAAAAAGATCTCTCACCTTAGCTGCTGATCTACATTGTGCAGCCTCTTCTAATGTCGAGTCCCAATGATTGTCATTCTCTAACAATCCTCTAGTTTCACAGGCTTCTCGGAAGGTAACAAACGTTTGACCGTTGTAGTTCTTGAGATCATTGAACGAAGTTGGCCCACGCACGTGGTGTAGCAGTAGTCTCAAACAAAAGCATTCAATGTTGCTAACGTGGACAGTATAGACCCGTCCTAATGCATCCCCAGATTTAACGCCAGGCCAATTCAGAACAGCAGATCCTTGAATTCGGCGTTTCCAACATTTTCTACCTGCATCCCACGTGTAATACCGAGGTACTTGAACGTACAAAAGTGTTTTTGCGAATTCATCTGATCTGCAAAGGTCAAAAAAGGCGGTCAAAGTGGTTTTTGGTGGTGTTGTCACTCGCTGGTGAAAATTATTTTCATTAAAATAAATTCGTTCACCATTCTCTAGATGCACACTGAGGTGCGTAACAGTAGGATGCCTTTCATGCAAAGGAAACCCTAACAGGCGCCATACAGCTTCGTTGCTGCTGACATAGCGACCAGACTGAAACGTTTGTACTTCGTCTACTGGGTTTGAGGACTCTGAGCTTCTGAAATTAAAAATAGCTTGATCGCTGCCTTTATTAATATATTTGCAGATGTATTTGATTGCACGTACGGAACCGCAAGCTTCTACATTTATATGGGCGTTAAAAGTTTTTAATAGGACAGGCGAATATGGTACTACCCAACTATTGTCGACAGAAACTTGACTACCATTTCGGAGTTTAACAGATGCCGTCCGGCCTCCGTCTTCTGGTGCTCTTCTACGATACATCGGGTAGCCGTTCTCATTATGGAGAGTCTCTTTCAGTAGGTTGCGAGGAAATTTTTTTGTACATTTACGGTCTTTCATGCACGGGCACAGAGGGTTTTCAGCCCCGCATGGACCATGGATCATGTTTTTCATAACAATATCATAAAGTGCCTTGTCATTGTTAGGATCTGGTATTTCAGCGCTTATAATTTTATCGATTTGGTCAGGTCGCAATTTATCTTTTAACCAAAGCAAAATGTGGGCATGTGGGAGTCCTCGCTTCTGCCACTCAATGGAATACATAAAGCATTGCACTTCTCCAAAAACCCTTCCTTTAGTAATTACAGTCATAAGCTTTTTAACTTTTAACCTAAACACTCTGGCAATGACATCGTGCCTATCGTTGGCGCTTTGACCTGGCATTAATTCGTCAACTATTTCAGACCAAGATGGATTGCAGGTGAAGGTTACAAATAAATCTGGTCGACCATACGTACGCACATAGGCAAATGCGTCTTGAGTATACTCGTGTAAGTATCGGGGACTGTTCACAAACGAAGAGGGCAGAATCACCATTTTACCTATATTATTAGGGTTCACGTTGGCATCATTTGATACAGCATCTTGGAGATGAATATAATTTTCGGCTCTTAGTTTTGTTTGATTTAAAGATATGTATCGCAATCTTTCGCTTTCAACCTTCACGTACATATCAACATAAAACTGGTTAGCGAGCTGTTTGCATCGTTGTATTACGTTAAAATCGTCTTCGCGTATCATCATATGATAGGCATAAAAGTCCATGCTCGATACTTTTTTGTTGGGCAAGGGGAGCTTGGTCACTGGATTGACTTGTGGAATTTGAAAATGGTACCCCTCTTGCCCCTTGCTAAACATAAGCGGGTATTGTAATGCGTCATAAAACTTGTGTGTGTCCGGCACCCTGGTCAATGTATTGTCATGGGTTTGTAAAACAATATCACGCGATGCGAACTGTTCACCACACACCATGGCGGCGACTTCGTTTATTAAGGGTGCATTATAACGTCTTTCATGTTCCCCGCTTGGCGTACGATCTGGGTGTATTACTAATTTGTAATTTTCCCCTGGCATTCTTTCTAAGGCTGTTTTGAAGGTGTTAATGAGGTTATTATGTTCGTGCAACATTCTTTGAATTTTTAAAACAATGTCCCTCTCAACTCCTTCAATATTTTGACATCTGCGGTCAACCTCGCTGTTTTCGTCTCCCATAAAATAAATCTGTAGAAATTTTGGTTGATCATTGTTTGTGGGAAGCAAAGAACCAATCCTATGATAAACTTGCCCTTGTACCGTAAATGTGGGTGAGAATCCAGGCATGATGACCTCATTACCCACACCAAATGATGTCATCTGAAAGCAAGAATTGTACTTTCTTATTCTGTTTAAAAATCGCCGAGATTCATTGCTGTCATATAGAAATAAGGATTTGAGTGGCTCCTCGGGGTCACCAAGCGTTGGTACTGATACTTTGCCTCCAGAACAGCACATACCTGGGGTCTCTTCCTTCCACTTGAGTGCATCACAGTGTCTGCATTTATTGGCCATTCTACCTATGAGGACTAATCGATGATTAAAGTAATCAATTAACGGATCATAATCAAAAGCAGCATCGGCAAATGCCTCCCACGTATTCATCGTAAACGTACGTCTCCTTTCTGCTTGCCGCTCGGAATTAATTAAACGTCGTCTACGTGTTTCTTCGGAGGTCTCTGCGGCTATGTACGAAGCTTGACGCTCAGCATCTAAGATTTGGCGAGCTTGGGTCTGCTGAGAGGTCTCAGCAGCTCTTTGAGCCGCGTGACGCTCGGCATCAATAACGTGGCGAGCTTGGGTCTGTTGAGAGGTCTCAGCAGCTCTTTGAGCCGCGTGACGCTCGGCATCAATGACCTGGCGAGCTTGGGTCTGTTGAGAGGTCTCAGCAGCTCTTTGAGCCGCGTGACGCTCGGCATCAATAACGTGGCGAGCTTGGGTCTGTTGAGAGGTCTCAGCAGCTCTTTGAGCCGCGTGACGCTCGGCATCAATGACCTGGCGAGCTTGGGTCTGCTGAGAGGTCTCAGCAGCTCTTTGAGCCGCGTGACGCTCGGCATCAATGACTTGGCGAGCTTGGGTCTGCTGAGGGGTCTCTGCAGCCCTTTGTGCAGCATGACGATCAGCGTCTAAATTATGACGGGTCTGCATGTGCTCAAAAGTTTCAGCAGCCCTTTGAGCTGCGTGACGCTCGGCATCTAAAGCCCGACGGATCTGTGAATCCTCTTCTGATTCCAGTGATCTAGCAAGTTTAGCAGCCCGAGCTCTGCTAGAGCTATTAGCTAAATTGGACTTTCGTTTGCGAGGCATCGTAGAAAAACAAAAATGAAATGAATCGAACAAAACAGATGTACAGATTAATATTTATTATATTAAAAAAAACCTTTAATAAGCACCTACTCGGTAAAAATTATGCGCTCATCCCACGGCGATGTCAATTAAACACATCGTCCGTCACGTTTAAATGGAAAAAAAGTAACTAAGTAATTAAATTATCAATATTTATTTACAACCAATGCATAAAAAAGTAGGAGGTTAGTAGCTTAGGTTAGTTTTACACCTACTACGACCTCTTAGATTAATTAAAAAAAGGAAATAAAAGCAAATCGGATTTTTTTAAAGTAACGGAAAATATCTTACCTACTTTTAACTATGAACTAAAAGAAATATCAAGTATGTACAAAATTAATTTACAGGACCTAATTAATAAAAAACACTTAAAAAGTTATACGAAACAAAAAAAATCGAACAAAACAGATGTACAGATTAATATTTATTATATTAAAAAAAACCTTTAATAAGCACCTACTCGGTAAAAATTATGCGCTCATCCCACGGCGATGTCAATTAAACACATCGTCCGTCACGTTTAAATGGAAAAAAAGTAACTAAGTAATTAAATTATCAATATTTATTTACAACCAATGCATAAAAAAGTAGGAGGTTAGTAGCTTAGGTTAGTTTTACACCTACTACGACCTCTTAGATTAATTAAAAAAAGGAAATAAAAGCAAATCGGATTTTTTTAAAGTAACGGAAAATATCTTACCTACTTTTAACTATGAACTAAAAGAAATATCAAGTATGTACAAAATTAATTTACAGGACCTAATTAATAAAAAACACTTAAAAAGTTATACGAAACAAAAAAAATAATTTTACTGGATCGAAAAATGTAATTCTCTATAGCGCAAATTTTTCTAATCGCATGCGTCCGACAACGACGTCTGCCCTCACGTGTCTGCCCGTTCGGGTAGGCATAGTTAGATTCGTGCGCTCCCCCACCACACGACAGCGCCGCGCCGTTGCCTGCCGCAGATGCCGCCACACTTCGGCGAATGTGCGCGACGACGACCGACGGCAGCGGCGGCGATGCAGAGTATTCGTTAAAAGGAATTTAAACTTCAAAAGCGAACTTTTTTTGTAACTTGATACACCCAAAACTTCTAAATTACATGTTCCTAGGTTCAGTGATTAAGATTTCGTATACAAAAAGTTTGGCTTTGTAGTTCCAGTTCCGAATCCGTTCCGTTCGAATTTCGGGAATTCCGTTTGTAGAAAAATTCTGCACATCCTTTGAGACCTACGTACCAAGATTCATGGTCTTATCTTCAATTCAACCCCTATTTCACCCCCAAACTGGTAAAAATTTCAAAATGCTAGAACAAACGATTTTTTGTTTCTTATGACGTGATATTTGACGAACTTGCATACTAACTTTCAACCCTTATTTCACCCCTTAGCTGGTCGAAATTTCAAAAATGCTAGAACAAATGTTTAATGATTTCTTATCAAGTGCTTAAATATAAAGTTTCATGGTTTTATCTTTTAAAATTAAGAAATCCCATACAAACTTTCAACCTCTATTTCAACCCCTTCATCCCTTTTTTCGAAATAAAAAGTAGCCTATGTTCTGTCTCAGGGTCTAAAGATTGTCTGTACCAAATTTCATCAAAATCGGTTGCGAGGTTTAAGCGGGAAAGCGTAACAGACAGACAGACAGACAGACAGACAGACAGAGTTACATTCGCATTTATAATATTAGTTGGGATAGACTACAATACTACTCTGTGTATGCGGCGCACTCGGCGCACTCGCTGGCGGCCGGCGTGCGCTGGCACTCGCAGGGTGGGACGGACTTTCCGGTGTCATAGAGAAATACAACTTTTTTTTCTGTCTTGTCGTTTGTTATGCTGCGTTTAGACGCGTGCCACGCCACGCAGCGTTCGGGGCGCGTCGCGTCGCGTGCAGCACGGCACGCAGCCATTGAGTTATAATGTGCTAACGTACTAGATAAGCTATCCCAAACAAAAATAGTATAGTCACAGTTTAAGCAATCTTTCTATACAGTTGGACGACGCCCTTGAAGTTGGGCGATGCCGACGCCTGTATAGGTATTTACGTAAGTACGTAAGGGTTGTCACTTTAGAATGTGACGGTGGACCTGCTGCTGCCTGCTGGCCTGCTAACAAAAGAGTTGGCCGCCATCTTGGATTTTTTAATACTTTTAACATTGCGTTGCTGTTTTCTTGTAAAAATAGGTACCAGAAACTAAGTTTCATCAAAATTGGCTTACAAACAAAAAAAGTTAGCCACCATCTTGGATTTATTTTTATTTTTAACATTGCGTTGCTGTTTTCTTGTCAAAATAGTACTAGAAACTGAGTTTCATCGAAATCAGCCTGCAAACAAGAAAGTTGGCTGCCATCTTGGATTTTTTTATACTTTTATATACGTTGTTGTTTTCTTGTCAAAATAGTACCAGACACTGAATTTGATTGAAATCGGCCAGCATACAAAAAATTTGTCCGCCATCTTGGATTTTTACATTTTTAACATTGCGTTGCTGTTTTCTGGTCAAAATAGAACCACAAACTGAGTTTCATTGAAATCGGCCTGCAAACAAAAGAGTCAGCCGCCATCTTGGATTTTTAATATATTTAACATTTCGTTGCTGTTTTCTTGTTAAAATAGTACCAGAAACTGAATTTCACCGAAATCGGCTAGCACACAAAAAATTTGGCCGCCATCTTGAATTTTTATATTTTTAACATTGCGTTGCTGTTTTCTTGTCAAAATAGTACCAGAAATTGAGTTTCATCGAAATCGGCCTGCTAACAAAAAAGTTGGCCGCCATCTCGGATTTTTTTATACTTTTAACATTGCGTTGTTGTTTTCGTGTCAAAATAGTACCAGAAACTAAATTTCATCAAAATCGGCTTACAAAAAAAAGTTGGCCGCCATCTTTTTTTTATTTTTGACATTGTGTTGTTGTTTTCTTGTCAAAATTGTACCAAAAACCAAGTTCCAACAAAGTCGGCCCGCAAACAAAAAAGTTGTCCGCCATCTTGGATTTTGGAAATTGCCTTTTTTTTAATAAGCGAGATGAAGATTTGCACGCACTAACACTACATGTAGGGGTCACAAAACCGGTTTCACCGAAATCGAAAAAACCGAGTAAACCGGGTTTGCAGCAAATTTTTAAAACCGGGTTTAAGATTTGACAAAACCGGTTATTTCGATTTTACGGTTTTTAACTGTGGTCGACATTATTGGCCAAAAATTCCCACTCTACCAGATTTCTGGAAATATGATCTAACTCGCAACACTGGTTTCACGCAGCGCTCAAACAGTTCTAGAATCCTGAGCCTGAGCCAATTAAAAACAATATTAGGTCATCCCAATTCATAACCGCAGACTAAGTAGAAGAGTAGAAAAAGCCTTCTCATCTGCCTGCTAGGTACCTACTTAAAGTACCAAAGACCACATTCATACGCTGCGGCAAGTTATACAGAAGACCGAAGAGTAAGTACAACTTGCCACTTTGCCGCTGGATGCGGATAGCGCAGGACCGATCGTTGTGGAGATCCTTGGGGAAGGCCTATGCCCAGCATTGGGCGTCGTTTGGTTGACATGATGATGATGAATATAATTTTAATTTGACTTTAAGGGATGTTCCAAGAGGCACTAATTGGTAATATTATTGTTACAAATGATTATTAAGGCTGATTAATTAAGAATATTCCTTGACATTCGATTTTTATTAACATTAAATAATAGAATCGAAATCACCGAAAAAACCGGAAAACCGGTTTTGTCACAAATTCAAAACCGTAAACCCGGTTTTCAAATATACTTTCGAATTTGTGACCCCTAACTACATGTCGTATGCACCATAATATTAATTTAAAAATAAATTATAACGATAAAGACGTGATAGCCCTGGAAGACTTGTCCCGACTTACTATGAACGGCGTTGTATGTAACTCGGGACAACCACTCCCCCGTCTCACCCCGCAAGCCCCGCACGATTGACCTGTCTAGACGTCTCCGTCGGCCTACTGTATGAAAATTTGCTTATTCTGTGGTATAGTAGTTCAACAGACATAGATCAAACATTGCAGAACAGACATAGCTTTTGTGCGTGTTTTCTGCCTACAAAATTTTATGAGAATTCATATTTTATTTAATTAATTATTTTTTTGAAGATTAAACATTGACATCGTGAGAGAAATACTTACTAATCGAGTTTATTTTTGGTACTTATATACGTTTAAATACATGAATACTATTAATTATTTTACAAGTTTTAACTTCCTAATAACCTATTTATGAATTTTTTTGATAATGTTTATTATCTATACTAATATTATAAAGCTGAAGAGTTTGTTTGGTTGAACGCGCTAATCTCAGCAACTACTGGACCGTTTTAGAAAATTCTTTGATCATTAGAAAGCTACATTCTTCCCGAGTGACATAGGCTATATTAAATTTTATCCCGACATTCCTATAGCAACGGGTACCACGCGGGTAAAATCACGAGGATCCGCTAGTCCTATCCTACTTTATCCTACTAATATTATAAATGTGAAAGTTTGGATGTTTGGATGTTTGGATGTTTGTTACTCAATCACGCCAAAACGGCTGAACGGATTTGGCTGAAATTTGGAACACAGATACTTTGTAGCCTGGAGAGGAACATAGGCTACTTTTTATCCCGGAAAAATGTCACATTCCTGCGGGATAACGTCGTGTAGTCCACGCGGGCGAAGCCGCGGGCGGAAAACTAGTAATATTATAAATGTATAAGTTTAGATGTTTGGATATTTGGATGTTTGTTGCTCAATCACGGCAAAACGGCTGAACGGATTTGGCTGAAATTTAGGACACAGATACTTTGCAGCCTGGAGAGAAAAATAGGATACTCTTTATCTCGGAAAATTTCATCATTTCTTTAAAATTACCTATCTTATTTTTCTATTATAAAACAACTTAATTTTTTAGTCAAGTGCTTAGCACAGATAGGTCCCTATTGTATTATAATATTCTACATTCGGCATAAGAAAAAACTTATTCTGAGGTGAGGGACAAAACAAAACGGCGCTACATGATATAATGTTGCCAGCGGTGAAAAATACTGCTTAGTTTAAGAGGAAATCGAATGTTCCGATCTTTCCCCATATCCGGTCTTATCTTGCCCCAAAGCACCTTACACAAGCACAAACACATTCAGCCTTTGATCTTTGTCAAAAAACCGACAGTCGTCCCTACGTAGTGATTACATGCTCTTTGGTCGTCCCGATCGACGGCATGCAAGAGCACATTTACGGGCGCATGCACAAACAGCCTGTTTACATGCTTGTGCAATTGCAATTCGAAAATAGACCCTCGGGGGACTTATTTGCGAATTTCGCCACTCGCGTCGAGCGATCGAGCCTATCTAGTATTATATGATCTGAAGTACTGGCCGACCACTGTATTTTAATGGTGTAGTGTAGTCACGTGTAGTCAAGGAATTTATAAGTAGCTACTATGTAGGTACGTAGTACTTACTTATAAATTCCTTGGGTGTAGTCTAGTGTGTAGTTTATCAGAAATCCGCAATAAATACTGGCATTCGTCAATACACTAGACTAGACGATCAGTATATAGGTAACACAAAATAAAATAAATAAGTACTGATGGATTACAGTATTTACTGAGTGTCGAGGGTTGAATGAGCGATTTTCTGAGAGGCCATTTAAAAAAAAAAGCTTCCAATTTCTTCACTAGATGGCGTTGCATAAGTATGTACATGTCTATGGTATATTTTGGTATAAAACATATTTAAATTAATTACTTTTTAAAAACCCAAAGGAAACTAATAATATATTAAATAAGTACTACTGTGAGGAACAGAAACGAAATAGGTAAATTTAAAGATTTAGGTAAATAAATAACATCTGTCTGACGTTCCGTTTTACGTAAAAAAGTCGCGTCAAAGTAAAATTTATAACGTTCCGTTCCTTCTAACTGCATAGGTGGGACAGCGCCATCTAGTGGCTGAGCTTTCAGAAAATCGCTCATTAAAAGCTTTTTTTTTTAAATGGCCTCTCAGAAAATCGCTCATTGCTTCACTGGATGGCGTTAAACGAAGTATGTACATGTCTATGGTATATTTTGATATGAAACATATTTAAATTAATGAGCGATTTTCTGAGGCCATTTAAAAAAAAATAGCTTCCAATTGCTTCACTAGATGGCGTTGAATAAGTATGTACATGTCTATGGTATATTTTGGTATGAAACAAATTTAAATTAATTACTTTTTAAAAATCCAAAGGAAGCTAATAATATATTAAATAAGTACTACTGTGAGGAACAGAAACGAAATAGGTAAATTTAAAGATTTAGGTAAATAAATAACATCTGTCTGACGTTCCGTTTTACGTAAAAAAGTCGCGTCAAGGTAAAATTTATAACGTTCCGTTCCTTCTAACTGCATAGGTGGGACAGCGCCATCTAGTGACTGAGCTTTCAGAAAATCGCCCATTACTTTTTAAAAACCCAAAGAAAACTAATAATATATTAAATAAGTACTACTGTGAGGAACAGAAACGAAATAGGTAAATTTTAAGATTTAGGTAAATAAATAACATCTGTCTGACGTTCCGTTTTACGTAAAAAAGTCTTACGAAAAAGAAGAAGAACTTTATCAGAAAATAGGCATGAAACAGAACTTATTAAATGTATTTTATCATCTGTATTTTAATTAAAGGTTAAAAAAGTAGGTACGCAAAAAACAAATCTTTAAAATTAATTGGACACAAAGCCTCCATGCGTCATAAGATCCGCAAGACAATTTTGTTTAGCAATGTATAGTCTAACTAATAAACAGATTTTTATTACTGTACGTGGACTTTTTATTTCTATCCATTTTAGCAAAATACGCCTATCAGAAATACAGACATACATTTCATATAAGTACATACAGGTCAAACTGCCAACCTACTTTTTTGAAGTCGGTTCAAAAGTAAGTATGCTTATTATAAAGCATATGTGTATGTGTCGATTGTCACATTATTGCCTCATAAGTGATGCAAAGTACCCTCTATACTTTGCCTCGCGGAGTCCTCATCTTAACTAATATTATAAATAGAAAGTGAGTTCGGATGTTTAAATGTATGTTTGTTTTAGCTACAAGAGCTCCCTAGGAAGCGTGGTGTTCTCGTGTGAGCCAAGTCTGGTTAACTATAAATTGTCCTCGAAAAAACCAAATCGTGTAGTCACTCACGTCTCACTCATTAGAGAGGGACGCACACCATAATAGGGCTATCTCGCTCGGCTCGGCTGTAACTCATGAGTGCGCAATCTTGTTATATTATAATATCTTTGGGTAAGGAGGACTATCTCCGTCTTGAAAAAATGTCTGTCAAACTAAGGTCAAACTGCGTTAAATTGGCGCTGTAGTAGCAACCATGTTTCGCTCCGTAGTAGTTTCCTCTGTGGTTATGGGGCACTTTTCAAAACAAGAAACCAAGATACATAATTATTAATTTACCAATTTTTATCGACTGTTTGATTTTTATAATATTTAAAAAAGACATAAGATAGATATAGATTAGATTACTTTCTTGTGGGTGCACCCTCGCTCAACATAATTAGTAAATAAAGCTGTGGTTGACGGTGTTGGTCTCACAATAATTTAATATATTTTGTAAAATTAGTTTAATATTTCCTATTGTGAAACTGTTTGTTGACCCCAATAAATAAAAAAAAAAAAAAAAAAATAAGTAGGTACCTACTTACATAAATAAAATGAGGGAATTTCATGTCACTTAAAAGTCACTAAAAATATAAAATTTTCTAATGCGGGCGGATGCGGCTACAACTACTACATTCACACCAATCATATGTCTACACCAACGCCCGTTGCGGAGAATTTTGGAGCTGTTATTTAGCTGTCATAGCTGGATACTTTTTAGTGTTTCCCATGAAGTTTGACTTAATACTCTGAGGTAACTGGAGCTCTCACCCTGAATAAAAAAGTGTCGCCAGCAAATTTGACATTTATGTATGTAGTGGCTGTCAGCTGTCTCATATGACCATACGTATTTTTTTAAAGTGTAGGTGAGACGGAAGACAGCCACTGTGTTATTTGTGGTATTCAAAAAATTGTTCGTACTGCACTCTCCATAAGTCGAGCTTCATGGTGTTTCCCCTCAGTCCTCCTTCCCTTAGCCTAGCGTCGACTAGGCGCGCCGAGCAGAGCCGAACCGTATCGAAGAAAGTCGCCTGCTATACATTTTCTATGAAACTGCGTCCATTAGAGTAGAAGCGCGGTGCGCCGAATCGAAGAAATTCGCCTCGGCGCGCATCCGCTTCCCCGCGTCCACTAGGCGCGCCAAGCCGAGCGGAGCCGAATCGAACCGCAGAAAGTCGCCTGCTGTACAATTTCTATGAAGGTACGTCCATTAGACAAATATTATTCTGTGCCTCTGTGAATCGAGTCGACCGCGCGTCAGGCGAATCTTCGATTCGATTCGGCGCGCCTCAGTGGACGCGGGGAAGCGGATGCGCGCCAACGTCTCACGTTGATTAACTAGCGTGACCACATGCGATAGTTTTCTACTTTTTGGTAACTTTTTTGCATTCACAATGCAATTTTTATTATTGAAAATGAAGTATTATAAAAAAGACAGCGAGTTGTACCTACTCCGGGAGTGCCGGCATAAGTGATAACTTGAATATTAAAGTTATGCATTTTTGATATTCCTAATTTTTTTAACCCGTTGATTTTTAGAAAATATACTTAGAGATATAATAAGATGCGTTGATAAAGGGCTCCCTAGACTTTTTCACACAAAAAAGGAATTTGGACAAAAAAAAAGAAAATTGTGAAAAAGGACTGGGTGAACCGAGATCTTCTGTTCTGCCCATAAACTTATTATACTCTAGTATAAATAAGTTTATGGTTCTGCCCTATATAATTTGTGGTTCTGCCGCCCCGCGTTCCGCCTGTTTTCTAACCGAGGTGCCAGAGCTATAAAAATATTGGGAAAGATGGCGAAGTTTGCCTTCGTATTAATCTAATGACATTGTAACAGTTTTTCGGTCACGTGATCGTCTTACGGTCACGTGATCCTGACGCGAGTTTAACAGTTTTTACCTCCGAGTACTGAATGTTTTTACCCATTACAAAAGTGCACAACGCCGCTAAAGAAGTTTTCACTTCAAAAACGACCCGTCTCACAACTAGCTCTAATGGGACTCGAGCCCACGACACGACCTTTCACTGTCCGGGCGACTGCTCTAACCCCTGAGCTACGGAGTCGTTACGAGAAGCGTCGAATTTATCCAATTCTTCTTACGCGCTGTAAAGCCAGGTTTTTTCTAATACTTCATTTTCAATAACTTAAAAGTAGTTTTACTAAAATAAATGTGGTCAGGTCACATTCACATCACACTGATTTGATTCTCCTGCGATGGACTCACAGGTTCCGTTCCGGGACGGAAGGCCCGCGTTGCTCGAAGCACAGGAATAAATGCGATTCTCTTCGATTCGACGCGCTTCTGCTGTAGTCGATGCCAGGCTCTAGGCTTATACAACTTTACAGCCATAGAAATAGATGCAACTAGGGTTGCCAGGCGTCCGGATAAAGCCGGACAGAGTCGGGCTTTTTGGATGCTTGACTGGCTTCGAGTCACTGGTAATAAATAAGATAAAGAGTCCTTGGGTTCAACATAAAAGAAGAGTAGAATAAATTATTTGCTTACTCTATGAATAAATCCAAATTCATGTCAAAAATGACAATGTTTTAGTTTGTTTAGACAGAAATCAATTTTAATTAAAATGCTGATCTACTTTTGTGGTTGTGATGATCCAGGCCCAAGGGAGCAGTTTGACGATGATTTGTTTCCTAATTCTAAACAAATTTTGGGGATGGTCGGTACTATCGTGGCTACTGTAGCATGTTGGATTATTTACACAAAGGTAAACAACATTGAGTCTGATGGCCGCTCCACACTAGTGCCGTGACCGTGAAGCCCCGTAAACAGGCGTGAACGTGAATGTGGACGGTTTTCGCGGGGTTCACGCGCGTACGCGCCTGTTCCCGGATCAGAGGGCCTACTCTGAAACGCAAAACCCGAAACTTCGGTATACCCGTCCCTCTCATTCTCTAGTCGGGACAGAATCGAGTGAAAGAGCCGGGGTTAACCGAAGTTTCGGATTAGCGTTTCAGAGTACGGTCCCTGAGTCGGTATTTCGTCCCGCGACAAAGGGTTCGCGCCATCGCGCCCCCCTCGCGCGGCGTTCACGCGTAGGTAGGTATACATCCACATTCACGGCCCCGCCCCGTGCCAGTGTGCTCTGGACTACAAATACAAATAAACATACCTTGATCAGTTATGGACAGTTATGGTATTTCAGTCATCCGGGTCAGGCCGTAGATTTTGCCACAAATAGCGCAATGGTGACGCACAATTTTCTACGAGTCGGTCGCACAAAGTGGTGCAAAATGGTAGCGCAAAATTATTAAGGAGCACGTACATTAATGTGATTTTATTTAACAAACATGTACTAACAAGAGGTATTGCATCAAACTAGAAAAAGAAACACGATGTTGGTATGTAAGTATGTTTAATTAATAATTAACAATAATGTACCTATGAGTAATTCTTTTTTATATATTGCGCACAATGAAAAGTTAAACAGGATGACAAAAACTAGTAAGTACCTATGTATGATTTGTTCAATTTACAAAACAAATACATTTAATTTGTTAGATGGAGGTATTTGGGATTATTCATTATTAATTATATAAATATAATACAACTTTAAAATTTATTTCAACTCTTTTCAATGTTTGAGAGTCCATTACTTTAACTCTAGCAACAACCTGCTTGAAGTATCACTTTTAAAAGGACCTGCCAACCATTAGGATGCCACAAATAAAAAAATAAAAAAAAAGTTACATGGGTTTAAAAGTTAGTATGAAAGTGACGAAATTCCAAAACTTATAAAATACAAAATAAAAAAAAACTTTGGACCTAGGTAAAATCTTTGAGGCTGGTTAGTTAGCAGACCACCGCACCTACCCCTATTTTCGTATGTTTAACGTTCTGCCGAACACCCTGTACTTATAGAATATTAATAAAAGCTAACAAATCAATTAATAGTAATGCTAGTCATGTTTTTAGCGGAATTACAGCTAAAAGTAATTTCAAAATAATAAAAAACTTGAAAACCTTGTGTGCATGCACTATTATTCAATAGCGTAAAATAAGTGGCGCAATTTCTACGCAACCGGTATCGCAAAGTGACATAAAGACAGTTTTGCGGAACCGAGGCGCAAATGAAATCGATTATAACTCTTAAAATATACTATTTTACAAGGCTAGTTTAACATATACAGATCACACACATCTAATTAAACCATGCGCAACAAAAATTATAAGTTTTAATCAAAAACTTACCTTGAAATCTCAAAAAATGCACTCTGCAAAGTAGGCGACACTTTTCACTTTGATCGGAGTTGACACCGAAATGTCAAAAAATATGGTCGTCAACGCTGCATTGACCATAGAATACGATTCTTTGGTGATGCCAGCACTCAAACAAAATCTTAATAAATGTTTTAAAACCATAAAATGGGTGAAAATGGTTACGCAATATAAGTAGCGCAAAGAAATGGTTTTTCAAAAAAAAAATCTTATTGCCGAAAACTTATCTTTTTTCTTAGGAAAGACGCAAAGATATTAAAGGAATGGCAACCTTATTATTATTTTATAACGTCAAATCAAACAGCTCATCAATAAGTTAAAAAATGATAATTTTATCGATGTTTAAGCTGTACACCTACCAATGCGGATTCGCGGTTTTTATAAAAAATCCGTCACTTTTGGGAGGGAAATGTCAAATAGTTTTCCAAATATATAAACTTATCCAAATATCTATATCTGCCTTGGTTTGCTATTTCTTAGGAAACACGATGATAAGATTGAGACATTTCTAAGAGTACTATATTTAAAATTATATGAGGCGGAGACTTTTGTACCCTCGAATGTGGCAAAATCTACGGCCTGACCCATCCACCATCTTCTTCTTTTCCAACGCTTTTTAATAACTTTCTTGTTTTGGACGTCTAAATAGTGGTATGTTGCTTTAGCAAACAAAGTTATTGCAGCAGCAGTTTCTACTTCCATTTCGCGGCGGGTTTCACGAACGACTGTGAGCATCCCTTGAATGTGGATGTGAATTCGCGCGTGAATTCACGGCACTAGTGTGGAGCGGCCATGAGGGTCTACTCCGAAACGTAAATTCCAAATATTCGTAAGCCCCGCCCCGCCCCGCCCCTATAACTCGATTCTGTCATGACTGGAGAGTGAGAGGGACGGGTATAACGAAGTTTCGGATTTTGTGTTTCAGGCCGACTGATGTTGGTTTTTTTCTAACACTTTATAGTATTATAAGGGTACCTACCTACCTAGCAGTAGTGAAGGGTCCATCATGCACTGTCTTTGTCACTCACTTTAGAATAGACAAAGACAAAGCCGTTTACGCGCACAATGTCCAATTCGCAAAATGTCCAGCGTTCGCAAAACGTCCACTTCGCACAATGTCCATTTCGCATAATGCCCAGTTCGCATAATGCCCAATTGTACAATGTCCAGTTCGCAGAACGTCCAGTTCGCGAAAATGTCCAATATTCATCATAATGTCACACCATCCATCAGTAATTTTTAACAGATCAAATAATGAGAAATAGTAAATTTAAAAATAAAATTGTATATTTTTCATTATTTGATCTGTTAAAAATTCTTTAGGCGCATTTGGTACAATTCACGATTGGTCCGATTCACATTATTCGCGGTTGGTCCAGTTCTCGGTTGGTCCAATTAGCAGTTGGCCTAATTCGCAGTTGGTCCAATTCGTAGTTGGTCAAATTCGCAGTTAGCCCAATGCGCGTTTGGTCCAATTCGCGGTTGGTCCAATTCGGGATTGGTCCAAATAAAGTGTTTTGTGATATTTGTGATAAGGTAGAAAGAAATATAACCATGCATATTTGATTAAACGTATGATAGATAATTATATTAAATTATATAGATATACACTTTTTACCTACCGGGCGGGACCTTAGCCACGTTATAGATTCCGTTCTTTACCTTGGGAAACATTATCCATCTTGGCCTAACCGCGAATTGGACCAACCGCGAATTGGACCAACTGCGAATTGGACAAACTAAGAATTTGACCAATTGCGAATTGGACTAAGTGCGAATTGGACATCTTTTTGAACATTGGACCAAATGCGCCTAAAGGTTAAAAATTACAATCACCGAAGGACTTATTTGATTTTTTATGTGGATTTTATTATTTTATGATTTATGCTACATTCAAATAATTTGCAAAAATAAAAACTTATTTTCAAGTAATAACTTGACTAATCATTAAAACCCAACGCTAAACTAATCAATAAACGTACTGATTGATGGTGTGACGTTATGATGAATATTGGACATTTTCGCGAACTGGACGTTTTGCGAACTGGACATTGTGCGAATTGGGGCTTGGACATTATGCGCCTAAACGGACAAAGCACAGAATTCGAATCCCATTCTGTTTCCCCGACACGGTTTGTGAATCGGGGCTGAAAACATTACTTCAGCCCCTTAATTTACAAAGGTATTTAGGGGAAGGCCCTTTATTAGCTCGGACATTGTGGGCCTTTCCCTAACACAAGAGTACCACAGAGTATCTTTAATCCATACCTATACTAGTTAGTCGTTTTTTGATCGATACTTTGTTTTTAGATTATTATCATTTATTAATTAACTAGCTGACCCAGCGCGACTTCGTTCCCGTGGCCCTACCCCCTACTCCACCCTACCCTACCCGTACTCTACCCCTACCCTACTCTAGCCCTACCTTACCCCTACCCCTACCCTACCTATACCCTACCCTACCTTTACCCTACCCTACTTCTACTCTACCCCCACTTACCCCCTCTTCCCCTATTTTCTCACCGTAAGAACCTTCCTTGGACTTCCACGAACATTTCAAGACCAAAATTAGGTAAATCGGTCCAGCCGTTCACGCGTGATGTCGTGACCAAGGGAAATAGGGATTCATTTTTATATATATAGACTAGCTGACCCAGCGCGACTTCGTTCCCGTGGCCCTACCTCCTACTCCACCGTACCCTACCCGTTCTCTACCCCTACCCTACCCTACCCCTACCCTTACCCCTACCCCTACCCCACCCTACCCCTACCCTACCCTACCCTACCCTACCTTTACCCTACCCTACTTCTACTCTACCCCTACTTACCCCTCCTTCCCCTATTTTCTCACCGTTAAAACCTTCCTTGGACTTCCACGAACATTTCAAGGCCAAAATTAGCCAAATCGGTCCAGCCGTTCACGCGTGATGTCGTGACCAAGGGAAATAGGGATTCATTTTTATATATATAGATAACATCAATCATAACATTGTCTGATTAATTTCGTTATATTGTTCATCAACAGATTACATTTTATAATCAATAAATGGTAGAATTTTATTGTGCTTATTTCAGATGCAGATTAAGAAAATTCCGCTACAAAACACGTCAAGGATTCACAACTCGGGGCACAGGGGGCGTCAATAAAAATAAAACAACAACAATAAGTAAATCATTATAATCAACATAAATGCTTTTACTACAGTCTAATATGGCTTAAATTTCATCTTTATAAAAATATAAAAGTTATAAAATATTTCATAATTTCTATTAACATTACCCATGCACCTAAACAAACGAATGTAACAATAATAAAAAAATATAGGAATATAATTTCAGTTCATTAAATTGCATTGCAATAAGTCAATATGTAAGATTTAGGAAGTCGACTTTGTCGTGTGAAGGGATTCTTTTGCACTCTTGTAGTAAATATTTGTGTTCATCGTCCACTTTGCCTCTTTTCAAAAGGTATATGAGAATGTATTGGTATGGGAATACCGGGACGTCATGCCTTGCAAAGAAGCGCAGTTTCACTCTCTCTATGATTTTCATGTCCACAAAACAATAATCAGCAGAACAACAGCTACCTGGGGTTCTGAAATAAAACAATGTAAATATTTTAGAGTAAGAAAATACCAAAGTTTGTTTATTTAATAAAAATACTTTGGAATAAATCCCAGTTGTTGCTGGGTTGCAAATAGGAGAGATTAAAATTCCTTTATAAGTTTTTCTCACCCAGCCCAGTTCTGCCCCAAGATTCACAAATCGTCGTAAACGGAATCGGATTCGAATTCTGTGCTTTATCTTTGCCTATTCTATAGTGAGTGTGACAGAGACAGTGCATACTGAGTGAGTGTGACTAGAGGCAGATAACCAGTGTTGATGACTTTTTTAAATATTGCTAGCCGACAAGACAACCGTGGTCGTTCTTGGTAAGGTGAATTGCAATGATGACTAATCGCGTTTATGACGAATTGCGATTATGACAAAAGGCGTATAAGACGTACTGCGTTGATGACAAATCGCGTATGTTACAAACTGAGTAAATCAGAACGTTGATGTCGAACTGCGTATGTGACGAATCGCGTTTGTGACATACAGCGTGTAATTCAGATTACGTAATAGAACTAATTTTTTTTTTACATAAGTTCAAGCTAACTCAAAACTAAATCCAAACTACATAATATTATAAATGTGAAAGTTTGTTTGTTTGTAACGGATCTATGTGATTTCTGGTATGAGGATAGTATGGGGACCGGAGAGTGACATAGGCTACTTTTATCCCGGAAAAATATCATATTCCCATGAGATAACATCGTTAAGTCCTGGCGGGAGAAGCCGCGGGCTGAAATTATTTTTATTTTTTATTTATTTAATCTTTATTGCAAAACACAGCAAATGGCGGACTTAATGCTAATATGCAAAAAAATGCTAGTATAAAAAAATACAAACCTTGGATCATATGTGATTGGTTTCGCTTTAAGCGTTCTGAAGATCATGTTGTAATACTGACGATATTTCCTCTTCATTATTAGAACCACTTGCTTTCCCTCAAAAGGAAACTTGGCACTTAGTGCTTGCAGCTCCAAATGCCAATAAACAGCTGCCTTCGCGACCTCTACACTAGTGTTATCTATCTCTAGTATTTTGGGATGTTTCATCCATTCATATATACTCTCCTGGAAAAAGTACAATTAATTAACTGTTACGTAGGTAGTCCTTGTAGGAATTGGATTTCTAAAAAGTAATTGCTTTTTTAAGATGACAAATGTAATGATAAATTCTTTGCCATTTTCACATTTAAGTTGTCAAAAACTATTTTGACAACTATTGTGGATTGGCATTATGTAAACATAAATTAATTAATGTTATTTTATTTTAGCTGTGTGTTACAGACTTTTCCACAAATGTTAAGATCTTTATGATCTGATCACCCTGTCTGGGTCGATTTCTTGAAAAGTCGCTGCTTTTATATTTATGGTAAATCGTATTGTCATCATCATCATTTCAGCCGTCCGATGTGTTAAAATTGTATGTTATTAACCTTATTTAGCGCAACGAATTTATTGAAATATAATGCTATTCAGAAATATTAGAGGACCTTGCCCGCTACGATATATCTGATGGCGAGTTTACATTTAGTAGGGTCTGGTTGAACATATTGTGTGGACGGTGGCAGCCGCGCTCTTCACCGTACGTATTAATATTTCATATTTATTTATTTGCATGCAATACCTACTAATGAAGAAGCGCGCGACAGCCACCGATGGGGATGGTCGTTCGCGATGAACTGAGCGTTCAACTAATATTACACGGTTCAATTTCGGATCAATATTCAATTCTTTTGCTTCAATGTCATTGATACGTCTCAACATCATTGAAAGTTAAGATCTGCTGATAGCTTTCAATGCAATGCTTTTCAATGCAATTGCTGTCAATTTGAGTGAATTGTGTAATATCGGCTTTAAGCTAATATTACACTGTTCAATTTCGGTTCAATATTGCTTTCAATTCCATTGCTGCAATGACATTGAAACGTCTCAACAACAGGATTGAAAGTTTAGATCTATGAAATGCTTTTCAATGAAATTGCTGTTTCAATGAATCTTCTAATATGGGCTTTAGTAATTAACTCACGTCCATAAACTTCTTGCATCTGAAACTGTCGTAAACAAAACTAATGTGCAGCAGCCACTTCCCTGTGGCAAGCGCGCACACCATCATGCCCGTGAACGTGTCGTCCGGCATCACCGCTATGAAGTGAGTCGCCAACATTTCCATCTTGGTGTTCTCCGCTACTACTCCTCCTAGCTCATTGATCATTGCTATAATTCTGTCCCGATCCTGAAGATAATATGGAATAGTGATTACATTTTATAAAACCGGATTGGCTTTTGTTTGTGGTTATATTTAATTTATGTCGAGAAATAGAACCATTATCATCCAGTTGCTATCCAAGAGGACTTGGGGTGTCGCGCTCCAGGGAAACCATTGGGAAGAACCGCCGTTCTAATAGTATCTACACACGTTCCGATCCGACAGCTCCCAGACCAAATCTGCGCTACACATGTTCCGATTTGGTCTGCTCCCAGACCAAATCGGAACATGTGTAGCGGCAGTGTGTAGCGGCTATAAAGACTTTTAGTTCAGTAGTACTGTACCTACTGTGTTGTATTAGGTGTTGGGTGGTTCATTAGTAGATCTACCCCCTCAGCTTTGAGTCAGACCAACCGGCTCGGATCGCTCAGGTCTGGCACGAAGCTATACAGCTGCCGCGGAAGCCGTACTGGGCCTGCGCCGTCGCGGAATGCAAAAGATTTCACGTTCCAGCATTCACGTCTATAGGTACATTTCAATTTTCTTTACTAACCGCATTTTAAAATGCCTATTCTTCCGGACCGGGATTTCGATGCGCGCCGGTTCATCTGAATCTCGGCTTACTCATGACATGAACGTAATTGCATTGCCATTGAATTAAAATAATGCAAACGTCAGAAGTAACGACTTTATTGCAAGGCGTTAAAGGTTCACTGATTCAATGTTTGAAATTAATCTATATAAATAAAAATTAATGTTGCTAAGCGCAAAACTCGAGAACGGCTGGATCATCTTATTTTTCATATGTTCCTTAGGAACATGAAAGGTTTTTATGGAGAGAAAATACATAAAAATTGCGTGTCAAATAGTAAAAACATATATTTTCTTTTCCCGTATGACAAACATTTGACGCGAATCGTCACCGCCAATGCCGCGTACAGACATTGCGAGGCATGCGACGCGCGACGCGAATGGTTCGTCTCGCATGCCTCAACCTGAGGCATACGACGGTACATTCATACGTGCATTACGTGCGTACCGAACGACACATGCTCAAGCTGAGCACGCAAACCACCACGCACGGTCTCCTCCACGCACGCCTCCATGTCGCATGAACGCGCAACGCAAACAACACCTGTCCGTCCACACGGAGCGCACGGCTCGTACTGAGGCGGCGCCGGCGTTCGCATCGCAACGATCGTATGACGCGAATGCTCACTGTGAGCACACACGTCCACACAGCCCGAGGCATGCGAGACGAACCATTTGTGTCGCACGCCTCGCGATGTCTGTACGCGGCTTAAACAAAACAAAGCGCACCTTGTAGTATACGTGGGCGAAGCCGCAGGCGGAAGGCTAGTTTAATAATAATTGGCTATTGGAATTTGTTTCAAGAGTAAGGCGATCCTCACACTGCACCGCACACAGCTCCGGTTTGCGGTAGTGCGCTTTTTAACTTTGGCTGTAGAATCTTGATTTGCATACAAAACCCGCAGTGTATAACACACTCACGCCGCATCTCCGTCCGGTGGTGCAGAAACCGGCGGCGGCAGTGTGATAACCGCCTAAGGGCGTATGAACCTAAGATAAAGTATAAGATAATTCATTTACATTTATGAATTCTGATAACATGAAGACTTTCTTGTCACAAGCACATATTAAATTTTGCTTCATTTTCCATGACTCTTCAGATGTTCCACTCACAGTACCATAATCACTATCTGCAAATAAAATAATTATATTACTTTAGAATATTCGCAATTATAAATTATAATGGATTTAAAGAATTGTAGGGGCTACGGGAATGTAGAATAAGATCAGGCTATTTCTCTTGTTAATCGTGCTGGCATCAACGAAACAGAAAAATTCTAATGTTGATGTCACATATAAAACTGTTGATATAGGTATCTTAAAAACAAAGTAAGATGTTTCTGCAAACTATTCTCTATAATCCTGAGTGTATCCTATTTTGTTGAAAGCATCATTTTTTATTACAATTTTACTTTACCTGAAGTACCTCCAGGTAATGAAAGTTTTATGCTACTGGATTTTGAAGTCTTGCCATTGATAGGACTGTATGTGTCAACTTTCTTTTTCTGTCGAAAGTGTTGAATATATTTCTTGAATGGAATGTAATTTGAAGTCTTGACTTTACTAGTCTCGATCAATTGGCGAAAACTAACTCTTTTTGGAGTACTCTGTCTACTAAATGACCTGAAAGTAAATTTTTTATCAAATTATTTGTAGCCTTATTATTATTAATTCTACACTTGACTGCAATAAAATCGGCCCACTGGACTTAGCATCTCATAGATAGGAAACTATTTGCATCTGTGCAATGGTTTTTAGGTCAATGAAGAGGCAAAACGCCCAATTGTCGAATCACACTTTCAAATATCTCTTCAAACCCTTTAGGCGCATTTGGTCCAATTCGCACTAGGTACAATGTTCAATAAAATGACCAATTCGCACTTAGTCCAATTCGCAATTGGTCAAATTCGCAGTTTGTCCAATTCGCAGTTGCTCCAATTCGCAGTTTGTCTCATTCGCAGTTAGTCCAATTCGCAGTTGGTCCAATTCGTGGTTGGGCCAAAAGGGATAATGTTTCCCAAGTTATAGAACGGAATCTATAACGTGGTTAAGGTCCCGCTCAGTAGGTCGGTCTACGGAATACATTTCTTTTTTGTTTCGTTTGTTGATTTTTTTGTGAAAATTCCAAGCCAATAATTATTATAGGAGTGAAACACAAGTTATGATTGTAAATAAATATGAATAAATACAGTAAATATGTGCATAGGTATGTGTAATATGATTTTGAATAGATACAGTACAATATGTACATGGAAATGTGTTATATAGTTTAATTTGGGATATACACTTTATATTGGACCAATCGCTAATTGGACCAACCGCGAATTAGACCAACTGCGAATTGAACCAAGCGAGAATTGGACCAACCGCGAATAATGTGAAGTGTACCAATCGAGAATTGGACCACATGACCCTAAAGGCTTCAAACAGTCTTCAATTTTCCAAAAAAGAATAAACTGAACTCATCGCTTTTTTGAATATTCAATGCTTTTTGTAAATTTTTAAACTGATTCCATAATGAGTCACACCAACACATCAAAATATGACTATAAAAATTACTGCATTTAATGCGCGAACTCGTGCAAGTACTAATAGTTTTTGTTTCATCGAAATCTGGCCAGGATTTCCAAAGATACAGCGTTGTAAAGTTTCACCAGCTTTTGAAAATTTGCTTTCCTTGCGCGCTATTGCGATGACGTCATGTCGCACTGACATCTCCGTTTGCGGCTGTTGCGGGTGATTACCGTCTAACTGTACCTACATAGAGTTTGTCTGTGCGCAATCTTCGCGCAACTCGTGCGTTTTTGACGCTAGTTACAGTATATTTTCTTCGTTCTAAGGTTATGGTAAATGATTAGTATTCAATTTCGACCGCGCGCAGGCGCACTCTAAAACTGTCACCTACTGTCGATACCGAAAGACATTTATCCCACAAACTTATCTGACCCAGTGGTGGAGGCGCCACAAGCAGTATAAAATTATCGAAATGGCTGTCAGTTTTTAGGGTGCATATTTAACTACCAAGTTAGTTAAGGTTGTATACATTTTGTTTTGACGGTTGCTATATGTATTGACAGAATCCCGCCCGCCATTACGAAAGTTGATTTAATTTATTATTCACGAAAATAAAACATTATTTGAAGGTGTTTTTTCACATGGGCTCAATACAAAATAATTTAAACATTTCATTGATCGACTATAAGAAAAATAAATAAACCGTGAGAGCGCAACTATATAGCCAAAGGATTCTATGTAAAGTCGGATTTTTAATTAGACGAAGTAATCTGACAGTTGCTAATGTCACTTGGTGAAATAATGCTGCCATGTTCAATAGAATAGTGATGTGTTCTATTCGTTCATTCATTGGAATGAATGATGCTGAATGAATACTTTAATATAATTTGTCGATATCTTATGTGTTGTATATTTATAATCACATTTTTATTGATGAAACATGGTTTTTGGTACTATTTTGACTAGAAAACTGCAACGCAATGCTAACAATATTAGAAAATCGAAGATGGCGGCTAACTTTTTTGTTTGTGGGTCGATTATGATGAAATTTGGTTTTTGGCACTATTTTGGAAAGAAAACAGAAACGCAATGTTAAAAATTAGAAATGGTCAAGATGGTTGCTAACTTTATTTTTTTAGGGTTACGTGCCCAAAGGGTTAAAACGGAACCTCATTACTAAGACTCCGCTGTCCGTATGTCCGTCCGTTTTTCTGTCTGTCACCAGGCTGCATCTCATGAACCGTAATAGATACAGTTCTTATTTTCACATATGATGTATTTCTTTTGCCGCTATAACAACAAATATTAAAAACAGAAAAAAATAAAATATAAATTTTCAAAAAATCACATTTGTTGTATAGGAACAACAAAAAAATTTTGGTCACTGACGACCTACGTACAACGTTAATGCCTATACAGGTGTCGGTATCGCTCAACTTGGCAAAACGGCAAAAAAAATCACGTTTATTGTTCCCATTGAACAAACGTGAGTTTTTGAAAATTTATATTTAATTTTATTCTGTTTTTAATATTTGTTGTTAAAGCGGCAACAGAAATACATCATCTGTGAAAAGAACAACTGTATCTATCACGGTTCATGAGATGCAGCCTGGTGACAGACAGAAAGACGGACAGACAGACGGACAGCGGAGTCTTAATAATAGGGTCCCGTACGTACCTTTGGGTACGTAACCCTAAAAAAGTAAAGTGTAGTGCACAAGCGCCCTTACTGTTTTCTTGTCAAAATAGTACCAAAAACCGAGTTTCATCGAAATCGGCTCACCAACAAAAATGATGGCCATCTTGGATTTTTTAATGTCTTTAACATTGCGTTGCCGTTTACTTTCCAAAATAGTACCGAAAACCGAGTTTCTTCAAAATCGACCCACAAACAAAATGTGCCTACATAGCACAACTAGGATTTGATCCCGGGACTCGATATCATTAGCCCGGTGTTCTAACCACTCCATAGGCTACCGAAAGAACTACACGTGATATTTATATAAATAATTATAATATTTTTGTTTCATTCATTCACTTTGCCCCGTCACTATTTATTTTTCGTCAAAACCTGACAACCCAGTAAACGTCAGATTACTTCGTCTAATTAAAAATCCGACTATAGGTATACGGAAGTGCGACGTGACGTCACACGTTAATGCCATTGGTTCACCCAAATTTTCCGCGGAGGCCGTACTATAACGTTTAATATCTCAGTCATTTTTGAAGATAGGAAAAAAATACAGATTCTTTTTTCTCGAGTTACAATTTTTTAGATATGCTGATAACAAAAATCATTGGTGTGACTCATTGGGCGTTCGCCCTCTTCATTGACTTAAAAATCATTGCACAGATGCAAATAGTTTCCTATCTATGACATGCTACAGTGAGCATGTTTGTATGAAAAAAGTCCAGTAGTCCGATTTTATTGCAGGCAAGTGTATATTGTTTGTTACCTATTTTATTACATTAATATAAATATTAATCATGTACAATTTAATCCTAAAGAGCACATGCCTTTAAACAGTCCTAAATATTTCCTTTTAATTTAACACAACAAAGCTATAAGTTTATGATAACTTTTGATTAAACTGTTTTTTCAACATCAAAAATATCCAGTTTGTTCAGATTTGGTACAATGCTATTGCTGTACTTGCTGTCACAAATAATTATTACAATTTGATTTATTGAAGGTACTATGCGATTATTATAAGAATAGGATAGGGAGACCGCCATGTTGTGACGTCAAGCTGTCAAAGTGCTGTCAAACTAACTTCACTTCACTCCAGTATGGTGTGCAAAAAAAGAAATTTATCGTGAATCAGGGGGCTGATCATATCATAGCTTACGATAAGTAATGATGTTCGTGCAAACCAAAACATATGAATAATTTGCAGATAAATAGGTACAAATCACTAACTTGATTTTTTCGGAAACTATAGGACTCATGAAAGTACTTATTTATGCTTTTATTGCGAAAATGATCAGGTAATTTGAATCTCAATCAAATTAAAATTTTGTAATATTTAACTGAAACCATTTTTTCATAAGTAGGTACATTGTTCTGCGGGGTACCTACTTTAATACTTTGCTTCAATAACACAGAATAAATTAAATTTTGATTCTATTTACTGGTTTAAGTATTTGAATAAAACAGGAATTCAAGGTATGAAAATTATTTAATAATCAACTTTACAATAAAATTGGTAAATTAGGGGTCTAGTGAAAAATTGTATTGGTCTATCATGGTAAAAGGATTGGCGAGCTAGATTCTGCACGTTGATTGAAGTTAGATTCGGCAGAATCTAGCTGTTACCAGGGTGCGCCGGGTATTGGTGTCACAGGGAACGATTCAATCAAGAAACTCGGGAAGGCGCCTTTCGTGAATCCGCCAATTTTAAATCAAAACACATGCTTGCTAATGCTATTCCACCTCTTCTATTCCACTCATTTGAGAATCATCGTCCCGCTGGTCTGTGCTGCCTACTGCAGCTGCTTCTGCTATAAAGACATTGAAGACTTTTCCTTCTGACATTGCAAAGTACCTACTGTAGAAATATCTTCTAGTATTTTATCAAAGCTTTAAACAAATACTCAAATACCCGTGCTACACATGTGTCCAAACATTTGTTCAAATGTTTGTGCATTTAAAAACTAAAAAAACTTCGTTTTGAAAGTGGCAATACCCAAACCAACTTCTGCCAAAATAAAAAAAAACTTCATTATGTTTTGCACTTTCTTGCGAACTGTACTTTTTCAAAGTGAAGTTTGTCAACAACCCGTCCTATTCTTATAATAATCGCATAGTATGCACTTTTTAAAGTTTGCTCATGAATTTTTTGTACTCAAATTATGAAGATGTTATTAACTTATTCAATCAAATATCAAAATTGGTTCTACAAACTGCTATACATCCTTTGATAAACAATAGCACTAGATGACACCTCAGGAACTAAAACACTTACCCCCTTACTAATAATCCTGGTGTAAAGTGTCACCAGGTGTAAATCTGTTGTTGTCACCTTATGTTGTCTAAAATTATGACAGAGACAAAAACAGGTTTACACCAGGTGTAACTTGACACCATGTTTATGAGAAAGGGTAAAAGCAAATATATGGCACCCAATGACTTTATGAATGAGAAAAAGGTTACGATTATACCTCAAAAATTACAGGAATCAATATGAAATAAGACCATTGACATGCTTTTATTCGCTTGGCCGAGTTTGAAACTGTTATCTACTGGTATTGTTGATTAAAGTATACATGATAGAGATTCAGACAAGCTTACAGAAGTTGTTCCCAATCAAATCTATGTTAAGCTGAAATTGACAATAATTAGTAAGTAAAGCTTTAGTCCCCTGCCATGCCAACAATATTTTGCCAACTCACTCATTCCCAAACTTAGAGAAAAATGATTTTATAGGACTTGATGTTGGAGTTTGTTTATCTTCTACCCTTTTGCAATCAATTTCTTGGTATATATCTTCAACAGACCAACCTATTTGCCGCCGCACTGGTTTTGGTTTCCTGCTCTTCTCATAGATAGCAGTAAAGCTATCAACCACATCTACTCCATCACTGAGCTGTTCATCTTCATTTTGAAAGTGAATGTCTTTCAAATGTTGCAAGTAGTTCAACTTTGTAGAAAATATTTCATGACACACCGGGCAGACGTAATGGTGCAATTTGACATTTGTTGTACATTTATTAATATGTATCACATAGTCATCATAACAGTTGTATTTATTGTCACATAACACACATGACACAAAGACCTCCTCTATTTTGTTGTCAATTGGTGAAGCAAGTCTAATATTCCCAAGTGGTGGTGGAGGGGGTGTCGGAGGTAAGTCTACTGCTACAAGGGTTTCATTGCTGCTAGATCTTTGTAAATTGTTATGTTCAATAGTGCAAGTAACGCTACACAGGTGAGCTCCTTGTTGACCATATGACTGGCTACAATGTGCACATTTTATAGAATCAATATCACTATCAGTCTCATCACTTACTTCTAAACAGTTTCCTGGGGACTCTGAATTTGCATCTTTGACTGTGTTCTGAACATTTTCACCTTCCACAGTACCATAAATAGTGTGCATATGAAATTCTGTGTTAAAGAAATCATTGTAATCTGTAATGCCTGGTTTGTCTAATTGAGCATCTGAAATAGATAGTATGGATAAGCAAATTGTATGGTGAATCAATGACATAATACATCAAACATACATCATTAAATCATACACTCATACATCATTATTTTACAAACCTGGACATTTTCTCAGTAAGGCATCTATTCTTTCACATTGAAGCTTGAACAGATAGGCTGTACTTAAGTTTTCAATACAAGATGTGCATACTCTGTCTGAAAATCCATCACCTTCGCTTATCTATAAGGATAAAATAAGTTCAGTTCTGATAGAAAATCATGATTGAACTTGGTAAATAAACAACAATAGGGCAAGCAAGTTCAGACACGGAAGTTAACATGAAAATTATTAGTTAGGTACTTTTTAAAACTTACTTTAATATTTGCGAAGGACATCACCATTTCTGATAATTTGATTGATTCATCTTGTTCGAAGATTGAGCAGAAGTCGCCCAGTTTCAAACATAGTCTACATTTATGGAAATTGTTATCCATTATTCGTCAGATTAAGGAGTTCGGAGTAAGGAGTAAGGAGTGATTCTCAAGTACCACACAATGACCCACATCACATAATCTTTGAGTTCACTCACACTTCACTCCGTAACCACTATAGCACAAATTATATAGACTAGTACACTATAGTAGTAGAAAATTTAGAATTTTATAGCATTTTTTTAAATGAAATAACGGTTGTTGTTTGACCCCTGCACTTTGACAATTTTGGATTTTGACCAATTTTGACATTGTTTTTTTTTAAATTATATATTCGTTCATTCGTTAAAGAAACAGGCTAAGGTCTGAGACCATACTGCCTCGTCATTAGTAGGTTTTTTTTCTTCAGGCTTGAAAATATGTCTTCAGTAGTACTTACTTGTTCTTACGTAATTCTATGACTTGTTGACCTTTTTTTTTCTTTTTTTTAACGTCAGGAAAATGCGTTACGCATGCCCCGGCAGTGGGAGATTTCCGGGGGTATGTGGGACTCTCCAGGTGGCCTACCCACTAAAAACCTGACGATGCCCCTTCTTCACATCACCTTGGTGGCAATGCCTCGTCGAACAATCGTCGTCCCCAGACGACAAATCGTTCAAGGAGGAATTGCCACCGGGCGAGGTCACGGGAACCCTTGCGGACACTTCCGCGGCCCCGCCGGTGATTGTCCGCCCATGGCAGACCCGTCCGTCATCCCCAAAACTCGGGGGTAACAAAGTGTGTCCCGGAACATGTGGGACACCCTGAGGCGTCAGAAGCCTGTGCAAAGCAGGGATGGGCCCTCCCAAGCCCATTCCCCGCTGGCTACCGAGAGAAGATGAGGGGTTAGGCTAAGGCCGCACAGCGATTTTTTAATCGCGCGATTAAAAATTCGCGCGATTTTTTAATCGTGAATTTTTTGCTACCACGCACTGCGATAAAAAAATCGCGAAATACACGAACTACAGTGTTGCCAGATTACGAACGTCTGGCTTTCCCCCAGATCTCTCTGAAATCCCCCAAAATACTAGTATAAAAAGGTATTGTCTTGTTTTTCATTTTAATATTCCTTGTAATACCCTTATTTCATTTGCATTTATCCTTGGTCTTAATATTCGTTAGCACTATTCTTATTTTTACTAATAACTCATTGTACCTATAATCATTTAGTAGCAATAACTCTCTAGGAGACGGGCAGCAGCGCCTCCTGAAACACCAGGCCATACTGCGATAATCCCCGGGGTAAGATCCGGCTACCAACACCGACGATTTGACCTGGCAACCTACAACACGCGTACACTAAGGCTCGACGCGAAGCTAATAGAGTTGGAAGAGGCAACTAGTAAGTTAGGTACATTGGGATATCATTGGGTTATCTGAAGTCCGAAGAAAGGGGTAGGACTCGATTATCCTGCAATCCGGTAACTTACTATACCACCGGGAGGGCGACCAACAGTCCCTAGGTGGTGTCGGGTTCATCGTCCACAAGTTCTTTGTCAACAACGTGATCACCATCGGAAGTGTCTCGAGCAGGGTAGCATACCCGATACTCAGAAAATCGAAACGATATTATCTGAATGTCATCCAGGTCTACGCTCCGACCTCGATTCGATACACGACGATGTCGAAGTGGAGGCTATGTATGAGGAGATCTCTAAAGCCATGCATAACTATAAAGCCATTAAATTAACACGGTTATGATGGGGGATTTTAATGCAAAGCTGGGGCAACGCTGCGGTGATGAGTTGAGAGTGGGGCAATTTGGATTTGGGCAACGGAACAAAAGGGGCCAGATGCTGGCAGACTTCATGGAGAGAGAGAACTCTTTCTGTAACAAGCCCGTAAGCCGCAAATCGACCTGGATTAGTCCCGACGGTAAAGTCGAGATCGATTTTACCATGTCGACAAAGAAGTAGGTACATATTCAATGATGTCATTGTGATCAACGCTGTTAAGACAGGAAGCGATCACCGCATGGTCAGAGGCACATTGAATTTCAACGTCAAGCTTGAAAGATCGCGACTGATAAAATCCACGCTTCGATACCGGCTTAAATTTAAAACCCCGAGTAATCAATCAATTAATACAGTAATCGATCAATAAATACTGAAAATTATATTTTTTTAAATCTTTTTGATAAAATCATTTCTCACTAGAAATATTAAAATTCCAAAATTTAGAAAGAATCTCCTCATTCTGGCATCACTAGGCTGACTGGCTGTTTTGTGTATGTGTGCGTAGCATGCGTGCATGTGTGAGTAGTATAGTCACAGGATAAGAAGAAGCAGTAGAATAGCGCTCCATAGCCATAGTGCGACATGGAGCTTTTCGGCAGATTTCTCCGTCAGGGTGGTTGTCTCCATCCGATAGGTGAAGAAGGCAAGACACATTGATTGAAAACCTTTGTCTTGAGATAAAGATACATTGAAAAATGGAAAATGAAGTATTTAGAAAAAATCGACCCGTCTCACAACCAGCTCCGATGGGACTCGAACCCACGACCTTTCGCTATCCGGGCGACTGCTCTAACCACTGAGCTACGGAGTCGTTAAACGACATTTTTCAATAATAAAAATTGCATTGTGAATGCAAAGAAATAAAAATTTAAATAACATAAAGATACACTTTGTGTTCTTTGTAGATTAGTTTCGAGCTTGTTTGGAGTTCTTCTCTTGTTATTTCAAAAAATGTTATGTTGGGTGCGTTTTATGACAATTTAGACATCCATCAGCATCATCATGTCAGCCGAACGATGCCCACTGCTGGGCATAGGCCTCTCCCAAGGATCTCCACAACGATCGGGTCCTGCGCTGCCCGCATCCAGCGGCTTCCCGCGACCTTGACCAGATCGTCGGTCCACCTTGTAGGGGGCCTGCTCACGGAACGTCTTCCGGTACGCGGTCGCCATTCGAGAACATTTCCGCCCCAACGACCATCGGTTCTCCGGGCTATGTGTCCCGCCCACTGCCACTTCAATGATGCAATCCTTCGAGCGATGTCGGCTGTTTTAGTTCTCCTGCGGATCTCATTATTTCTGATTCGATCGAGCAGGGAAATACCAAGCATCGCTCTCTCCATTGCTCGCTGGGTGACTTTGAACCTTCTTGTGAGACCCATAGTAAAAGACCACGTTTTACTTCCATAGGTCATTACTGGTAACACACACTGGTAAAAGACTTTCGTCTTGAGACATTGAGGTATTTCGGACGCAAATATATGCCGGAACTTCCCTAACGCTGCCCATCCGAGCTGGATTCGACGAGAGATCTCTTTCTCAAAGTTGGACTTACCTAACTGGACCGTCGTCTGTCCCAGGTAAACATAGTGGTCGACAACTTCGAGTGTAATGTTCCCAACATTAACTGGAGCAGGTGCAACATGGGCACCGCATGGATGCCGCATCCTTTCCAGTCCAGAAGCTTAAAAATATCCTCCAACGCAGCTGTGAACAGTTTCGGAGAGATGACGTCTCCCTGTCTCACACCTCGCTGTAGTTGGATAGGATTAGAGCTCTGATTTTGTAATCGGACCGATATCGTGGCGTTTTGGTATAAGTACCTCAGCACCTCGATGTACCTTTTTTATATCCATTTAGACATCAAAACAACACAATATAAAGTACATTAATTACGTAGGTATTTTCTGTTCTTTAAAACAGCGTTTGACCGTTTAAAACTGCGGCTGACTGGTACCGAACGTTAATACGCGTTATTGTACCGACGTGTCGTCGGCCAGACGATGAGTCAGAATCAGAAGTATCGTGAGCGAAGTATACCGTCGCGTTCAGACCTTTATATGAAAATAGAATACTGGTACTCGTAGTTCACTCTGACTATCTATAGTACGCATGCGTATGATGAGCGGGACGTCAAATTAACCCAGCAGCAGCGGCGGACGGAATGATTTAGTTGAAGATTTTATAATCAGTGTGACATAATAATTACTATTTTTAATTTTAATACGCTTAAAGCAATTTTATTAATAAGTTTTTTAGCATACTAAAAAGAGAGATCTTAATTAAGATAAGATTAGATCTTTCAGAGTAAACTACGAGTACGAGTTAGATTTTTTGTTTGTTTGTAATGCCTAAACTCAATAAACCTACTGGACTGATTTTCAAGGCTTTATTATTTCTGATTGACATGAATATATTTTAACACGATATTCCTACGAAAATGGGTACCACGTAAAACACCGTGGAGTCCGTAAGAATAAAATAGTTTTCAAACTATTAAGAATTAAACTTGAAAGTAAAAAACATACTTTATTTTAAAGCTATATTTCACCCGCGGCTTCACTCACTCGAGTTAGACTCGAAATAACGGAGTTCACTCGTTAGATCTTTTTTTTATTAACAACTAGTGGCTTCTTTGCGGTTTTACCCGCGTAGTACTCGTTCCCGTGGGATATCTGAATAAAATATAGCTTATGTCACTCGGGAAGAATGTAGCGTTCTACTGGTGAAAGAATTTTCAAAATCGGTCCAGTATTTGAATTTATTCGTTACAAACAAAAATACATATCTTTTCTCTTTGAGATTTTAAATTATTTTATGCATTCACAATACAATTTCTGTAAGTACTTATAGGAAAAATGTGATAGTAAAAAACCAGGAGCCCTATAAGTATATTCCGCCTGAAAGCTACTTATAGGGAGCCTGGTTTTTTACTATCACATTTTTCCTATATCTTTTCTCTTTATAATATTAGTATGGATATTCTTTCCTATTTCTCTATACAAACGTTTGACCCCGTTTCCATCGATCTCGAATTTTGAGAAATACATTCCTAGCAGATGCCTAGGTATAATACTTAACTATCTGCATGCCAAACTTCAACGCAATCCATTCAGTAACTTGAGCTTAGCGTCGATAGATCAGTCAGTAACGGTTGTTACCTTTAATATTATGTCGTAGGATGAATGGATTAATCGATTTTTGTGAAAATACTAGATTTTGCAAAAACACGGATAGTTACACAATGATTTAATACCCTAAACCCTATTTACCCTTTATTAAGTAAGATTGAGAAATGTCATAATCTATGTCTATATATCCGGTTTTTCGCAAAATTCTTAGTATTTTGTAAATTAAACTATGCAGAAAACTGACATTTTCAAGGCACGTACAGTCACGAGCAATAATTATGTATACAACACAGAACTTTGTCACATTGAAGCGTTCCGAAAGAAAACGATCAGTGTCACAGAACTTCACAGAAGTCATTGAATATTGTAATATGACACAGTCCTATGTTGTATACATATTATTGCTCGTGACTGTACATACCTACCATTAATGTCTAGTCGATACGATTCAGGGCTTGACACTTCAATGCTTTTCGACTTTAGATACTAAGCCCTAAGTTTGCAAAAAGTGATGCCGAGACCTGTATGTCATTTTGTAATTGAAGTTGAAATGTCAGTTGAAAAAATACTAGCCATCCGCTCGCGACTTCATCTGCGTGGACCCCTTTTTTACCTCCTTAGAGCAGGAATTTCTAAAAATCCTCTCTTAGTCCACCCTTACACTCCCCAAGGAAAATACATGCCAAATTTCAGGTTCTTGCGCCCAGTAGGTTCTGCTGTGCGTTGTCTGTCAGTCAGCCAGTACTTAACGCAAGAGTTTTATATTTTGTAAAAGTTAAAATGATAAACTATAAAAAAATATAATAAAACAAGTAAACTTTAATTTTTACTTATTTACTTCAAAGTTTAAATATACAGATAGTTAATATTTAAAAATGAAAAAAAAAACACTCCTGTATTATATAACTTTTACCCGGTAGCGACAGAATATATTTTAGAAATGGGCACGCCTCCCGTCGGGTTAAGACGCGCGATTATTTCACAGCAAACAGCGATTTTTTATTCGCGCGATTTTTAAATCGCGAGTGCGTGTACCTAAGTACAATTCCATGTGTTACAAAATCGCGATTTTTAATCGCGCGAATTTTAATCGCTGTGCGGGCTTACGCTTATACCAGCCTTCACTACCAACCCCTCGACCTCCCATATTGTCACGCATGACCGTACGACCTTGACCACGTCGGCCTATGACTTGTTGACCTAACCTAACTCATTAAAATGCGCGGGTGGTTCGTACACATTTCAATGCTCATGGGAGTTTAACCGTGGTTTAACGCGGGAATAGCAATCTGAATCGTACAGTGCGCCTTCCTTTATTTCTCACTTTTATTTCATTGTTCTTCATTGGCACATTATTGCACTAATTCTACCACACTAACACAATAAAAGCTCCAAAAAACCAATTTAGAAAATTAAGAAACAAAGCCTGTCCTTCTCTTCTCGCTTCAGCATAGTTTACATTGGTCGAGTAGGCGGCCGAGTCGAGTAGCGAAAAAGCAGGCTAATACCGCTACACACGCTCCTATCCGACCGCCGATTTGGTGCGGGCGAACTTCACTGCGATCTGTGGGCCTACCACAAGCTCAGCAGTTATTTTTAAGTTGAGAGAGTGAGACGCTGCTATGCGGCGTGTAGAGTGGCGTCTCACTCTCTCAACTTAAAAATAACTGCTATAATAGCCGCTACACACGTTCCGATCCGACCGCCGATTTGGTCTGCTCCAGACCAAATCTGGACGTGTGTAGCGTAGTCGTCCGACCATATTCGTGTTTGACGCGGTCGGCCGGATTTGGTTCGCACGAACTTCACTTCCTACCAAATCGGAACGTGTGTAGGCTTCCGACCGGACCAACTTGGCAGTGTTGACAATTTTGGAGGTTTTCCCCTAGATTTAGGGAGAAAATATGTAAAAGCGGAAATATTTAAAGCAGATAGAATTACTTTAAGGGATTTTCAGAGGATTCAATTTAATGCTCGTTCATGAGTTTTACGTAGGACTGAACGAACGAAAGGTTTAAATACGGCCATTTATGAAAAGGTTATTTTTATCTTTTAGTTTTTTTTAGAATATTTTATTTAAAACTCGCAATTTGTCGTAAAACTAAATATATATAAAAAGGGCATAACACCTCATCAATAAGTGCTGCTTTTAGTAAATATTTAGCATGTTTTAGTATTTTTTTGAAAATAACAGAAAATTAAAAAATAATGAAATTGTTTTTTTATAGTAATAAAACATTAAAAACCGAAAATATTTTTCTTTTTAATTTATTTATTGCAAGCAAATTGGTTTTTTCAGTATTTATAAATAGTTATAATATTGGGAGATTAGCAGTGGCTGGCAACACTGCAACAACGGCTTGAGGTCGGCCAGACCAAATCGGAACGTGTGTAGCGCCGACCGATTTGGTCTGGCAGATTTGGTTTGAACGTGTGTAGGCGCGGATCAGATCTGTAGTGAAGTTCGCCCGCACCAAATCGGCGGTCGGATAGGAGCGTGTGTAGCGGCTATAAGAGCTTGTGGTAGGCCACCCTGATCCGCGCCTAGGCGCCTACACACGTTCAAACCAAATCTGCCGCACCAAATCGGTCGGCGGCGCTACACACGTTCCGATTTGGTCTGGCCGCACCTAGCTGTGGTTGCAGTGCTGCCAGCCACTACTAATCTCCCAATATTATTATTTATAAATATTGAAAACTTCGATTTGCTTGCAATGAGCGATTTTCTGAGAGGCCATTAAAAAAAAAGTTTCCAATTGCTTCACTAGATGGCGTTGAACGAAGTATGTACATGTCTATGGTATATTTTGGTATGAAACATATTTAAATTAATTAATTTTTAAAAACCCAAAGGAAACTAATAATATATTAAATAAGTACTACTGTGAGGAACAGAAACGAAATAGGTAAATTTAAAGATTAAGGTAAATAAATAACATCTGTCTGACGTTCCGTTTTACGTAAAAAAGTCGCGTCAAAGTAAAATTTATAACGTTCCGTTCCTTCTAACTGCATAGGTGGGACAGCGCCATCTAGTGACAGAGCTTTCAGAAAATCGCCCATAGATACCTAGATAAAAAAGTAAAGTAAGTTATATCTTCAGTATTTAAGGTACTTTCCCTCCATGTGAGTTAATTTTGGGACGCCCTGTTTATTTTGCAATAAAGATTAAATAAATAAATATGGACGATTTTGATGAAACTCGGTATTTGGTAGTATTTTGACAAGAAAACAGCAACTTTTCCATACAGTAGGCCCTTGAAGAAGAGCGATACCGACACCTGTATAGGTATTAACGTAAGTACGGAAGGGTTGTCTTAAAATGTGAAGGTGGATGTTTTAGGACCCCGAAGGTATTGTGAAACCAAAAATTTTTATAGGCGCTGGAAGTTAGAATTTATTATTTTACATGCTTTTATTTAGTTTTAATTCGTCAATTTTAACATTGCGTTACTTATTTCTTGTCAAAATAGTACCAAAAACCGAGTTTCATCAAAATCGGTCCACAAACAAAAAAGTTGGCCGCCATCTTGGATTTTTTATATTTTTAACATTGCGTTGCCGTTTTCTGGTCAAAATTGTACCAAAAACCGAGTTCGTTCAATATCGGCCCAAAAACTAAAAAATTTGGCTGCCATCTTGGATTTAGTATATTTTTAACATTGCGTTGCTGTTTTCTTGTCAAAATAGTACCAAAAACCGAGTTTCATCAAAATCGGCCCACAAACTTAAAAGTTGGCCGCCATCTTGGATTTTTAATATTTTTAACATTGCGTTGCTGTTCTCTTGTCAAAATAGTACCGAGTTTCATCGCAATTGGCCAAGAAACAAAAAAGTTGGCCGCCATCTTGGATTTTTAATTATTTAAACATTGCGTTGCTGTTTTGCTGTTTTCTTGTCAAAATAGAACCAGAAACCGAGTTTCATCAAAATCGGTCAAAAAACAAAAATTTGGGCGCCATTTTTAATTTTTTACATTTTTGACATTGCGTTGCTATTTTCTTGTCAAAATAGTACCAAAAACCGAGTTTCATCAAAATCGGCCCACAAACAAAAAAGTTGGCCGCCATCTTGGATTTTCAATATGTTATACATTGCGTTGCTGTTTTCTTGTCAAAATAGTACCAGAAACTGAGTTTCATCAAAATTGGCCCAAAAACTTAAAAGTTGGCCGCCATCTTGGATTTTTAATATTTTTAACATTGCGTTGCTGTTCTCTTGACAAAATAGTACCAGAAACCGAGTTTCATCAGAATCAGCCCGCAAACAAAAAAGTTGGCCGCCATCTTGGATTTTTCAAAAATTTTATCTTTGCGTTGCAGTTTTCTTGTCAAAATAGTACCAAAAACTGAGTTTCATCAAAATCGGCCAACTAACAAAAAGTTGGCCGCCATCTTGGATTTCTAATATTTTTATCATTGCGTTGCTGTTTTCTTGTCAAAATAGTACCAGAAACCGAGTTTCATCGAAATTGGCCAAGAAACAAAAAAGTTGGCCGCTATCTTGGATTTTTAATTATTTAAACATTGCGTTGCTGTTTTGCTGTTTTCTTGTCAAAATAGTACTAAAAACCAAGTTTCATCAAAATCGGCCCACAAACAAAAAAGTTGGCCGCCATCATATTATTCCCATAGGATAACGTCTCGTTCTCGTGCAGTCCACGCGGTCGAAACCGCGGGCGGTAGGCTAGTCACAATATAAACCTGTGAACTTCGCCATATCTATATACCTTTTTAGTAAGTTAGTCAAGATATATAAAATGTAACTCCTTTTTTCGGCGGAGTCTTACAACTATACGCGTGACAACCCTTACAGTTTTACAACTGTCTGGACATCGGCGGCATTTTCGCCAATGTCAAACGCGATGACTGACTGTATGTAGTAAGTAGACTGTGATTATGGTCAGACGACGACGCTACACACGTCCAGTAGTGCTAGCACAACTTAGCGCGACTCTTTGTCACGCTCCTTCCAACCAATCAGAACGTCGCTTTAAGTCACGCGCACTATCTACGAGCGATCTGATTAGTCGTAAGTGTCCGCGACTCTTTCTCACTCGAGTCGCGCGCAAGTTGTGCTAGACCTACTGATTTGGTCTGGAGCAGACCAAATCGGCGGTCGGATCGCAACGTGTGTAGCGGCTATAATAACATCTACACACGTTCCGATCCGACCGCCGATTTGGTCTGACGGCTAGAGGTCGGCCCATGAAGTTTAAGTTCTGATTGAAGCTAGAAACACATTTCGCTGGCGCAGCGCAGCGCAGCGCAGCGCAGCGTCGACCCGGGTGTGCACACTTTACTAGCGTGGCGCAGCGTTTCCTGACGAAATTTTTGATCAGTGTCAATCGAGTCGTTGCCGAGCTAACATCTGCATTATGTTTTCTTCTAATTTTGAAAACAATTTCTGTTCTTACTTGAACATATTAAATCCAAAAAAAATATGATGATGATTACGATGATAATCTGATGATGAATGAAGACGAGATGCAATTTATATCTATACTAATAATACACTTTGTTTGTTTGTAATAGATAAACTCAAAAAATACTGAACCGATTTTAGAAATATTTAGTGTACCGTCAAATCTGGCAACTTTGCCACTTTACACTTGCGTTGACAAGTTACATTAAATTTTTAGCCAGAATGCTTATGAAACCATTAAAATATTTATGACGCTACAGGCAGTTTATTTATCAGAGTGCATAAATAAAATGGTTTAAAGATAAAATGATGGATAATAAGTTTACCAACGCCTAAAACCAAAACTGGCAAAGATACCTATATCATGTGGCGACATTGCCAATTAGATTTTTACTTTCAAAAAATGAAATTTATATTTTACAATATTAGTAAAGAATACTCAATGGTTATGATACAATAGTTTAGGAATTTTATCTTTATGATATATTTATTAAGAAAAAAACTGCAGAAAAAGTTGCAAAGTTGATCACCCATTTATGAAAATTTCATAGAAAGTCAGTGAATGTGGCCAGGGTTGATACAATTGAAAAGATTATTTATTTAAGTATTTATTTATTTTGTTACATAGGTAATAATAATCAGGTACATAGTTAAGTAATAAGAAGAAACATACAAATACAAAGCTCTTTAATGGACTATATGAACATAACACGTAAAGGTTTCAAAATAAAATTGTCTTATCAAAAACATATTTGTATTTGTGTCAACCCTAGGCCGCTACAAAACATGGCAAAGTTGCCCTCTCAATGGGCGATTTTCTGAAAGCTCAGTCACTAGATGGCGCTGTCCCACCTATGCAGTTAGAAGGAACGGAACGTTATAAATTTTACCTTGACGCGACTTTTTTACGTAAAACGGAACGTCAGACAGATGTTATTTATTTACCTAAATCTTTAAATTTACCTATTTCGTTTCTGTTCCTCACAGTAGTACTTATTTATTATATTATTAGTTTCCTTTGGGGTTTTAAAAAGTAATTAATTGAAATTTGTTTCATACCAAAATATACCATAGACATGTACATACTTATTCAACGCCATCTAGTGAAGCAATTGGAAGCTTTTTTTTTTTTAAATGGCCTCTCAGAAAATCGCTCATTGGCCGGCATGGTCTGGTGACTTTGCCAACAAAATTATCAGACACAATTCAAACACTACGGCATTTACAAGGTAATCAATCCATTCCTGAGCTGCCGGCCTAGCATGAGCGGCTTATAACGCGCGATATGATATGGTACGGCAAGTTGTCTTGCTCACCCCCACTAAGGTGTAAGCAAGACGGAATGCCGTACCATATCATATCGCGTGCTATACGCCGCTCATGCTAGGCCGGCTGGGTCTGATGTTTACATTCGAAAATATGAAAAGTTCTTGAGCATTGAGTTTTAAGGTTATGTGGGTGACGAATTTTGAATGAGAAATGGTAAAAAATGGCTGCCGTGGTGATGCCTTATTCAAAATGGTGTTGCCAATTGATAACCGTATTTTCCCTAAAAGTAGTCGCAACCCTAAAAAAATATGCGAAGTCTGTGGTTTGAAAGGATTATCGCTGCACTCTGCTGGTGGCAAAGTTAGTAACCCATGGCAAAGTTGCCAGATTTGACGGTAATTTATTTTCAAATCAGAATTATACATTATTTTTGTTATAAAATTAAAAAGTATATTGTACTAAAAACACTTTAATACTGTTTTAACAGTATAATTAACAACCCTACATGATAATGAATTGGTGACTCTTCTAAACAAAAAAAATATCGGAGAACATAAGTAGTATAAAGCAAAATGCAGAGCTCCGCTGCGCAGTCCGCTACCGAGTACCGAGCCATCTGACGATACAATGCTAGAAAGTGGTGGGGGGCCTGGCGCAATCGGAGCCGAGCGGAAACGCTGCGCTGCGCTGCGCTGCGCTGCGCTAGGGAAATGTGTTTCTAGCCATACTAAATGTATGAAACCGATCGCGCTGCGCTGCGCTGCGCCAGCGAAATGTGTTTCTACCTTGAGTCGAGCTTCATGGGTACCTACTAGTCTATATAATTTGTGTTCATGGGTCGGCCAGACCAAAGATGTACTACAAATAAACATCTTTGGCGCCAACCATACTGAGTACTATTGACTCAAAACGGAACACGGCCAGCACGGCCTATATAATTTGTTGACCTACACTCAAGGAATTTATAAGTACTACGTTGCCCTACACCAAAGAATACTATAATATTACTAACGTAAAGAAGCGACACTCACCTCCCCCCGCCAATTCATTTCCCCCGCATTGAGAAAGTAAACCGAGGAGTAAACGTCACACGTTTGTCGTTTGTCTTGTCAGTCACTCAGTCAACAAGAATGTAACCAAGTCAACGATGTCATTATATTTCGTAAGCAAACTTCGATTTGAGGATTGTGCGATATAACCTTGCAGTGGCGTTCGTATATGCAGTTGAATCGTAGATGATTGATATCAAATTTAATATTAACAGAAAACAAATATTCCAATACGAATTGTTTGACCAAATAATAAATGTTATGATACGATTAAATTCTATGAAATTAGAGGATCTTTTATTGATTTGATTTAACTTTCATTAGGTGCAAGTATTGGATTAAAGAAATTGGTCAAATGGACTTAAGGCGCTAGTCGGAAAAAGTATGGACTTTTTGATTTACAACTATAGGACGGTTACAGTTGTTACAAATCTGGTAATAAGATATATATTTCTTCATACCTTTATCTAGATTCGTATAGTTTCAAAAACACGATTTTATGATTTTGTCTCGACACTTTTTCCTTTCGAAAAGACCTCTTAAAATACGAAAATTGTAGATTATTCTTAAATAGGGTTACTTACGCTATTGGAAATTGGTTTAATTAGTGAACACCTATAATATTTAGGATCGTATAGAAGCATTTTTTTAAATCGCTGTAGTTTTTTAACACGAAGTGACGACCTATTTGGCGCAGGGGTAAACTACCTGCCTTCTGCGCCAGAGGTCTCGGGTTCGATTCCCGAACAAGAAAAATATTTGTGTGCATGAACATGTCTATTTGTCTTGGTCTGGGTGTTTTCTATGTATATTAAGTATGTATTTACAAACAAAAAGTATTTATGGATATATTTATCCGTTATCAAGTTCACGTAGACACAGTTTCTTAAGAATTAACTACGGGCTTAGATAATTGGTGTGATTGTAAGAAAATATTTATTTATTTATTTGTTTTTTTTGCCTAATCTGCAAAATCGGTCTCGATCCCGCGCGCGTCGTTTTCTCATTGCTATCTCGCTTCAGCACAATTTTTCCGAGTATCGCCTTAAACCAAAAAAGCGTGGAGACACTTCATACTAGTTATTTTGTTTGCGAACTTCATTTCCCTAATTCTGACCGCGCAAAAAGAGATTCTAAGAAAAATGCAGCCCCTACCCTATTATTACTGCAGCCAGAAGACTCATCTGGTACTCGTATTTACATCAAAATTTGCAAATCTCAAACATCAACAGAAATTCCAAGTACAAGTACTTCACAGGTGTCACACTCAGTGCAGAAAACACAGATTTTAAGTGAAAATTCACCCCGGAAAAGGAAGTTGCGGCTTGTCTTTAAATCAGAGGCTAAGAAACGAAGATTATTGGAATCGTCGGTAATAGGAAACCCCACCCAAGTAGGCTGATATGTCACCTCTGCTAAAAAAAAAAATTGATGCTCAAAAAGTATTTAAAACGAAAGTCTCAGGGAAACAGATATGACCAAGAGTATATAATGTTTGCATTAAATATATATTTTACCAGCCCGGTTGCTTACCGATTTACAATTTAATTTAATCTTAATTTTATTTTTTTAATCGGATGCAACTGTGACAATGACAGCACCGGAATTGAAATAGAAACCATTGACGGTATTAATGAGACATATTATTACCCTTAAGACTTTGTTTTATTATAAGGAAATTTGATAAACTTTATACAACTATTAGGTTAGGTCACAGAAATTCGTCTAAAAATAAATAAGACTATTATAGTTAAATTGTTTTTTTGCTGAGTACCTTGTTTTATGACACTGCCCTTTTTTGAAGGTTGAGTACAGGATTCGGTATTTTCAATTAAAAATATGCGTTGCGTGGTTTAAAGAAAGCTTACAAACAGACAGACAGAAGCGGAGAGTGACTTTGTTTTATACTATGTAGTGATAGCATGATGATGATTACAGACAATTTTATTTGTTGGATTGATTTAATTTTTTATCAAATTAGTTAGTACCGTACGACAGGTGACATCGGTTAAGTTCTCGTTTCTGAAGATTTCAATACAAAGTACATTGTGCCACTCACACGGCCTTTAAAATATAAATTTAAAGCAAATAACTGTAAATCTTTAGTGTTTCTATTGCCATGAATGTTTTGTTTTAGACGGGTTTGAAAATTGATATTTTTTTGTAATTAAGAGGACATATTGGTATCTTTTTGAGATGCACATTCTTGCTGAGTATCCAAATTTTTTCGTCTTTTTCACTCTGTTTATAAGTCACTTAACAATTTCCTTTTACGTGGTGTGTTGGCTGACAAAGGACTTTGTGCACGATGTATAGGCCGTTTGGCTTAACATGCACATTTTTTAAGCAATAAAACTATATGTTTGGAAGTTTACACTACGAAGAAACTATTTATCATTTTTGTTTTGTGTCAAATAATAAAAAGCTTAGAAACAGACAGACAGAAGCGAAGCGCGACTTTGTTTTATACTATATTTATTTCCTTTTCAGTACAACATAAAACATTTACTGGCCCCCACACTAGGCTTAGCCTGACCTGTGGGGAAAATATACGTTTTACAAATTAAAATACCGAAAAACAGTAACAAAAAAAAATACAAAATTGGGTAACTTACACTACAAGTACAATAATTCAATCTATGGTTCTTAAAAAAGAAAAAAATAATAATAATTATGAAGCTCAAATGGCGAATGTTTGTATTGTGTTGTGTATATTGTTTGTGCTGTGTAACCGAGAGTGTCAATTTTGAACGAGTGCAGCCTTATTCAAGGATTTTTATCAGGTTTTCTGCTTCTATGTATGTCCACCTTAATATAATTTTAGTGACATGTTCTTTAGTTTCTCGTACAGAAGAGTTCTTAGAGTGACAGATGCTTACAAGTTTATTATAGATAAGAGGGAAAAGGAACGTTCCAAAACGGTGAGCAAATGTGGTAGCAGTGCGGATACTTGGTATTTTAAAGACGCGTTTTTTTAACATTTCATTGTGTTCCTTAGAGTTTAATGCTACTTTATGAACAGCGGAAACAACTCTAACAAAATATAATTTCCGAACACTCAGTACCCCTGCCTCCTGATAAAGAACATCAGTTGAAAATCGTCGGGGTTTTCTAAGCGCTACTTTTAACACTATGTAGTGATAATTAAAGACAATTTTATTTGTTGGATTCATTTCATTTTTTATTAAATTAGTTAGTACCGTAGGACAGGTGCGTTTCTGAAGATTTCAATACAAAGTACATTGTGCCATTCACACGGCCTTTTGACAATCGCTTTTGTACTGAAAAAAGCTTGTAAAATGATTGCTTCCGAACTTACCCGACATAATATAAACATACGTAAATAATAAATTGGGACGCTCTTGCAAAGTTATTTCGTGACGCACGCGGCACGCGCCATCTTATCTAGTCGATATATTTTGTACCACTAGCTCCGGCGTGTGCTACGGCGGTCGGCGGATGTCATCCCTGCATCGTTGACGCACACATTTGCACATTTGACGCGTGTACACACGTTATGTCAGTTACGTAGTAGTAGAAGGTTAATATGCGGGGGTCGTAGTATGGAGTGTCGTAGGTGTGCCTACACTATATACTATGCGATTATTATAAGAATAGGACTGTCAAAAGGCATTTTTGATCTTTGTTATAGCCGCTACACACGTTCCGATCCGACCGCCGATTTGGTCTGCTCCAGACCAAATCTGGACGTGTGTAGCGTAGTCGTCCGACCATATTCGTGTTTGACGCGGTCGGCCGGATTTGGTTCGCACGAACTTCACTTCCTACCAAATCGGAACGTGTGTAGGCTTCCGACCGGACCAACTTGGCAGTGTTGACAATTTTGGAGGTTTTCCCCTAGATTTAGGGAGAAAATATGTAAAAGCGGAAATATTTAAAGCAGGTAAATTACGTTTAAGGGATTTTCAGAGGATTCAATTTAATGCTCGTTCATGAGTTTTACGTAGGACTGAACGAACGAAAGGTTTAAATATGGCCATTTATGAAAAGATTCTATTTATCTAATTGTTTTTTTAGAATATTTTGTTTAAAAACTAGCAATTTGTCGTAAAACTAAATATATTTAAAAAGGGCATGACACCTCATCAATAAGTGCTGCTTTTAGTAAATATTTAGCATGTTTCGTATTTTAATGAAAATAACAGAAAATTAATAAATAATGAAATTGTTTTTTTTTGTAGTAATAAAACATTAAAAACCGATAATATTTTTATTTTTAATTTATTTATTGCAAGCAAATTGATGTTTTCAGTATTTATAAATAATAATAATATTGGGAGATTAGCAGTGGCTGGCAACACTGCAACAACGGCTAGAGGTCGGCCAGACCAAATCGGAACGTGTGTAGCGCCGACCGATTTGGTCTGGCAGATTTGGTTTGAACGTTGTAGGCGCGGATCAGATCTGCAGTGAAGTTCGCCCGCACCAAATCGGTGGTCGGATAGGAGCGTGTGTAGCGAGCGGCTATTCCTTTTCTTGCACATCCTACACCCTGAAGTGGAAGCGAAACGCAAACAAATATGGCCGTTTTGACAGTCCTATTCTTATAATAATCGCATCAGTCAGAGAATCGCATAGTAATTTGTGTTGTTGACAGACGTCAGACTTGCGTAGTACATAAAAAAATAATAGAAATATAGGCAAAAATCCATCCATGTAAAGACTAGCATAATAACAGAATCATGCAACCTGAACTTCATACCAACGCTGATATATATACAAAGGCATTTCCTAACTTTGGACGACCTAAAGTTGTAGGTTATATTGGGTTGGAGAATCTCATGTATGCTAGAAGAATTCAAAGTGAAGATGTTAACTTTAATCTGAATCGACATTTGAATCAAGCAATACGTAAGCCAAATAACTTAGACGTGAAGCTAAATGATTTACTTCAATTCTTATTAGAAAATGAGAGGAGACTTAATTTTCCACTAGAATCAGATTTAGACAATTCAAAGTTTTTTTGCTATAGGGGTTTGATGACCTGTGTGGCATGTACACCATACGAAAACAAGGACCCATGGAAAATTGTTGTAATATTATATAAAGGCAACATATTTCTATGCGCACGAGATACTGAAGAAAAAATATATCAGAAAAATAATATGACAGAACAAGAAAAGAAATTCACATCGTGGGGCTATAAATTCGAACAGTACATGCTGTCTGGTAAGACCGAACAATTAGAAAGGTTTACTTCAATTTTAAGTGCAATATAATGTGACCCATCTATTATAACATGTTGTCTTTTTCGACTTGGTTCTTTTTAATAACACCATTCTCCCCCCAAAGGGCAGAAAACGGATATCTGGGTTACCATTAAATATGCCATTCTTGAGCCAGCAGACGCTAGTGTTGACAGCAGCTCTGAAGCTTCCTGAGGAGTCATGAATAGTTGTTTGTGGATTAGGGTTTTGACCTAGCTGTTTATCACAGTGTTAGTTCCGAACTTTCCCCTTTGTTGTGATAAATAGATTTGTAAGGCCTTTCAGCAATTTTCATTGGGCTTGGGACAATTCAGTCAGTTTCCAATCTTAATGACAGAATTGAGATTTGCATGTCCATTATTATTAACCTCTGAACAGTCAGGGGTATCAAATTACAGGCTAATTTTTTACTTAAAGAAAGCATTTAAGCACATGTTATCACTCTCCCAAACATCTTTATGTGCGCGCGACTGTGTGTGATGTGTGGAAAGTCACTCCAGAAATCAAACCAATTGGAAGATATAATGCGGTACCGCATGACATAAAGCCAAAATACTGGAGAAACGGAGACTAGGCAGAGTCTGGTACTGTAGTCAACATACAGAAGACAAGAGCGCATATTACAGATCAATTAAGGAACTAAAAGAGAAGATAAAGGAGGAAATGGCAGCTTCTACAGCTACTTATTATGTAGAATGCTTAACTGCTACAAGCGCCACGAACTACTCATTGTGGAAAGCTTGCAGGAAGACTTGTCAACCTGTGATCCTAAAACCACCTATCAGAACTCCTGAAAACACTTGGGCAAAGACAACAGCCAAAAGCCACTTAGCCAAAATATTCAGTCCAAACGATTCTGAAAGTTCTGACAGCACTGACATAGAGGTAGACCAAATTATTAACCAAGACCTACAAATGGACCTTACAATAAAACCCACATCACCAAGAAAAGTTAGAAAGTTCATCAATCACCTTGGGAACAAAAAAGCTCCTGGGTTTGATTTGATAGACAAAAAGGTATTACAGGAACTTCCCAAAAAAGCAGTAGTCTACATCACAGCTCTTTTCAATGGAATATTGAGGACTGGATACTATCCTACTCTGTGGAAAGTATCACAAATTGTTATGTTGCCAAAACCAGGAAAATCGGCTCACGAACTCTCATCATACAGGCCAATTAGCCTACTGCCTACCCTGTCAAAGCTCTTTGAAAAAATACTACTCCAGAGAATCCTTCAAGAACTAAAAGAAAACTGTATAATACCGGACCATCAATTTGGATTTAGAAAAGAATATGCAACAACAGAACAGATACATCGAGTAATCATAAAATCAGACAATCACTCGAAAGAAAAGAGTACTGTTCTGTAGCGTTTCTTGACATTCAACAAGCTTTTGACAAGGTTTGGCACAAAGGACTCCTCTGTAAAATTAAAACGAGTTTATCACACTCATATTACCGTATTCTACAGTCCTATCTAACTGGGAGGATATTTCAAGTTAAAGAAGGTGAAAGTACATCACATTTCCAAAATATACAGGCAGGAGTACCACAAGGTTGTATAGAACCTTCGGACCACTTCTTTATAGCATGTTCACAGCAGACCTACCACAAAACTCAAATGTGATAATAGCGACATATGCTGACGACACTGCAATTTTGGCGTCCCATGAAAATCAATCCCGCTGAGGCATCCAAAATACTCCAACAAAGTCTCACGGAGACTCACAAATGGCTCACAAAATGCAAAATCAGAGCAATAGTGTAGGCAATGAACAGATTCTTTGTATGGAGACCCATACACTAATTCCTCAGTTGATGAAACTTTGCTGAGTTATAAAATAGCAAGAGCCATAAACTTTTAAATGATTACCAAAAAAAAACTCACACGGAAGTTAGGTGTTTATACATAAATATACAAATCTGTTTATATATTGAACCAAGTAATTTCTCAGACCAAATTCATTTTACCAAATGAGTTGTTTATACTAGTATGTGATACTTGATGAAAATCCAAAACTTTTTTCAAACATGAGTATAGTATGCTTGGCAAAATGGTATAATTCCGTTAAAAAGTTCGACAGAGACATCTTTCAGTCCAAGTCACCGCATTTTGATTTATTAAAATTTGGTGTTTCTGCTGGGATATTTTATTGGATATTTCATATTATTGTTTTTATATGTTACATGAATATGTCCGGTTAAGAAAGTTTAGACGGAGCATTTTTCCTAAAAAAGATATCAATGAAATAAGACTTTCATTAAATAATACCTAATCTTCTATTATTATTATTTTTTGGAAATTTATACCATACTTTTAATTTATTGATACTTTATCATGATGTAAAGTTTTTTCTGACTGAGGAATTACTGTGGGGGTCAACTAGTTTCATTGACTACACTACAAGTGCAACCAAATCGGTCCATGTCACATTTGGTCTTCGAAGGGAGGATTGTCTCTCCCTCTCCCTCATTGCGATGTGGTAAAATACCTTGGAATTCACTTATATCGCAAACTAACTTGGAGAAAACACATACAAGCAAAACTAAATGAACTGAATTTAAAGTACCGGCGCCTTCACTGGCTGCTAGGCAGAAACTCCAGGCTGTCGCTTGATAATAAGCTCTTGATTTATAAGACCACCTTAAAGCCAATATGGACCTATGGCATTCAACTATGGGGATCCGCATGCGATTCTAATATACAAATAATACAAAGAGCTGAGGACTCAATATTGAAGCAAATAGCGGACTTCCCATGGTTTATTAGAAACCAGGAACTTCTCGACAATTTGGAGATCAAAACTGTGAAGGATGAAATAAAAATATTCTCGAAAAAGTACCGAGCTAGGGTTGAGCACCAACCAAATGAACTAGCGGCTAACCTCGCCACTTCCGATTTTGTGAAGCGCTTAAAACGGCGTGATATCTGGGACCTGTTACTCTAAAATAATTTCTGTTCTGTCTCACTGGACATGACACGAAAAGGGAAAGTCCCACTGGGGAATCTCCCTCCACATCTTAAATACTTCAAATCATCTGCTCATAGTCAAACGACTGATCGCTAGATAAAATAAGAAAAAAAAAGTGCGCGCGACGACGGAAGTTACAATTATGAGCAGCATATGAGTCAGCAGCGCATAAAACTTATCCACACTTTTACGAGATGTTTGGTTTTAATAATCGACGCGACGATCAAACTCAACTTTTGTGTAAAAAAAAGACAATAGTGTGTAACTTCCTTTTCCGGTCCCTTCGATTTTTTTTTCACATAGTTATCGATGAAATAACATATAAAAAGTATATAAGATGGTGTAAAACAAACTGCAAATAGAGCAGGAGGTGTTCAGGTCAAGTGAATATGATATAAAAAAATAGAAAAAAATATCCCAATTTTTTTTATATTATATTTTACAAAAAATTCTAATATTATTTTTTGATATCAATTCAATATGTACAATACCAAACGTTTTAATAAAATTATTTCATTTTACGATGAAAACAAGTAATTTCAGAGCGCACGCGGTCTGGGCGCCGCGGTCATCAACCCCGGCGGTCCAACAGCTGATCGGCCAGCCGCTATAGCGATACTCCTACCGCGCTATTGTATGCGCCCAATAGCTTCGGGACTATCGTTTACCTGTCTCGTGGTTAAATAAGTAATTTTGTTTTTACGTTCAGGATTATGTTAATTATTGAATTGATATCCATAGTAAAGGTGTGCGTTATATTCGATAACGCATATAGCATAACGTTATAAAAATATAACTATCGCACCTAATATAAAAATATAACTTATTCTGCTATTGCTATATTAAATTATAACAAGCAGGGCGCCCGCCGCACGCCATCTAGTGTATTCGAAATGAACAAATGAAATGACAGAACTGAACGAATGAACTGTGTTCTCCTTCTCTATCCAGCCGTTATTCCAGCCGCACGCGATGCAAGTATTGCTCTCTCTTTTGTTGGTAATCAAATCTATCAAAATTCAACTCTATCAAATAGAAATAGAGTTGAATTTTGAAAGTTGGAAAACCAAATAACGCGTTAAGTATATTTGAAACAGTTGAGACAGACTCTAATGTCTTATCAATAAGGACTAATATCATAAATCACGTTCGACATGCGATTTTAACGAACATGTTATTTTTCTGCTATAACATTTATTACTGTTATTAGAATATTTAACTAATGCTGTCCTGTGGAATTTTTGATCGCGAACTCCGCTCGCTCGGGGCTTAAAAAGTACCTACTTAAGAATTCTGTTTTTAATAGCGTAATATGAATTTATTCGTGTTGTTATTTGTAAAATAGTGGAAAAAAGAATAAAGAATTGGTTTATTAATAGTAAGTAATTGATCATTAAGGAGTGTAAAAAACATTAATAACTACTTTTAGTTAAACATAGGTTATAATAGGTTATTTATTATATTAGGTACTTACTACTAATATATTATAGCATTAAAAATAACCTAATATTTTAATGTAGCATAACGATATGCTATAATATACGAATATAACATAATAGCACACCTTTAATCCATAGATAATATTAGTTTTTTTTTTAAATTAAATAAAAATAAAAAAATAGGATTTTTTTTCCTATTTTATTTTCGTTCTAAACACTTAACCTGACCACCCCCTGCTCGTTTTGCAGTTTGTTTCAAAACATCTTATATATATTTAGAATGTAGATGAAAAAACCTATCGGATAAAATTATAATATACTAGCTTTCCGCCCGCGGCTTCGCCCGCGTGTACTACACGATGTTATCCCGCAGGAATGTGACATTTTTCCGGCCTATGTTCCTCTCCAAGCTGCAAAGTATTCGTGTCCCAAATTTCCGCCAAATCCGTTCAGCCGTTTTGGCGTGATTGAGTAACAAACATCCAAACATCTAAACTTTCACATTTATAATATTAGTAGGATGGAAAAACATTTTTTTTCGAAATTAGATTTTTTTTTCAGATTTGCAAATTTGCAAAAAAAAAAATATTTTTTTTGTTCCGGATCACATATTATATTGTATTTTTGTAGTAAATAGAGTTTTTTTCTCTTATAAACACCGAAAACCGCGTTCAAAACACATAAAAATTTAAATAGTTACAAAATAAAATAATGAGGGTAGTCGTGCGGGCCCTCTGGAGGGCCGGTCGATGCTTAACAGGTTAAGTTGCCAACCTGCTTGCTGATATGTCTAGGAAGTCTTAGATCCAAAGTTTGGCAACAGAATCATGTTCTTTCTACCTTATCACAATACACTTTATATTGGACCAATCGCGAATTGGACCAACCGCGAATTGGACCAAACGCGAATTGGATCAACTGCGAATTGGCCCAACTGAGAATTGGACCAACCGCGAATAATGTGAATTGAACCAAACGCGAATTGGGCCAAGTGCGCCTAAAGGTCGCTACACATTCTACACATACTGTAATAAATTTTCAAAATGCGCATCACCTTTCGCAATGCACAATTCACACCGTTTAATTAAATTGTTTCTTAATCTACTTACAACAAATTCATTATTACGAACATTTGCGAAGGCGGCGATTATTCTTTCCTTTAGTTCATCGCGGTTCTGATACTCCGTCGCGTAGACTTGCCGCTTTACGTCGCCCCACAAATAAAAGTCTAAAGGTGTTAAATCGGGTGACCTTGCTGGCCACGCGACAGGTCCCCCACGTCCAATCCACCGCTCCCCGAATTGTTCCGTAAGTCACGGATTCCGATCTGATAGTGCGCAGGTGCACCATCATGCTGGTAGTACAAGTTCTGTAACCGGGCAATGGGCACATCATCTAACATATCCTCCATAACATTTTGCAACAGTCTTAAATACGACTTGTCCAAGCGTCCTTCAATAAAATAGGGCCCCAGTAAAGTTGAACCTAAAATACCCGCCCACACGTTCACACTGTACCGTCTCTGGAATGAATCCTGTCGGGTCACATAAGGATTTTCATGAGACCACCAATGTTCGTTGTGTACATTGAAGAGCCCACCTCTTGTGAACGCTTCGTCAGTAAAAATAATGTTCGCATTACGGTTTTCTAAAAACCACCGGCAAACATTTATACGAGGCCCATAATTGTTCACGCCGAGTTCTTGGACTGATCGAAAATGGTATGGATGGCGTCTATCGGTATTTAGGATGTTCCACACTGTCCATTGGGATACTAGAAAGCGTCTTGCGGCATTCCGCGTACTCTCACGCGGATTGTGGTCAAAATATTCCAAAATTGCTTCGTGTAAGTCCACAGGATACGGATTTGCTCCTCGTCCTTGGGCATGGGTAGGTACCGTAAACTTGCCGAATGCTCTAAGCCTTAAATTTACTCCTAACATAAAATCGTATGACGGCACTTGCCGGTTAGGGAATGTTTCACGATACAATTCAATCGCATGCCTTACTACGTCATTAGACAGAGCATAGCAACGCACCATATCCAAGTACTGCTCATTTGTGTACTGATACGCCATATCACTTCACTAACACGCGACTACGACTCACGTGCACGATGGGGAAAACAATTACACACGTTATCAGTGCAAAAACAAACCGGCAACTGAGGGCGGGCGGGGCGGACAGGGTGCGGGCGGCGGCTGCGCGGGGTGGGAGGCGGGTTGCGGGGGGTGAGAATCAGTGCCGAAAGTTGGCGCGGGGCGGCCGCTGGCGGGCGGGCGGCGCCTGTGTTTAGGTTCACGACCTCGGGAAGCCTCGGCTGTTGCGCGCCGGCCGTATGCATAAATAGTAAAGGGTAAAAAAGAAGATACGACATTTTAATTATAAAAAAATGAATAAAAATAAGGTGGGAGTTTTTTTGTGCTTAATGGAATGGGTATCGGCTTCTTAAACATCTCCTGAAATGGGTCCGTCGTTAAACCAGTCACGCTGTATAGTAGCTGTGTGTCTACCTAGCCCTTGGCATGCCTTGTAGGGTCTGACAGACCCACTGTTGCAAATAATCGTCAAAATCTTTTGTAATTCCAAACTTAGCGTTACCAGTGCTTGAGTAGCAGCGCATTACGAATTCTAGGTCATTTTGGTGCCACTCCCGCAGTCCGGCGCTCACTCCCGTGTGATTAACACGTGCGCAAAGTGCATACGGGTCTCATGATTTCATACTAAAATGTAAGATTAGAATGTATTGGTAGGGACCTCCATTTGTAAGAGGTCTGTTAGTTTTATTTTTATGGACTGATACTCCCATTTGTTTTTTCACTAAATTTTATATAAAACATGATTGAATAAACCAATAAATATGAATAAAAATCTTCTAACAATCCATCTTTTATTACAAACATATTTTTATATAATGGGTCTGTCAGACCCACCAGGCACGCTGCTTGATTTTTACCCACCAAGGCACGCCAAGGGCTAGTTTCGACACCTCGAGAAAAAGTGATGAATTTAAGAAACATAAAAGTGGTTTTATATTATTTTTATGCATTTACTATGCAATTTTTGTAAGTATAGGAAAAATGTGATAGTAAAAAACCACGAGCCCTATAACGCTGGCCTACAGCGTAACAAGTGATAGCAAAATTCGACGAGTCGTGTAAGCCTTTCGGTAGCTTAGTTGGTCAGAGCATCGGGCCGGATTCCCGGAGGCGCGGGTTCGAATCCCGCCTGAAAGCTACTTATAGGGCTCGTGGTTTTTTACTATCACATTTTTCCTATACTTACAAAAATTGCATTGTAAATGCATAAAAATAATATAAAATCTCAATAAGGCTGTTTCATCTTAATCGATTGTTAAACATTTGTAAAAATGTTTCTTTCGGATGCGAAGGTTACCTCACATTGATGAAGCAACGCTGGCCTACACAGCGTAACAAGTGATAGCAAAATTCGACGAGTCGTGTAAGCCTTTCGGTAGCTTAGTTGGTCAGAGCATCGGGCCGGATTCCCGGAGGCGCGGGTTCGAATCCCGCCTGAAAGCTACTTATAGGGCTCGTGGTTTTTTACTATCACATTTTTCCTATACTAACATAAAAGTGGTTACATTTTAGAAAAGACTAGCGGCCGCCCGCGGTTTCACCCGCGAGGTTCCTGTTCCCGTTTGAATATCGGGATAAAAAGTAGCCTAAGTTACTCCTTATTAAATCCGCTACCTGCCAGTGAAAGTCCCGTCAAAATCGGTCCAGCCGTTTCAGAGATTAGCCGGAACAAACAGACAGACAGACAGATAGACACACAGACAGACAGACAAAAATGGTAAAAAATGATATTTTGGTATATGTACCGTTAGAAAAGCGGTTAGTTTAATATTACAAACAGACACTCCAATTTTATTTATTTGTATAGATGTATAGATGTATCATTAAATTGAAGTAATATTGTTACCAGATTGTGACAGTTATTAATGAACGATAATCAAATGATTGAACGTTAATGCAACTTAAATCGGACATCCATTCTCAGGGGCTCCTGGTGTCTCCTATTCTTGAAGATTCTTACTCGCCTGCCCTGCTTGAAATTTAGAACTTTTTGCTGTTTTTATTATTATTCTGCTTTGTTGGAAATCGTGACTTCTCAGGTCTTCTGGGGTCTGTGTGCAGTCTGAAACTATTATATGGCTGGCTCCCTCTGTAGTCTTTTGTTTCTGCAATCGTTATAAGTCTCACAGTGTTTCGTTGTGTTGAAACTGTTGCAGCTTTGCGAAACTTTCCTGGAAAAAACTTTGTGGTGCCTCCTTGCCCCTTGACCAATTTGTTTGACCAAACCTAGTTTGGGTTCAGCAAAAAGATGATGTTCAGATGGCAGGATATAATGCAACAATTCATTTAGCGTTCTTTTTGCGGGTTTATAGAACCCCCGTCTTTGTTGGATAACTTCGGCCCTTTTCCCACATTAGGCCAGGCCAATCCTATGTTACATTCGAAATACAAATAATTGCGGTAAACTTGCTCTTTTGGTATGTTGTTTGGGTTTGGGTTCACCTGGATAGTATTTATCCAGATTTGCAGCAGTCTGAAATTCTCGCGCGCTGAGTAGTTGCTGAAAAACCACCTCTTTTTTAGTTTTATGCCAAAAAGAACGACATTGGAAGGCTCTGATGACAAAAGTCATTACTACTTACTTATTTAAAGTGTATAAAATTCCTGACAGTTTAGCCCTAATTCAATTGTGTAGGTCTAATAGCTCACACGATACGATATCGCGTCGGTACGCGATATCGCTTATATTTAAACAAGGCTTAAATTATCAAGTGACTGTTATTTTTGTACCGGTGTATGAAACGCGGTATTCATTCGTTAAACTTTGTATTTTCATCTAGGCGTTAACGATATACTGCATTTTAGCCGACCGTAGGCTCTGCGCACAGCCGACACATGAAGGCCGCGCAGTCGACCGTAGGCTGTGAGCACAGCCGACATGACGGCCGCGCAGCCGACCGTAGGCTGTGAGCACAGCCGACATGACGGCCGCGCAGCCGACCGTAGGCTGTGAGCACAGCTGACATGACGGCCGCGCTGCCGACCGTAGGCAGTGAGCACAGCCGACATAACGGCCGCACAGCCGACCGTAGGCTGTGCGCACGCCGACACATGACGGCCGCACAGCCGACCATAGGTTGTGCGCACAGCCGACACATGACGGCCGCACAGCCGACCGTAGGCTGTGCGCACAGCCGACATGACGGCTGTTGCATCGTATTTTGCACTAGCCTTACTTATGTAAAATGTGTTACTTATGTAATTCTAATCTTGTTAGGAGTAACAAGTGTCGACCTAATGTAAGGCTTACTTAGTATCCATTACATCGAAAAGTGAGTTTGCCGTCCTGAGAGCTGGCAATCACCTTAATCGTACAGGGCATACGTGCGGGTATAAAATAATTTAATGAAAATATGAAGTACCTACATACCTTACTTTCTATGGTTTTGTTTCGGTGTCCACATCAAAAAATACGGTCTTGAGGAGCGAATCGCTCCGATCGCCAGCCCGGGGAGGCAACATGGCGGGGGCGCGCGCGCTGGGGGCGGGGATGCACGGAGAGGGGATAGTTTGACATAAGTTCAGTGTTGCCACAGCCCAAAAATCCTAGTAATTTCACAAGTAGGTCAAGCGTTAGCTCGGACACCCAAATTCTTGGTTGTACATAAAATTGAATAATCTTTTAATTACATAATGTGAAAGAATAGAAGAATTATAATACAATATTCACTTCTTTCAGACAGTCCTCAAACAGAGCCCAATCCTGATGAACCTGTGAATGAGACTAAAGAATTCTCCTTGGTATTCACTACTAACTTAAATCGTCATTCTATAGTCTATGGTGCTGAAATGGATGGCATCAGATGTGATAAAGCTCCTGTTACTCCTGTTCCAACAGACCAAGATGCAGACCAGATAGTTAAATATTTATCTGATAAGGAATTTATAGAACTTAAAACAAGTAGACATATTCAGTTTAATAGGCAGGAAACAAATTTTCGGTAATAATTGAGACATTTGATTATTATTGTTTTTTTTTTTTTGTGTACAATGTTAACATCTGTTAATTTACAGGCGCTTCAAAACCAAAAAATGGTGGTGTCAATCATTTCTGGCTAGCATAGACACTATTGTGTGTGGATTTAGGGATGACAATGGAATTGTTGAAGAATTAAAAGTCTTTCCAATCAGAGACCTAGCCAAAATGTCTGAGGTATGACAATATTTTAATACTGTTAACTATAGCTGGAGCATTTCATCTCATCAGTAGATAAAATTTTTAATAGTCAAATAGTTAATCTTACAACGCCCCAGAAATGAGACACAATAGATTTTCCCTTTCAGACCCGTGGTTCACCTAACTAGTTCACCTAGGTGTTCCACTGTTAATTTTCTGTACCTCTGGTTCACCTAGCTAGGTGTTTCACGATTACTGGAACCTATTTTGTTAATACCATCCTCTTTCAATAAGTAGTGGCCACTTAAAATATTTGTTTCCTCATAGTGTCAGCTTTAGCGTTATCAAGTAAAAAAGTCCAAGATGGCGGCCAACTCTTTTGTTTGTAGGCCGATTTAGATAAAACTCGGTTTGGGGTACTATTTTAACAAGAAAATAGCAACGCAATGTTAAAAATATAAAAAAATCAAGATGGCCGCCTTCTTTTTTGTATGTGAGCCGATTTCGATAAAACTCGGTGGGGCACTATTTTGACAAGAAAACAGCAACGCAATAAGCCGTTTCATATTTCTTAGCCTTTGAAACTCCTTCGTCTATCTATATCAAAATTATCTATACTATCTATACTAATATTAAAAAGAGGAAAGATTTGATTGTTTGTTTGTTTGTTTGCATCGAATAGGCTCGGAAACTACTGGACCGATTTAGAGAATTATTTCACCACTAGCTTTCCGCCCGCGGCTTCGCCCGCGTGGACTACACGACGTTATCCCGCGGAAATGTGAGACTTTTCCGGGATAAAAAGTAGCCTATGTTCCTCTCCAAGCTCCAAAGGATCTGTGTCCCAAATTTCAGCCAAATCCGTTCAGCCGTTTTGGCGTGATTGAGTAACAAACATACAAACATCTAAACATCCAATCATCTAAACTTTCACTTTATAATATTAGTAAGATTAGAAAGGCTACATTCTTCCCGAGTGACATAGGCTACATTTTATCCCGATATTCCTACGGGAACCGGTACGACGCGAGTGAAACCGCGAGGATCCTCTAGTCCCATATATTTGCGAAGCCTGAAACTTCATATTATTTATTTTTAAATCTTTTTGTACTTGTCACTGTCCCAAGCTTGCAAATAAAAGCGAGTTACACTTTAATAACAGCAAAAGGTAGAAAAAAAGCAAAGTTGGCCACTAGATTGACCTTTTGTCGTTTTTAACATTGCCTCGAGTACTGTTTTCTTGTTAAAATAGTACCAAAAACTGAGTTTTATCGAAATCAGCCCACAAACAAAAGAGTTTGCCGCCATCTTGGATTTTTAACCAGCTTAAAAAATTTAAAAGGAGGAGGTTATTTGAATTGATAAAGCTAAAGCTGAAACTATGAGGAAAAAAATATTCTAAGTGGCCGTTACTTATAGAAAGAGGATGGTATTAACAAAATAGCTTCCAATAATCATAGAACACCTAGCTAGGTGAACCAGAGGTACAGAAACTTACCCGTGGAACACCTAGGTGAACCAGGTAGGTGTACAAGAAATGGGTCTGAAAGGAGATTTTCCATTGTTCTCCGGCCCTATTCGGCCGGTCAGGCGTCAATGGAAACCTTTTGCACCGCTCGGTTTCACCCGCTTTTTTCCCTTTCTGAGGTGTGGTGGGGGTATCCTACTATATATAATACTAGCGGATCGCGGATCCTCGCGGTTTCACCCGCGTGGTACCCGTTCCCGTGGGAATATCGGGATAAAATATAGCCTTTGTCACTCGGGAAGAACGTAGCTTTCTAATAGAGAATTTCCGAAATCGGTCCAGTAGTTTCGGAGCCTATTCGATGCAAACAAACAATCAAATCTTTCCTCTTTATTATATTATAGTATTATATATATATAGATTATAAATGTGAAAGTTTAGATGTTTGTAGCCTGGAAAGGAACATAGGCACTTATTCCTCGAAAAAAAATCACATTCCCGCGGGATAACGTCGTGTAGTCCACACGGGCGAAGCCGCGCGCGGAAACTAGTACTGTAATAAGACTATATCTTATCTTATTTTTCCTGTCACTCGGAAATAATGTAGCTGTTTGTGGTGGAACAAATTTCACAATCAATTTAGTAGGTCCATAACTAAATTCAGTGGTAACAAATAAATAAATAAATACTAGGTACCTAACTGTAACAATGTAAGAATAATATTAATTTCAGAGCAAAGTTTTGATTTAAACCTTATTATTTTTCAGAGATTTTGGAAGCCCAATGTTTGTTTTAATTTTTTGGACACCTTCTTCACTTACGTAAAAAGATGTTTAGGAAGACACATAAAACATAAATATGGGGAAAAATCAATGAAGAATATACAAACTTTACCAATGATATCATTGCTACTGGAATGGAGGCCTGGTATGCCAATTCAGGTGGCAGAAAATTACATCCATGATGACGACCCTATTTTACCAAAACACTTTTTAGAAAATTATGGCAGATCGCATAGCATGAGGCAGTAAATTTAATTAGAAAACTAAGGAACGTCGTGATCTCGCCTGACGCAGCGTACGCCCTAACTCTTTGACAGCAGTGATGAATTTAATTGTTGGTTATGGGAATAGAAAATAAAATCAAAAATACTATGGTACCATTTATTATCACTGCATAGCAAATGGTGTAAATCAACATCCATAAAAGACTAATCAACAACATGGATATCTTCACTTAACATGTACAATTAATTTAAAATTAATTTTGTTATCATATATTCATAAAAATATGTTGAAATAAAAAACAATAATTAACAGAACAACATAGTTTTAATAAAAATTAAATGAATGTCATGTATTATTAAAATACACCTAAATTCAAGATTGTATTTACACAACTATTTTTAGTAACAAAATCTCCATCATATGACTGATACTTGGATGCAAACAGCAATATTGAAAACTAACTTTCTTAAGTTTAAGGCCAAAATTGTTCAATATTACGGCTCGTTCACACGTAATCCATCATTCACAATTCATCAAAAATCAATGTCAAAAGTATAGGAAAGAAGTATTCGTCATATTTCACAATTCGTGATCGTGTGAACACGACCATTTTAAAAGCATTACCGCCGTCTAAAATATCACTATTCGTGAAAAAGACTATACATCAAAGTTCGTCGTGTGAACGAGCCGATACCTTGATTAAGATTGGACCCTGTTCAATGAGAATACAATCCCTGTACGTAAGTCTAGCGCAAGTTACACATCGTACTGATACTGAATTTGTTTAGCTCCGCTTGCATTCACTGAGCATTAGTACTGGCTTGCATTCGCCATTTTTTATCCGACTGCGACAGAAGGAGGGTTATTTATTATTTCATAATTTACTGTAAACACCTCTGTAAATAAAACTTTAAAAAAAATTAAGGTCCTTACAACATAATCTCAAACTATACACTGCATCATAAATCGATGAATTTTACACTTGTCAAGTCAACATGGCTGATCTAAATCAGAAGGTACTATAATTAATCAGTTTCGCATTTATTTTCTGTAGGTAGGTACAATTTATTCTTAAACATTTAAATCAAGTTTAATTAATAATTTACTGTAGTCAATATTTCTGTTTTGTGGTTACAAGGAACCCTAGTTACCTACATTAAAGTGCATAATCCAAATACATCAAACACTCATTATAATAATTAAATATACACAATGTTCATGAATATAAATGTGGTGACAAAATGGAATAACTGTTGTGCAAAACAATTTGTATACTTTGGAAGCTTTACGTAAATATTTTATGATTTTTTTCTGGATACTAGGTATCGCTTCATACAACTATGTATGAAAGTATTTATTTGAAAACCTAAGAATGACTGACACTGTCCTACAAAGTGTACAATTGATAGGTACCTAAATAAATAAAAACACTTGTGATTATGAGCGACTAATACGAAAAATTTGCGAGTTGCACTTTAATTAGACTTATGATGGATTGTTACTGATTCATCCGCAGGTTTTTTTAATAATTAATGAATAATGGAATAACATTAAAAATTATTTACAATTTATTTTATTAAAAAATGTACCTTAGCAAAATGTACAACTTAATAGTAATTAGGTACTAATCGATTTTGGTAAGTTGTACCAAATTGGAATAATAACACTGATCACTGAGGTACTTTGTTGTTTAATTCCTCAAGCGACGTGATCATGAAATTAGTTCTTCTCGTGTCGAAAATATCTACAAACTTTAAAACAGTCTTCGGTTTCGCTTAAATATAGGAATATCCCTGTCGAATCAGTGTTTTATTTGTACTAGCGTTATAACAAATTGTCTAATAAGCTTTTATCAGGCACAGGTCGAGGAAATACTTTGATGACGTTACCTCTCAAGTTACTACCATTCTACAACAAAGTTATATATTTTTTAATGAGAACTTAAATATAAAATTATGTATTAATGAGGCCATTCATCACTGAAGACGGTAACAACCAATTCTGAAATAACATTCAAGTCAAGACTTGAGTAAATCGAATTTTAGTATTAAAATTACCATAAACTATCTAGCTCTTTTCCTTTTTCACTTTGATCAGACTTCAGGAACTGGATGTTAATCATCTTTTGGACCACAAACATTGAAGCCGGCCCCTGTATGCTATAACGAAATGGTACTCCGGTATGGTGCGCCCGCCAGTTAAAAATATAGCGATTGCGTGTACACTAACAAATGGGACGGTAAAATTTGCGTGAACGCTGTCCGCCAAAATTTGGAAAGACAGCCAAAGTTGAACAGCGGGCCGGCCTCGACAGCGTTAACAATATTCGAATCGTAACTTTGATTCTTCCCATAAGCTCAATGTAGCCACATTGGCAGAATTAAAATTTCTCTTCGCATTTCATGCGTTCAATGTAAATTTAGTATATCAGTAAAATTCCTATCTGATAATAAAATATATTAAATCTTTGTGCTAACTTACAATAAATTCATTTTCGTAAACTATACACTATTAATATTCATCCTTATTTATAAATCAATTTCTACTTTACTAAGCGCGCTTTGCACGCTGCATTGGTCTGGATAAATACTACATACAGCTACAATCGCAACAATATTGTTGATTGAACCGTTGTCCAGTTATTTATCAGTATAACTATTGATTGTATCATGCTACGTATTACAAAATATGTATAAAATTTTCGATGTTTCATAGTGATTTCCGATGAGCTTAGATATTGTTACTAGGCACGTTTTATGTGATGGTTCATTTGAGTTAAAACAACATTTGAAATACCTATTTAAAGTTAATGCTCAGACTAATCATTAGCTTATCCTTTGTATTTAATCATTGCATCCACGAGCTCATGATATTTAGTTTGTCGGAATCAATTACAATTTTAGTTTTATAATACCTGACAAACATACATTGATAAACTTTGCTTATTATAATATAATGGTACATCAATTATTGTGGAAAGGGTCAGTTTAGTATGGGTACATTATTAAAGCACTGTACTAGCAATGATTACATGAGTACACACAAATAATCAGGTCTTATTTAAATACATAAATATATCTAATTGATAGCATTTTTAGAGCTCTGGATAGTGAAGATTTAGAAATTGTAAGAAAATTGTATTAGTTCTTAAAATAAAAACGGAACCCATCAATATTAGGTTGGGATGGGGGCGACACAATTTATCATTAATAACGTTGTGGACATACACTTTTAACGTTTAAACAAAGTAATGATTTGAACTGTAGGCCCAGCATAAGAGAAATTTTGTCGACTCTCTATCGTTCGACGAAATTTTGTCGTCTGTCTGTTAATGTGATTTTGTTTTGTCCCGTTCACCGGCTTAGGAATGGTTCGTAAAATACCGCTCAATGATCTTAACCAGGTTTTTACACAACGCTCGCTAGGAGCGGAACCTATTCGCGAACGTTATAGCCGCTGCAAATAACCGGTATATCGAAATAGGCGGGGCGACTCGGGGCGCCGTGACACCGTCTATGGGCCGGTTTCAATAACCTATCTCCCGGTAAAAGTAAGCTTATCCTGGTTCTGTTACTAAGCAACCGTTGTTATTTGACACTAATTAACAAAAATATCCAGGCAATTAAGCTCGGGTAAGCCTATCTTTACCGAGGAGTAGGTTAATGAAAACCGGCCATATGTCATATGGCTTGCGTCTGATTGGCCAACCGGAATCAAGCGATATTAACCGCGAGCAGGAATCGTTTAGCTTTTCTCTTTGATTAGAACCGAAAAAAAAACTATTCTGAAAGAGTGAAATGCTCTCGTGATAATAATGTATGGAGTTTCTTGCTAACCGTTCGCGAGCTTTAACCAGGTTTCCGAGCTCTGCATATAACTAAGATATTAAGCGAAACAGCAACCCGCTCTGTCGCGAATGAGAGTCGACTAAATTATGTCGTGATGCGCTTGCCAGCCCTACTAGAAGGTATAGTATATTTAAAACCAAAATATCTAGCTAACTTCACTAACTAAAACAGATCGGAGATAATGCAAAATTTCTGCACCATCGGCTTGGCAGGAATGCACATGCACAAATCCTACTAATATATAATATTATAAATGTGAAAGTTTAGATGTTTGTATGTTTGTTACTCAATCACGCCAAAACAGCTGAACGGATTTGGCTGAAATTTGGGACACAGATACTTTGTAGCCTGGAGAGGAACATAGGCTACTTTGTATCCCGGAAAAACATCACATTCCTGCGGGATAACGTCGTGTAGTCCACGCGGGTGAAGCCGCGGGCGGAAAGCTAGTCCTACTAATATTATAAATGTGAAAGTCTAGATGTTTGGATGTTTAGATGTTTGTTACTCAATCACGCCAAAACGGCTGAACGGATTTGGCTGAAATTTGGATATAGGTGACGTTTGGAACACTGATACTTTTTAGCTTGGAGAGGAACATAGACTACCTACTTTTTATCCCGGAAAAATGTCAAATTCCCGCGGGATAACGTCGTATGGTCCACGCGGGCGAAGCCACGGGCGGAAAACTAGTGACAAATAAACGGCCGCCCCTACCCTGCCAAGGGCTTTGTCGCCAGGCACGAGGGGTTGGGGGGAGGAAGTTTACCGTGTCAAGTTAGCAAATTCGGTAGGTAATATAATGCCACATGTGGAGGGACTAAATTCAAAATTCAAAATCATTTATTCATTTTAGGCTGATACAGCACTTGTGAACGTCAATGAAGCTACGCTATCGGTTCGCAAATCCTACGGCGGGAGGCCTTGTAACGAGAAGAACCGGCAAGAAACTCGCAAAGGGCTATTTTTTTCTCCCTGTCATGTACTACACACGTGTAATGTGTAAGTGACCCCTTGTTCCACGTAGATAACCAAGTTTGATAAAGTAGCTTTATACAAGGAAAATATTTGCATTAATTAGATGTTTTGCATGTTTGATTAAATGAAAGAGAATTCCTGGTGGTATCTTGCATGTATACCTGTGTAGCAAAAGTATCCAAGCTCTAATGGATTTATTAGATACCTACAACTGATACAAGAGTAGTTTATTAGTATTTCTCATGCATTAAAATGTCAATGTCACATTTTACCAAACAACGAGAACAAGTATGAACATTGATAAGGGTATTTCATGCTTGTTTAATATTAAAATATATAATTTTTAACTTAAATATGTAGAAAAAATAAAATCGTTAAGTCAATGATATTTACAAGATTATGGTTTTACAAACCATAACAAATATATTTCACTATGAATTGTCAACTAGATCATGGGTATTAAAACAAAGTTTAGACATACTGTTCGATCTATAATTATATAAAAATATAATATTTTTTTCAGTATGTTTAAATTATAATTATATTTAATTTTAACAAAATGGGAAATGCCTTTCTTTTAAAGACATTTTAATAATTTATTCTGCACGATACTGATTTCATAACCCATTATCTAGCTATATACTTTAGTTGACCAAACTATTCAAAATAATTGGTATAAAATAAACTGATTAGTATTAGGTACAAACCACATTACAAAATTAATATATAACATCTGACTTTCAACATTATGACCAGAGTTTGCTTTTGCTTACTCCCTAGTAATTGAAATATATAGTTTTTATTTATTTATCACATTAATTATATGGTGCAATATATTGACTCAATATTTTGGGAGTGTGCGGTCCGAATTTAAAATTAGGCATGCACAACTTAGAATGTACCTTCACTGAAGGCAAACAAATATACATTGTACTCTTTAAAGATATCCAATAATTCGACATCTGTACAAACAAAGATCTAACATTAAATAGTATATACAAAACAGCAATATAAACAATGGCTGACTAGAGATCGACGTATGGAGTGTCCATTTTGTCAAAGTCGGCCAGCAAGGCGGGCGTTAGTGGGTTCAGCATGTCTTCTCGCAGCATGTCGTTCAACGGGGAAGCTAGGCTCTGGTCGTTGTCCATAACGATCTCATGAATCTGAGCGGACCCTCCCACTGAATTCCCATTGATCAAGTAGTCTCTATTACTGTAGCTAAAAACGCTTATGTCTTCAACCATTTGCGGAGTTGACGGTACAGACTTGGACGATATGCCGTTAGAAATATTGGAATACGTTTCAGCAGGGAAAAGTTCTCTAGACCGACACGAGCCAATCTGTAAACTGGATGCTGTACGTTTGAATGGCAGCGGTGTGCTAGGAACGGATCGTGATGTGTAATATTTATTTTTATCAGTTTCTAAATCGGGTAATTCAAATTCAATGCTGTTGGGTCGCTTCAAGAAATCTTCAACGTTCTCGGCGGCAGCAGAATCGTTGTTGAAGCTCTGATTGAACTGACTGCCTCTGTCCAGCAATTCATCGCTGCTAGGGATGAGAGAATTAAGCTGTTCGTCTGACAGAATCGGCTGTTCTGGCAAGGGATCACAACCATTACTCAATGTATCATTCGAGCTCAATAAAGTTTGTGTTGCGTTCGTATTAAGTACATCATTGCTGCTGTCGATCGCATTGTAAATCTTGTCCAGTGTTTCAGGATTTAGGCCTGCTTTCGATATGTCACAAGTATCGGCTAAAGAGCCAAAATCGCAAAATTCGTTGGGAACCGGTGTCGGTGGGATGGAGCCAACTGGAGTGTTATTGTAGCTCAGCAAGCACATGTTATTAACGCCTTGTTTGAGAGGCACAGACTGCGATCTAAATGAATCAGGTGCCGGCCTATAGTTCACCAGCGGCTCTTGAAAAAATTGGCTGACCTCACTTGATAATGGGTCCGCTGATAACGGCTGAGTTAGTTCACCGTTCATGTGATCTCGCATGGGAGCGTTCGGTAAGAAGTTTAAGCTGAGGTTATGAGTCCCGTTCGGTATATTAGGGGCGCAATGGAACAGGTGTGTCTTATACTGAGAGGTCAAAATGTTAGGAGATGGTGGGGCAGACATTGGTTGAATTGACTGGCAAAATTTACCCGGCCCGCACATGGGCATCTTATTCATAAATTTTTGATCATTTGGTATAGCAAACTGTTTAGAGTGGTGTTCAACCATACCTAGCGATAAAGGGTTTCGCCTTTTCCTTCCGTTGAGTTTCGGTATTGGTCTCGGACAAAGACGAGATCTCGGAACTGGTGTATTCCGGGGACTCACGAAAGGGCTAGCTGCAGTACTATGTGATATAGGTGACGTTTGAAGAGAACTACTCATGATCGGCTTATTAACTTTGGTCGGACTAAGACCCCTCTGCCCGAATCCCAACGGTGATTTAGAATTAAAGTTGCCTGGCGATTGGCATCCATCCGAAATGGGAACAAAGTCGTACTGCTGTGTTCTAGATGTCGGACTTTGTGGCTCGTTGTGATGATTAACGTGATTGGACGAATTATTGTTCGCAAACGATGGAGCAGTTCCGTTTTCATTTGGAATGGAGTTACACATTTTGTTGTCATTCATCCCAGTTTGGTTCATCACGGAAGGGCCGTTGGACACGGCGACATCACCGACAGGTTTAAACGCCCCTTCCTTCACCGCGTTCCTTTTAACCGATTGCTCCGGCTCTTTCAGCTGCTGCTGTTCCTGATTCATTGGCGCATTCTGCGCAGAGCTACTCTGGTTTTTTAAATTTTTTGCTAACAATTCTCGGAGTTGTGATATTTTTTCATTTTTGCCTTGACTGTGGTCGTCGTGTGGATCTTGGCTAGTCTCTAAAAAAGGGGCCTGATTACAGGCGTCGGCGGAAGCTGGCGCGTCCGCCTCCGCGTCCTTCGCTTGAAAGTACTGGAGAAGCTCCTCCTCGTGCTCCTGACTGTTGCCTTCGTTGAGGTAGTCGTCGAGGTCGTGTTTGTCGATGTTGCAGATGCTGATGACCCGCTCCCTGTTGAGGATCTCGGAGTGTTTCTCCTCGCAGATGACGCCAGTGCGGATGTTGATGCCGTCCAGGCCGCAGCAGGAGTCGGGGCTGTCGGGGCGCGATGGGCCGCGCCGGCGGGCCTGCCGGGGCCGCCTAGGGGTCGGGCCCTTCGTCGGCCGCGTGGGACTCGCCGCCTCGTGTTCCTCCCGGGCCAGCGCCGCGGCGGTGCTTATGGACCGGCTCGTTAAGTTTTTTGGATCCTCTAAAAAAGCGGCCGCGGTACGGTGGGGGGCGGACTCCGCGGAGGTTGAAGGCGCGTCCGCGGGGGCGGCGCGCGCGGCGGCGAGTTTGCCACCCATAATTTCGGCGGCACGCATCTTCTTCGGCAGGTACTCGGCGCGAGGGAACTCTTCCTGGGGTGGAGGGGGGCGCGGCTCGGGCTGCGGGCGGGGGGAGCCGCCCCGGGTCTCACTCTGGTAGGTTTCGAGGATGAGTTTTTTTCCGGGGAGAGGGAGGCGCGGCGGGGGTTCGGGCGGGCGGCGGCGGGCCCAGTCGGGTCGCGGAGCGGGGTCGCGCGCGTCGCTGCTGAGGTTGATGGGGAGGTTGAGGGCGGGATCTGGCAGCGAGAGGTCGCGCGCGTAGCCCTGCTCGTAGGCGTAGGCGTCGGGGCGGTACTCGGGCGCAGGCGGGTGCGCTCGCGGCGGCCCGTACGCGGGGTACGGCGCGCGGGCCTCGTACACCGGCAGATACGGCGGTTGGTACCCGTAACCTTCGGGCACTTCCTCGTGCTTCATGGGTGGGTGGTGCACGTACGACGTGGATGGAGGAGACTCGCCGGCCTCTTGAGTTTTCTTCTTCTTCGGGCGGCCGGGCGTGCCCTGCGTCTGTATATGGCACGGTTAGGAATAATGTAAAAGTCATATAAGTTAATGATTAAGTAATAACACAATACACGAGACATACCTGTATCTTCCTTTTAATTTGGGCCATTGCCAGTTGCCTGCTGGTGTCATCCGGAGGTACTAAAAGACAGAAGACAAAACGCTATTGTCTCTACAGTTCATTTATCAATATCAGAACTTTTCATTTGCATTAAAAATCAACGGTAAATTTTTACTACCCAATTGCAATCAGAATTCGTTATACTTTATCAAAAAAACCTTATCGTAATAACGTTTTAAGTATATTTACCGTGTGGTTGACCTAAAGGCGGGGGAGAGCTGCTAGCAGGGCCGGGAGGCGCGTGTTGCACCGATGCTACCGCAAGATGGCGCGACAACTCAGATATGTTGGTGAACTTTATACCTGGTTACAAAAAATAAGTTATTAGTAAAAATTTCATTTTCATGACAAGCTTTTTTGCTGACTGTACTTAAATAATATTTGTCATCTAAACCAAACCTGTATACAAAATTTCAGCTCCATCAGACACTGGGAAGTGGGTCAAATTAAGCTTGCGAGATTTGTCCCCCACTCACTAACTAACAAACTAACTAACTAACATGGCAAGTTAAGAAAAAGCTTGTAAGTAATAATATGCAGTCATAGTTTATGTCAGTTTTAAGTTAATTAATCTATATATATAAAATCGAGGGGACATAACTCACTCATCACGAAATCTCGAAAACTACTGGACCAACGAAGATGTAATTTGGCAGGAAGGTAGATTATGCCTAGGAGACGTCCGCTAAGAACGGATTTTAGGAAACTCCCCCCCTTAAGGGGTTAAATGGGGGGGTTAAGGTTATATGAAACTTCTTCATTAATGGATTTAGAAGCATGAAAATTGGTACGTTAGATACTGGTTATGACTGAAAATGATCTGAGTAAGCAAAGTAAAAAAATCTCCCCCTTAATAGGGTAAAATGGGGAGATAAAGTTTATATGGAACTTCTTCATTTCTGAACTTAGAAGTATGAAAATTGGTATGTTGAATACTTATCACGATTGAAAATTATCTGCGCAAGCGAAGTTAAAAAACTCCCCGATAATGGGGTAAAACGGGCGGATTAAGCTTATATGGAACTTCATCATTTCTATACTTAGAAGTATGAAAGTTGGTATGTTGGATACTGGTCACGATTGAAAATGATCTGCGTATGAAGTTATAAAAAACCCATAATAGGGTAGAAAGGGGGGATTAAGGCTTATATGAAAACTTCCTCATTTCTGGAGTTAGGAGTATGGAAATTGGTATAAAGAATACTAGGTCATCATTAAAAATGATCTGCGCAGGCAAAATAAAAAAAACACCTAATAGGGTAGAAAGGGGATAATTGAACTCTGGCCGGGAAAATTTCATACGGTTTTTTTAACTCGAAAAAAGCACAGTTCCCTTGGGATACTTACAGTTTTTTTGTTCACTTTATTCAATGAAGCATGGGTCCCATGACAGCTCATTTTCGTGCAAAGCAAACAATTCTTTATGCATTAGAATAAAACTCAAGAAAATCAGTATTACACATTTTTTAGCAAAGTATTGACTTGATTTTTTGCATTTTGGTAGTTCAAGAGAAGGAGAATGTCTGAATATTATTCATACGATAGTAGCTTCTGTTTGTCTAGGTATCGTTACCTTCTTATGCCTAAACCACGGGTAGCGTGCTCGGTCTGCGATCGATGAGGTTATGTTACTTTTGCAATGGTCTATCATGGGATTGCTGTTAAAAAATATATCGTGCTTTGGAAGACACGATAAGCCGATGTTTCTGACTGCATTTGGATTGGTTAGTACACCATAACTTCAATGGGCCCGTGTGGAAGGTCATGGCCCGTTCTCCTTATCCACCTATATGAAGGCCTGTGCCCCAGCAGCGGGGACATTAAAATAGATTGATGATGGTACTGATGAGACCTTAGAGAATGCATATCTACCTACTTTTTGAAACAAAATTTTGCGATGTAGTACCTACTCGCGGTCGTAGTCGCGGCCGCCGGCCATTCATATTCCTATTTCTACTATCCCTACTATTATTATAAATGTGAAATTGTATATGCTCACGTCAAAACGGCTGAACCAATTTTGATAAAATTTGGAATGGAGATAGTTTGAGAGAGTGCTTCCGGGTGCTCCTACTAATTACTCCTACTGATAGGAGCACCGGGACACCCATGTCCGGTTGCTAGGAAGGACATAGGCAAATTGTAACCGCGGGAATAAGGCTCATTCGCATGGTAAAATAAGTTTTAGCTCGGGCAAAGCTGTAGATTGGAATTGGTATTTAAGGCGATAGTTTGAGTTCATGGGAAGGATGATGTTTAGAATAGAGACAGTTTAAGGCCCTGGAAAGGACATATTTTACTTCTTACCGCGGGAAATCTCATTGTAAGGAAAAATCACTTTAAGCGCGGGCTAATTTGGGGGCAGAAATTGGTATTTAAGTAAATAATTTGAGACCCTGGCAAGGATTATAATATCATATTCCCACGGGAAAATCAATAAGTAGGTATTATTTGTTTGTCCGTCTTTCACGTCCAAACGGAGTAACGGATCAATGTGATTTTTGGTACGGGGGTAGATTGGGAGCTGGAGAATGACATAGTTTATCCCGGAAAATATAACATTCCATCAGGATAATGTTGTGTAGTACACGCGGGCAAAGCCGCGGGCGGAAAGCTAGTATTCTTATAAGGTACAAACGACAGTAGGTCAGATTTCACACTTAACTCCCTTATATTTCTCGTAATAGCACAGTTTTTGACATGCAAGTATAAAACATAATGACATGTATTCTTGACTATCGCGAACCGCGATTGAGCAACTTGACAACATTGTTAATTGAAGGGTACAGGGGCAAAACAAGGAATGTCACAAAACAGATTTTTGTGTAATTTACATTTTAATGTAAGTAAGTATATTTGTGAACATTTGTCAAAAGTTTATTTGTATTTACAGCCGATCTTTGTAAAGTAAACTTAGGTTCCTATCAGTAAATTAATAAAAAAAAAATATGCAAGACAAAAATAAAAAAAATAAAAAACAAAAAACCTGTTTGTGACGTTTCTTGTTTTGCCCCTGTACCCTTCAATTTATCCGTACAATGCAAATTGGGCGTACTTCGGGTATACGGTTGGGACTTGGGAGACGTTTGCATTACATAGCTAGATTAAGGGCGTACGTTGCGTCAGGCGGGATCACGACGCGTAGTCGCACGCGCTTAGTAAATCTAACAAAATACAAGAGCACCGCGTGGTCGTACGCAGAACTCGGATACCAGGAGCCGTACTCTGAAACGCAAAATCTGAAACTTCGTTAGCCCCGCCCCTTTCACTCGATTCTGCCAAGACTGGAGAGTGAGAGGGACGGGTATACCGAATTTTCGGTTTTTAGATTTCAGAGTAGGCCCTCAGGTTAAAACTCGCGAACAGGTTCGCAAGAAACTCCATACAATTTCAAAAGAACATATCATTTGAGTTTCGCTCTTTCAGAATCGAAAATATTTCGGTTCTAATCAAAGATCAAAACGAAACGGTTCCTGCTCGAAATACCGGTATTTTTCGCTCGCCGATTTCCGTCGCCCCGCCCACTGAATCTTTAAGCAAATAACGAACGACGAGTTCGAACTAAACAGAAGACACGTGACTCACAAGGGGGTGGGGAGTGCGGAGGCCCGAACGCACCTTTTGTACTTACTTGAAATTAACCAGGTTTATCCTAGCGGTAATAGCGCTCGCGTAGCGATTCCGCTCCACCATTTGAAAAAATACCTGGTTACTATCTTTATTAAGAGGTATTTTGCTAACCGTTCTCAAGCCCTGCACGGGTAGCATGATGAACTCGAGAAAGGTGTTGTCTATAACGAAACGTCAAAAATGACATTTCATCGTAGGCGGTTTGCCTATATTATTCGGCTGTCAATTATAGACTTTCCAGCCCCCCAAATAACAACCAACAAAATTCGATATGATATGATAAGTTATCCGGTTTAACTGTCAAAAGACTATGGGTTTTGACAAGGTTTTGACGTTCGAATGTCAATAAGTCGCTCTATCATGCGATACATATCACGTTTTGGGTGGTCATGCTAGGCTTACAGGTAGATAAAACTCTTCACGGGTTTGTCATGCTACGCGTGCTGGTTGTACGCCGCGCGCTAGCTAGCGGGGCTCTTGTATTTAGCTGAATTTACTACGCGTGCGCGTAGATCGTGACCCACCCTAAGAATGTTGGCAAGTGGCTCAACAATTGCGGTTCGCGATAGTACCTTGAGTAAGAGTGAAATCATTATCAGCCTTTCTCGACCCACTGCTGAGCATAGGCCTCTCTTAGTTATTGCCAGTGGCTACGGTTCTGAGCAATTCTCAGCCGTGTCCACCCCGCGGTCTTGACAATATCGTCGACCCATCTTGCTGGTAAATGCGTCTTAAATAATTATATACATATAGAAAATTACATACCTAATTTCGTTTCAGCCCAATCGCACACTATTCTTTCCGTTTCTTTGGATGGTATGTTCACTTCCTGCAACTAATTAAAAAAAATATGTTCCAAAGCAGCCAAAGTTACTGTTATTATTATATTTTGGTAATAATGGAATCAATACTTTTTTTAATATGAATTAATTAATTTGCAATCAGAATTAAAAGTTATAAGTAGTTTGAGTTTTATAAAATCCTAAAGCAGAATAAGTATAGGTATCATTTTAAAACTTCTTGAATCACTACATAGTATAAAACAAAGTCGCTTTCTCTGTCCCTATGTCCCTTTGTATGCTTAAATCTTTGAAACTACGCAACGGATTTTGATGCGTTTTTTTTAATAGATAGAGTGATTCAAGAGGAAGGTTTATATGTACTTTTTATTCCGATATTCCCACGGGAACGGGAACCACGCGGGTGAAACCGCGGGCGGCCGCCAGTTCAGAATAATATTGACACAATTGATTTGATAGCTGCGATAAACATTACCAGTATTACCACTAGAAAATAGAATGAATATTTTTTTTACCTTTGATGACTCTCCCAAATCTGGCAGCTGCGGAACTTCTAACTTCACCTTTTTCCTCAGGCCAGCATAGCAGTATCTGTAAGACAACAATATTTTATTTTAACACTGCATCAACATTATGTCGGCTACACGACCTCCGCATTTCTACTAAACCTTTCAGAAATGGCATGATCAAAACTTATGTCTTAAGGGCCACAGACTATGAGCCCGCCGGCAGGCCGCCTGCAGTCCTCGATCGAACAAGCCGCCTGACGTTCGTTTTTTGTATGTTAAACTGTGAGTGTGTGGCCGATTGCGGCCAAATGACAGGCTGTTGCCTGCAGGGTCCGTCATAGTCTGTGGGGCCCTTAACCAGCTTTCCGCTCGCGGCTTTGCCCGCGTGAGCTAGCAGATTCTTCCCATGGGAATAAGATATTTTATCGGGGTAAAAATTAGCCTATATGCTATTCTAGATCATATTCTACCCCTGTGCGAATAATAAACATAGAAACTTTCGCATTTATTATATTAGTAAGTACCTATAATTTTCAATCTAATTATTATTATTTTTTTTGCATTTATTTATTTATTTATTATTGTGCTCTACGGAGCTACAGAGCTACGGAGTCCGTAGCTCTGTGGTTAGAACATTCACCCAGACAGTGAAAGGTCGTGGATTCGAGTCCCATCGGAGCTAGTTTAGAGACGGGTAGATTTTTGCCGCCTAACGGCGTTAGTAACGGTATGCGCATCTTAGCACGCTAAATGTATCAAATTAGTGCGCTAAGACCCTGCGTATTATATCAAATAGCGCGCTAATTAATGGCATTAGAAGCAGGTGAAGCTCGGGCATTAGAGGTACCTACCGACCTACGTGCCGCTATCTCTAGCTAGAGGTTTCCAATTTCCATAATACTAGTGCTTAAGTTACTATACATTGGTATTGGAACAATGTACTATGTGATGGTGTGCAATATTTATTTATTTACAAGCTGACCCGGCAAACGTTGTTTTGCCCTATAATAGTGGACCCGGTCACCAACATCTTGTGTGTGTGTTTATACACCAAAAGTTGCCTACACCAGACAACAGATAGCGCTAGTTACACACTACCAATAAAGGGGCCCAAGCTTGGTCTCTATTTCCTACATATAAAAAATTACTCTGTGAAGTAGAGTGAGTGTCATGCAGATAACTCTGCGTGACTGGGGCATTTTGGCGCTAGTTAAAGTAAATTTTTTTTTCTAAGTTTATAGAAAAGATTAGTATTCGATTTTGACCGCGCACACGTCAGTGATTACATACTCTTTGGAAACGGCAATGGAAGAAATGACAGTTTTGTATCGAAGGTACGACAGTTAAACGATTTTTCATAGAAAATTACAATTTTTACTCAATTTTCCGGAATAATAAGTAGCCTATGTTACTCTCCAGCTCCCAAACTATTCCCATACCAAGTATCACGTCGATCCGTTGCTCCTTTTTGGCGTGAAAAAAGGACAAACAAACAAACAAACAAATAAACAAACAAACACACTTTCACAATTATAATATTAGTATGGATTTATATTAAATATTTTCAATCGCTGAAAAACTTTTGTTTACAATGAAATATCATTGTTGTAATTCGGAAGTTTGTGAGGAAGCATCTCCATGACATCTTTCTGCGAACTACGAAACAGCTCGGTTCACCTTGGGAGGCCAACCCACGACCGCCCACTGCCACTTCAGCAATATTCGCAGTAATGAAACATTACGCATTAATATTTCTGAAAAATACTACAATACATGTAGATATTATATTGGTGGTATCGAATTATTTGTGTAATTAATATACATATGTATTTTATGTAGGGTCAAGTGGGGGACAGTGTGATCTTTGCAATGGATTTAAGTGAATCGAGGGAGTGTAATAAGGGGCACAGTGTAACATCAAGGTTAGCTCTGTCATTTTCTTATTTGTGTATGGTGTCTCTACGTTTTTGACAATCACATGTGCCACCATCATAAACAACTTTCATCCGGACGTCAAATTGCTGGGTGAACGTAAGAATACTATAATTTATGTTTTTTGAAGAAAAAAAAAGTGAAAAAATAACGACTGCGTAGCTCAGTGGTTAGAGCAGTCGCCCGGAAAGCGAAAGGTCGTGGGTTCGAGTCCCATCGGAGCTGGTAGTGAAGTTTTGTTCTTGTGAGAAAACTAATAATTTCTGGTAAATAAATATATGTTTACTTTAATATACAATTAGTTGGTGTTTAAATAATAAACAAAGTTAATTGCAATTTCGAACCTATATCATTTTAACGATTTTTTGTTTTAAACAATAGGTTAAGAGGTAGGTATAGGGTAACGGGGTACAGTGTAACATGTTATAACAGGGAGTAGGTAACTTTGAGAAAAGCAGCTGTTAAAAATAAGAAGAATTACGGTACTTTATATGGTTATGTTCAGAAAAAAAGGCCTGGTCAGTTCAGCCGAGGGAGCTGCAGATCTGCGGTTGACTCTGAATTACACGGTTAGAAAAGTATTCCCAAGTGACCAAGAAATTTGTTATACCTACTGTACCCCTATGGCTGTTAAACTGTAGGTAGATACCCCACATCTCAGAAAACTAAAAAAAAAATAGTTCTTATGTATAAATTTGATATTATTTCAAGCCTAATATGAAGGTAAAGACTGCTGATTTTATGGTAAATAATAAGAAGACGATATGATAAACTATTTTTTTAAATAAGTAATAATGACTTTTTTGTTACACTGGTCCCCCACTTGACCCTACCTATTTATAAACCTATAACTATTATGAAGAACGGGATTTTTACCATGTTTATATTTGTTTCTGAGTTCTCGATATTTCGGCGCAGTTGCACACGCCATGATCACGGAGTAACTCAAAAACAGATATAAACATGGTAAAAATCCCGTTTTTCATAATAGTTATAGTGCTTATGAGCATGCAAGTTTAAAATGTTATTTATAAACTTACTCTAGCTGTAGGTAAGTAGGTTTGTATATATTTGTATGTTATAAAACTATTTAAGAATTTTGTTATCGATACTGGTATTCATGCAACCTAATGCGAAATTACAGAAAAACATTTATAAGAAATAAAAAATAGCATTAGAAGTCTTCCATCCATCGAATCTTGTCAGAAATCAATTACACCAATTATCTAAGCCCCACAATGGGTTTATGAAACTTTGTCATGGAAAATTTGATAACGGATAAATATAATACTTACTTAAAGTAGGTAAATACTTTTTGTTTGTAAATACATACTTAATATACATGGTGTAATATACATGGGTGTTTACAATGTATATTAACCTATGTATTTTCAAACAAAAAGTATATTTATCCATTATCAAGTTTTCCATGACACAGTTTCATAATGAAATTAACATGGGTTTAGTTAGATAATTGGTGTGATTGTAAGAAGTTATGAATTTTTTATTTTAACCAAACACCCAAACCAAGACAAATAGACATATTCATTCATGCACACAAATATTTTGTCTTTTGACCTACGGCCACAGATTACTAAATAGTTACCTACGGCGCAGAAGGCAGGTATCCGTACCCCTGCGACAAATTGGTAAATCTATCTAGGTTGGTGTTGTTTTCCTATTGCAATTTTTCCTATGTTTACATAATGGCATTTTGAATGTTTAAAATTAATTTAATATCATGATGTCTCAGGAATTATGGTTGTCCGTCCGCCCTTTCTAAGCAGAACTGTACCAACGAATGAAGAGGAGATAAATCGGTTATAGGTAGACATTGAATATTTTTTGTCGCTATAATGAATCCAACACGCGGACGCGACGGAGTGAGGTTTAATAGGCAAAGCAAGTCAAATACAAATAAAAATGACAAGTTCATTACAATACTAATGACCCAGAACAATCAATGCATTGAAATGTCAGTATCGCGCGACGTCACTGATAGATAAGACAATACACACGCCACCACACGCTACCATACGAGATAACATGAAGTGAACCATTGGCCGCTAGTCCCTTACCATGAGTTTACGTAATTTATTTTAATTACCAATTAATAAGATGTACGCGTGTATTTTCGACTCTATTACGATTATCTTTTGCGATAAACGGATAGACCTAACAAATAGTTGTTTATCGCACCGCACTCTCTAACAGATACTATAGTGGATGGATAGAAGTCAGTTCAAGTCTAAAATGAAATTAAAAATATTTTTTTTTCAGCTCTAATAAAGTCTATTGAGTCATTGATTGACCATACAGAGGCGGCGTAAAGGGGGGGCGGTGGGGGCGGTCCGCCCCGGGTACCAAGCACCAAGGGGTGACAACGTGCGTGGTGACTACTCATTCGCGGTCTGGCGCTAGAGATACCGCGAGTGGGTTGTCACCCCTTGGTGCTTGGCACCCGTTATAAAACGTAAATAGTGTCAATAGGAGGAATAAAGGAGATAATTCCGATATTCAGTTTCACAATAACTATGTATTGTATCGGTGCGGTACCACAGAATAATAACGGCAACCAACGGACACACGCAACACAACGGGCGACAAGTTTGCTAAATAACTTTTCGTTATTTTTCCCAAAGGCAATTTATTGACGCCTAACCGGCCGAATAGGGCCGGAGAACAATGGAAAATCTATTGTCTCATTTCTGGAGCGTTAAAAGATTAAAATAATGTATTCTATGATAATAATAACAATCGTTAGAATTCCTTGTCATACGATGTTTTTTTTTTTAAAAAAAAACGCCATTTTCTGTTTTATTTTTTAACCCCGACGCAGCGCAAAGAGGGGTGTTATAAGTTTGAAGCCTATTAAATCAAATTAAATTAAATTAAATAAACAAGTAAAACACAGATAGGAGTAGCAGAGTAGAGTACAAACGTACCAAAATGTTCCATCGCCCCGAAGCCTTATAAGGCTTTTGACAGATGCGGCCTGTTAGAAAAAAGCCTTATAAGGCTTTGGGACATACGAGTAATTAACGGATCAAGCTATTTCAATGCGGTTTTTTTTAATTTTGCGTGTGTGCGTATGAAATAAAAATAAAATTTAAAAAAAGATTAAAACCCTCGGTACAAAAATCTTCAAAAAAAGTAACAAAATAAAATTTATCTCTCGGTCGGGGGACCACAAAAGAGAAGTAAGTACTAAAAGGGTATATATACGTTGGGGGTCCCCCGACCGAGAGAGTTTTTTTTTTATTTCAGGGGATTTTTTGTGCCGGGATTTTCAAAAATTTTAAACTTTTTTTAAATTTAAAAAAAAATTTGTGGACGGAATTTATTATTAACCTTTGTTTTTTTAAATTAAATTGTTTTGCAATTGACTGGTTTTAAGCACATTAGAATATATTGAATTAATCTTGGTTTGGTTTTGATTTTTCGCTATACTTACACAAAAGTATGACTATCAATAAGTGGCCAAAACCGGGGCATTTGGCACCTCTCACACATTTTGTGATTGTGATATACGTACTTACACAAAAAACTTTTACTTTTTTAAATTTGAAAAATGTACCCAACTTTAAGTCTTACTTAGATTAATTCTACGTAGAAATTGTGTCATAAGAAGAAAAATACTAGTTCTTAAAAGTAAAAAATTCTTTAAAGTGGCTATATAACTAGGGGTCTCCTGCCCTTTTCAAATAATAAATTTTAATTAAAAACGATCTACACAAATAACTAAAACCATGAATTCAATTTTACCTAAGCACGGTTACAACGCGCAAAACCGCTCCTGCCCTCTGATTTACAAACCGTCGGAAACGGAATCGGATTCGAATTCTGTGCTTTGAATTTAATAATAAAAAATAATAAAAAGTTTATTTAAAAATCATGACATTTGTACAAAAAACAGGGTCTATTCTACAGCGAGTGAGAGACGCAGTGTATACATTCCGCTGTCGAGAGCGTTTCCGACGGTTCTTGAATCAGGGGGCTGGTACCTATCGCCAATGCATAGTTATTTAAAGTGTTTCAGTGGCTTCATGTGAATGAAGCTTTTCAAAATTAAAGTTGATAAAATGTTACATAAGGTCCAAAATGAGCCAAGCGCGACTTACCAATCTTTCCATATTGTCCATTGAAAAGGACAGAAAACTAAATTTCGATAATGTGATTGAATATTTTAGCGAAATAAAGTGACGTAAGCATGTCTGGAAGGAATTCGTTGTTTTATTTTGGGGGTGCTCAATAGAAAACCGCCCCGGGTGTCAACCCATGCTACGCCGCCTCTGTGACCATACATACAATGCTGCTCTGCGACAATACAAATTATTCTATGAATGATTGTATTTACTGTGTCTGATGGATCTTGCTTGACAAACAAATTATTACTTACTTACTATTTAAAGCGATTACGATAGAGGTCATATCTTATTGCTGCTACTAAAAAAAGAGATGTACCTAGTCTTGGCACTTGAGCTTGTGAAAACACATGGTAATCACTGATTAATGTGTGACAACAATAGGTAGGTACCTACATGAACTATTATGATATCTTCGTAACCGATTAAGTTACAAAACAATTTTGCTATGACAATTTCTTTTAGCTATTCCCTACTATGGCTATTATAATAAACAGTCGTATCACAAATAACTTAAGTACTTCTTACTTATAGGTGCTATTGTTTTATTTATATCCCAACTAGCCTTCCACCCGCGGCTTCGCCCGCGTGGAGTACACGAGACGCTGTCCCAAGGGAATGTGATATTTTCCTGGGATAAAAAAGTAGCCTATGTCACTCTCCAGCTCCTAAACTATCCAACATACCAAAAATCACGATTCGTTGCCCCGTTTTGTCGCAAAAGACTGACAAACAAACAAACACACATTTATTATTTTAGTATGGCTCATGATCACGTCACGAGCGTGTATGAATTTGCACAGCCAGCGTGCGGTTCAAATTCTATTCTTCAAAAACACTGGCTCAGGCTAAAACAAAATTCAAAATAGCATTCTCTGGAATCTATTCTAATATAATACTTAAAGACGAAAGATTAGATTTTTGGTTGTTTGTATCTTATGGATAAAGTAAAAATGGACCGGACCAATTTAAAAAATTCTTTTAACATTAAAGAAGTCTACATTCTTTCTGAGTATATTTTTTATCCCGTTATTCCAATTGGAGCTAGTAGGTACTATGCGGGTAAAACCGGAGCCCCTTGTTTAATAATGTAAGCGTAGTTTACTTGGCACATTCATAGCCATCAAATAAAACTACCACTACACCATTTATTGCATTTTAAAATTTATTTTGTGTTGGATTTGCCGATATGATAACTCGATAAGTGACTTTAACTTTATCGAATGTTTTTATATCATTGATTTATCATCGATAATTTAGCGAGCTCGTATTAAATGTGTCCGCGTGAATTGAGTAACATGTTACCGTAATTAGACAATAGATTAAAGATGTTAACTAAATCGGTGCGATTACAGATTGGCGAGCGAGAATCACGAGTAAAGGTCTTAGCCCACCTATACCGCATGCTCCCACTCCCACCTAGCCAAAGTATAAGCTGCCAAATATGGACTTAATATCGTGCACTGTAGATGCACTTTAGCTTGCGGCAAGCTCGCTTACCGCGCGCTGTCTGCTATTTTATATCGTTACTGTAAAGTGCATCTACAGTGCACGACATTAAGTCCATATTTGGCTGCTCATACATTGGTTGGTTGGTGCGGTATAAGTGGGCTAAGACCTTAAGTCAGATCAAATAAATTAAGGGCCACTAAGTCGTCTAGAGAATTTGTAGCTTCTTTTTTTAACTACACGCTTCGAGAAATTAGGCTTATCCTTTCACATGACAAATTTATTTTTACTGGTGATTAGTGTCTTGATTGCCTTGCTCGGTGGACCAGTAACAAAAAAAATACATTTCCTTATTCATATAAGGTTGAGATTACAACACTAATGAACGTCAGAGAAGCTACGCCATCATCGGTTCGCAAATCTTACGGCGGACCTTGCAATTAATATTGTTCATCATCATTAAAAGGAGACAAGCGTGCAAATTTTGTAATGTTTAATACTTGTCGACATATTAAATTGATGTGCTTGAGCTCGTCAATCAATAAAGACTTAGCATAATTTGAAGGTTCGGGATTGCAAGCCCTACCATGGCATTGGTTGACAGTGTGACTGCCAAAAAACAACAACAAGGAATTGGGTCTTATTTTCTAGTAAGTATAAGCTGCATACAAAAATGTCTAATACTGATTTTCTAGAGTTTTATTCCAATAGCATAAATAACATTTTGCTTTGTACAAATGAGCTGTCATAGGAATAGGACCCATGCTACATTGAACAAAGTATAAACATGTGTAAGTACTGCAACTCACCGGGAATTGCCGCGAGTCCCGAGCCGGCGAGGTCTGACGCTCGGGTACACCTGCTTCATCACCTTGCCGAAGTCAGCGGTAGATAACGGCTTCATGTTGCTGCTCATGCAGTGTGCTCTGATAACAATAATTATTTCTATTAGCATTGGGTTCCACTTCTATCCAGACGAGTGGATGTTTTTTTGTATTTTTTATTGCCACAGAATATTTTTGTTATTTTTTTGCGCTCTTTATAATAACGATTTATGACATTTTATGATATTTTAGTCTCCAAATACGCTCCCATACTGACTTAAGTAGGTAGTTTTAATAAATTAATATAAAAGTTATTATAAAGGAAATACAAGGTTACAAGGACATGTTTTTGCATTAATTTCCTGCTATTTTACGATGGATAATAACATGAACTTCAGAGTACAATTACTGAAGTACTATATCAAAATTGGTGCATGAAAACATTCACCGTTATTCTCGATGTTAATTAATACCTATCTATCTACAGTCAATAAAAAAACCAATTGCTTATGGTGTCTATTAATTACGTGAGGCATTTAGGGGGGGAGGGGGTCGAGCCGAATCTCATCTAATCTCACGTGGGGGAGAAGGGGTATCGGCAAATATCACGTATTTTTGCAATTAACAGTGTAAATTTGTGTGAAAATAAGGTTGCAACTTGCAAGCTTATCGGTTTCATTTCGGCGAGTGTGCAGTGGAATTACACAACCTAATACCACTATCTCCCTTCTTCCATCGGACAACCAGACATACGAAACAGCGCCACCAGTTTTTGGTGGATATTCCAAAGACACCGACTTGGGGTTTTGATTCTAATTTTATCATCTGTACCGCTGGAGAATGTAACTCCTTGCCTGAGTCTGGGGGCCATTAAGTTGCGAGTAAACAGGTATATTTTAGTCTAGGCAAGCGCGATTTATCATAGATCGCATCATTGCTTACCAAGCGAGCAAGCGCTTGACTATAAAAAAAACTGGGCCAAATAAGTAGTAAAACATCAATTCTTCAGTCTTTATTAATAAAGCATTTCAAAGTATATTCACTAAAATACGAATTTTAAAAAATCATACGTGAGATTAGGAGAAGAGGGGGGAGGCAAGCCATACCTCACGAAATCTCACCAAGGGGGATGGGGGTCCAAAAATCGCTAAAATCACCTTGGTTAACTAATTGTTAATACAAACTTTTAATGTCATTGCTCAATACTTTGTTTGCAGTAGGTATTAATAAAATTGCAAATGCATACTTATCTTTGTTGGATTAGATAAATATAACCCTTTTTTTTACATTTCTCTTATCTTTTTGTTAATTTAACGAGCGACAATTTCAGCAGCAACGCAGCATTTTCGTAGTAGTTCATCACATACACACCCACTCCGACATGTGTCCTGCTTACTTAGAATTTTATCTTTATATTGTTCACTGCTCTTGTCCCATATACAGAGTTTAGGTTCCACAGCCTCTATTACCGTAAAATACTTATCATAATTAAATTTTTGTCACAAAATTTCAAAAATGCAGTCAACGAAGCAAACAACCAAACAACTGCCAAACAACCAAATAGAAAAGAAATCACTATGCTGATTCCGATATTGTTACTGTAACTGCATTTACAGTGCACAATATTAAAGTCCATATTTGACTGCTCATACATTTGTTGGGTGCGAGCGGTGTGATATAAGTGGGCTGCGATCTTAACCTTTTGACCGCCATGTCTTCTATAGAAGACAAACGTTTTTGTGTCCTCCACGCTAAGACTTTAATATGAAGATGATAACTAATCATTTATTTTTTTCTTTTATTTTGTCTTCTATAGGAGACATTGGCGGTCAAAAGGTTAATAGTACAGCTGGATCCAAACTTATTGGCGTCTCGGAACATCGCGCGAGACGATGCGTAGTATACTTACAATAAATTATGATATGATGTATACAAGTAAGAGGTTAGGGTACTTTATTGTGCAAAGTGGCTGACTTTACAACCGTCATTTAGATTGAATTGCACTGCAATAGTTGTATACTAACATGTATTCGTCATAGACATCTTGTTTGGGCAATGAGACATCTGGATCTACTTCAAGGTGTGTCTGTATCCATGTTACAGTCTGCTGAAGTTCAGCTCTGGAAGAAAAGCATTACATTATACACAAAGCAGTGTAGAATATTAAGGTGAAACTGTTATTGAACTTGATAATCTATACTTATACATTGAAATCTAGAGATTGTTTTCCCGTAAAATTGGGATCAAATATAGCCTATGTTTTACCCGGGAAGAATGTAGTATGCTCATAGTGAAAGAATTTTTAAAATTGATCCATTAGTTTTTGAGTTTATTTGATACAAACAAAATATAAATCTTTTCTCTTTAAATTATTACTATTGATGAAAGGAAAGGGCGTATCGTGAAATTTTAATAAAAAATCTTTATGTCAATTCTTTCTTTTTTATCCTACTTTTTAACAGTTTTATCTGTTATATATTATATAACAACATAAATTAAACATTATTTCAAATCAAGTTGTGGTTGATGCCTTTGATGAAAAATAAGTTTATAAGACAGTTTGATATTATATAGCTTAATATATTTTTTTATTTGAAATCTTTTTATCATTTAATATACCTAATTTTAATTTTCAGTTTTTGCAGTGTTTTTTTCCATAAATCAATTTTCTTATTTTATTGCATTTTAAAGAAAGCATCTTTTTATAAAACAATGTTGTGTTTACCTATAATTTAAATGCGTAAATGTTATAATTTATAAGATTGATGTATTTTGTAATTGTATTTAGTTGGTAAGCCTTGTTCAATACATAAAATAAATAAAAATAAATAGGTAGCTAACTTATTATAAGTTTTACTGGACTGGAGAAAAGATTTATTATCAAATAGGTATTGTTATCAAGTAAGATCTTTATAGACATATGAAAATACCTCGAGCCCAATGGGTTTATGGGCTGTTTCAGTGGATCGTGTGGTGGGACTCCAGTGGGTAACCGCAGATAAAGTAGCAGCCTCTCCGCACCGCTGAGCGCTTCAACAGCCTCAAGCAATTGTGTGACGCGATGTCGACCCTCTTGGCTGCAAGAAAGTTTTTTTTAATCCTCAATGGGGTAGCACTAAGCCTTTACAGCACCCGAAGTTAAGTGAATATAAGCCTAAAAGGTGGAAGCGCGCTACTCCCGGAGTCCTCAAGTACACAGAGCATTATTAAATCAACTTGCCTTACATGTAGCTTTTTGGACAGGACTTCAAAATGACAAGTTACTTGTGAGGCTATTGTAATATTGTTTTTTGTGAAAGTTTGTGAGGAGTAATGTTTCATAAGTCTACTTCATGCAATAATACTATTTGACAGTTATTGAGTAAACTTTATATCAGTTTTATTAAAGGTTCTGCCAACAAGTTAACAAAAATGGTTACAATAAATGTGCAATGTTACAAAAAGTAAGTACAAATTATTTTAATGTTTTTCTTTTTTGCATTCACAATGCAATTTTTATTATTTAATATTGAAATAAACTTCAACATTATCTTTCTAAGATAATTTTCTAATTTATGAGTTAGCTTCTTTCTAATTTATGAATGTGAATTGGAGTACAATACAAAGTGATTCTCATTTATAGTTAGGTGTGTATCAGATAAGGCAGTGGTACCTGAGGGTGTTCTCGACGATCTGTTGCATGGAAGCTACTTTGGAAGTGTCCATCTTGGACTCCGCTCCTGTACCAGGATCGGCGTCAACACCCGCGATGTTCGAGGAGCTTGCAGCGCTGCTTGGAACGGCGACACTTTCTTTATTATAAGACGCAGTTTGCGTATGTTTTGGCTGATTGACATTTTCCCGATGAAGTTTCGCGTCATCTACTACTTCTCTTTCAGTTTTTATAGTTTTTCCACTTTCTTCGGCAGTCCAAGGCTGAAATGGAGTGGTTTTATCCATTCTAACCCCGATTGGCCATGAAAACTATTCTATTTGACTTCATATTGTAAATTTCTAATCTGAAATACAAAATGCGTAACTACACTCCATTTTCTTGACATTTGATCAGCTGTGGGTGAGGAGGAGGGAGGAGGAGGAGGAAATGGTGTTGCCATTGATTTAACTATTTTGCCGAATAAAGGTTCGCGCACATTATGTCAAGGCGCAGCGGGCCGGGCCGCAGCGCAAAAATCCGTCCAAATCGCTCGTAGTCGTATGTATTTTATATGAACTATCGCACACTATGCCGGGGCGCAGCGGGCCGCATAATCCGCCGCGGATTTTGTTGCGTGTGTGCGATGCGATGCGGCCCGCCCCGCCCCGCTGCGCCCCGACACAGTGTGCTATAGCTAGTGATGTGCCGTTCCCGGAAATATTGGAAACATTGGGAATATTCCCAGAAGCGTTCCCGGCAATATTCCCAAAAGTGGAAATATTGGGGAAAATTGCTTATAATGTAATTCAATCTTTTTTTGTTTTGTGCTAACCGTTCCATTGGCCAAAATTACACAGCAAAATGAATATGCCAAACTTAATATCACTTATATGGCGAAAGTTTCCAATTTTCCCGGGAATATTCCCAGTAAATTTCCAATGTTTCCGGGAATATTCCCAATGCCTACTTAGTAAAACATATTTTTTTAGTAATATTTTTAATAATAATCTATACTAATATTATAAAGAGGAAAGATTTTATTATTTGTTTGTTTGTTTGCATCGAATAGGCTCCGAAACTACTGGACCAATTTTAAAAATTCTTTCACAATTAGAAAGCTACATTTTTCCCGACTGACATAGGCTATATTTTATCCCGATATTCCCACGAAAACGGGTACTACGCGGGTGAAACTGCGAGGATCCGCTAGTCATTTATTAAAATAACTTGAATCATAATAGTGTCGTATCATGATGTCGTAATAATAGCTTGATTAACGTATATTCCCCACATGTGTATTTATTTATTTTATTTTCTCTTCATTTACTACATTTCATTATTTGTTTAATAAAGAACAAGATAATAATCAGTCACAACCGCAGACTTATTATTATGGCATATTCACACGGCAAAAAGTCTCAAGACCTTTATCTTTATCGGTTCTGCGTTGCCCGCATCCAGCGGCTTCCTGTGACCTTGACCAGATCGTCGGTCCATCTTGTAAGGGGCCTGCCCACGGAACGTCGTCCAGTTCGCGGTCACCATTCGAGAACCTTTCCGCCACAACGGCCATCGGTTCTCCGCGCTATGTGCCCCCCCACTGCCACTTCAACTGAGCAATCCTTCGAGCGATGTCGGTCGTTTTAGTTCTCCTGCGGATCTCATCATTTCTGATTCGATCGAACAGGGAAATACCAAGCATCGCTCTTTCCATTGCTCGCTTGGTGACCTTGAGCCTTCTTATGAGACCCATAGTAAAAGACCATGTCTCGCTTCCATAAGTCATAACTGGCAACACACACTGGTCAAAGACCTTAATCTTGAGACATTGAGAAATACTATCGGGTATACAGATGAAACTACCATTAGATATATCTCACGCAACTGTAAAGGCTACGAATGATGAAATCCAGTCTTGTCATAAATCATAAATAATTTATTGCTATTGTCGAGAAACCCTTGTTGACCAAATTAATCTGCTACTTTCAATGCTACTTAAACACTGGTTTTTTTATTCACTGCAAAACGGAGTCCTTTCCAACTGACTCTAACTTTCCAGGGTGTATTCTTGCCGATAACTGAACATCTACAACTTCTTGGCCTGAACTCACCATCCAACCTGAATTTTGGCGAGTACATCGATTCCATTGCAAAGTGTGCTAAGAAACTGGGCGTCTTCTCTAGGGCTCTCAACGGTACTTCACGCCGGACGGGCCAACTGCTTTAGATATACAAATCGCAGATTCGTCCGTGCATGGAGTACTGTTGTCACTTATGGAATGGTTCTGCTAAGTATCAGCTAGAACTTCTGGAATCGATTGAAAACCGTGTCAGGAGGTTCTTTGGAAACTCAGCGTTGGCTACGGCGCCGGCGGAACTCCAGAATGTCAGTCACCAACCCAAAGTTGCGTGTCTATCGGTATTTTTTGGAATACGCTTTTGGGAATGTGCGAGAGAACTGCCCGACCTTTTTCTTACAGCCCCTTTCCACCATCGGGGAACCTGACGCTGGCTATCTTATCATTATTATATTGTTGACACTCTACTTGTCCGCACCAAGCGCTTCGCAGTTTCGTTTCTTATGCGAACCGCTAAAGAATGGAATGCGCTGCCTGCTTATGTGATCCCCGATAACTACAAGCTTGAACACTTCAAGGCCAGAGTGAACAGGCATCCTGGGCGAACATCCAGCATCTTAAACCACATCCTATGATTAAACAAGATGGTGGTCAAATGCCTGCCCAGTTCCATATAAAAAAGATCTTATCAAATAATCTATTAATAAATATCGAGGGTAGTAATATTTTCACATTGATGAAATAAACGCTGGCCAACAGCTTATAAGAAGTATTAAATAAATTCGATTCGCCCGTACAAAGGTCATGGGTTCCAGTCCCATCGGAGCTAGTTGTAAGACGGGACGACTCAAAATTCCACGTCTGTACTTGTAGTTTGATAAATCTTTAAGAAGTTAAAAGGTCTCGATTAGCATTTTTAGTCACTTGGCATTCGTTAATATTTTCTTCGATGTGATAGCTGTTCGTTGATTTCCTTGGCTATGGGGATCTATAATAATCAATGCTGCAAAGTATGTTGGCTTAAGACCGTTACTTTGCTCAGTTAACAAATTAAACTATGTAGTTTAACATTCAAGTCTTGTTCTGTGTTTTAATAGAGATTAAGAGAAGTACAATCGCAGGCAAAAACTAGTAAGTAGTTGCGCAACCATGGGAGTAAACGGAAATATAAATATGACAGAAAATTTTGCCATACTTGAAATTAAATTAGTCTGGGAACATTGGGAATATTCCCGGGAACATTGGGAATATTCCCGTAAATTTACAAAGAGTAAATTACTTGGAAATGGGAATATTCCCAGCGGCACATCACTAGCTATAGCAAGCGGATTTTTCTCGTACTACTCGGTCAGATAACATGAAACCTACAAATTATACCCGTCTCTTTCACTCGATTCTGTCATGCCCGGAGAGTGAGAGGGACGGGTATAACCGGCAGTAGTAGAAGAAATTGGATGTTTGAATTTGGTTGTACTCAAAATCCGTCAATGCGCTGCGGCCCGGCCCGTCACTATGTGCTATACTCAAATCCGTCAATGCGATGCGCTGCGGCCCGCTCCGCTGCGCCCCGGCATAATGTGCGCGCTCCTTAAAGGTTCGCACATTATGTGCCCTCTCACTCTCCGGGCATGACAGAATCGAGTGAAAGAGACGGGTATAATTTGTAGGTTTCATGTTATCTGACCGAGTAGTACGAGAAAAATCCGCTTGCTATAGCACACTGTGTCGGGGCGCAGCGGGGCGGGGCGGGCCGCATCGCATCGCACACACGCAACAAAATCCGCGGCGGATTATGTCGGGGCGCAGCGGGCCGGGCCGCAGCGCAAAAATCCGTCCAAATCGCTCGTATGTATTTTATATGAACTATCGCACACTATGCCGGGGCGCAGCGGGCTGCATAATCCGATACCGATTACCAATAGCACAGCCTTGCCTTCTCGATCGTCTTCTACAAGCCATGCTATGAACCGGAACGGCAACATTGCTGTGAACCGGTTTACTCGTCTGAGTACTAAATCCTATGGAGATGCCATACCTAAGAAAAAGTGAGGCATACCTACAAATACCGAGAAACAAAAATGGCAACCGGTCACCGGCCTCAATAATTTAGTACTATATTATGCCCCCAGTACACGATGGCCGATCATGGTCGGCGACCATGACCAATACATCGTACATTGACACTTTTGAACGAACAAGTTTAAAAAGGTTCTTTCAAAAGTGTCAATGTACGATGTATTGGTCATGGTCGCCGACCATGATCGGCCATCGTGTACTGGGGACATTATATTCTGTGCATTACTATGACATCACGTTTTAATGTTGCCAAAAATAAGTCAAATAAATATATTGCTGTCTCTTTCTACATGGAGTATTGGAGGTAAGATAGAACAAGATGGCTATTTATGAGCACAATGTCGATTTAGCTCATATTTGTATTACGGATAGTTCATATACTTATGCCCGGGCTTCACCTTCGTCTAATGCCATTAATGAGCGGTTTTCCTTTGACAGAAAATACGTCAAAATTAGTTCCAAATCTTTTAATAGATGTCACTATTTACAGTCAGCTGTCAAACCATTCTACTATATTTTATGGTCGTTGGTAGCACAGTTTATATTACACTATATTATATATAGCTCGATTACCACTGACTCATTGACATAATCATTAGCAATAATTTTTAACCAATGTATAAGTGAAGGGGTCTTTCCTAATTTAATGAAAAATAGTAAAATAATTCCTCTGTTTAAAGCTGGTGACAAAAGTGACCCAGCAAATTTTAGACCTATATCCATACTACCAGCAATAAGTAAAATATTTGAGAAATTAATTTATGCTCAACTTTTAGAATATTTTAAATTAAATAGTATACTGCATGAGAAACAGTTTGGTTTTTCAAAAGGTAAAAGTACAACTGATGCTGGGGTTGCATTTCTAAAACATGTACTTGATGCCTGGGAGGACAAGCAGGATGTAATCGCTATTTTTTGTGACCTTTCCAAGGCATTCGATTGTGTTGATCACCAAACACTATTAAGGAAGTTAAAACATTATGGTGTTTCTGAAATGTCAGTAAGCCTTATGCATTCATATCTGTATGAAAGAACTCAGAAGGTAGTTATTAATAAAACTGAGTCTACCGGAGCTCCCATTACTATGGGCGTACCCCAAGGATCAATATTGGGCCCGCTGTTGTTTTTAATATACATAAATGACCTTCCTTACTACGCGAAGAATTTATGTGAGACAGTGCTATTTGCAGATGATACATCTCTAGTCTTTAAAGTAGATAGAGGTGATGACTGTTCTGACGAAGTAAATAGTGCTCTTTCAAAAGTGTCACATTGGTTTAATAGTAATAATTTATCATTAAACTCAAAGAAAACTAAGTGTTTAAAATTTTCGTTACCTAATGTAAGACAAGTTGATTTTCATATAAGACTAGACGGCGATATGGTCGAATTCATTAACAATACAAAGTTTCTAGGTATTATATTAGACTCGCGACTACAATGGGATCCTCATATCGAAGCCTTGGCGAGTAGACTCAGTTCGGCCGCATTCGCAGTAAAGAAAATAAGGCTCTTAACCGATATTGAAACGGCTAGAATAGTCTATTTTAGTTATTTTCATAGTGTTATGTCCTACGGCCTTTTGTTGTGGGGCTCAGCCGCTAACATCCAAAGTATATTCGTGCTCCAAAAAAGGGCTATTCGCGCCATGTACAACCTCCGATCGAGAGATTCTTTAAGAGATCTATTTAAAGAAATAAACATTTTAACTGTTGCAGGACAATACATCTATGAAAATATTATTTATGTGAAAAAATATTATAATACATTTGTAAAGCAGAGCGATATTCATCGCTTTAACACAAGAAATAAAGATAAACTTGTCGTTCCCAAGTTTAGGCTAGAAAAATCCAGAGCCTCATTTCTGGGGAAAAACATATCCTTTTTTAATAAAGTTCCACAGCATATTATTGAACTACCATTGCATAAATTTAAATGTTACATTAAAGAGTCGCTGATGAGCAAAGGATACTATAAAGTAGACGATTATTTGAATGACCGCAATGCATGGTCATGATGTAACACATAACATAATCACTGTTTAAATTGATGTATTTTTATACTAAGCAATTGTTGTATTAGTAACGATATGTTTTTTTTTTGTAAATGTCGTTACCTAACTAAGAAACGCTGGCAAGTTTCTTGCGCCCATTCTTCTTGTCAGTTAAAAAAGTCTTGAATGGGTGGTAGGAAAATATTGACGATTCATAAGTACATATTTATTATGTCTAAGTGAATAAAGAATATTTTTATCTTATCTTATCTTAATTGTTCTCCCAGAAGGAGGTGGAAAAGGGTATGATGATGTTTGGGGAAAATGTGCGTTACCCCAATCGGACTGGGGAAAAATTAGGACATTTGGTAAAAACAAGATGGCGGCCGTGGCGAGGTTTGTAACTTTTTTGTTTTTAAACCGATTCTGTTCAAACTCACAAAAGTGGTAGATTTTGACGTTTTTAATTGAGAAAAGTGGGAAAAAATGACAAAAACAAAATGGCCGCCGCGCTGGAGAGTTTTGAAAAAATTGATTTTTCGACCGCAAACCGCGGGGCCACAGCTCTAAAGTGTTGCTACGTTTGGGAAAAATATTTTACGCATTTCACCACAATAACCCTCAATTTTGACAAAGGGTGGAAAATTTTTAAAAATTCAAGATGGCGCCTGTTGTGGTGGCCATTTTGTTTGAAGTACGAAAAAATGCCATTTTTATAGTCGATTCTCTTCCAGATGGCAACGCTGGAGCGTTTTGACGTTCATAGAACAGTTGTAGGTATACATACAGTGTGTAGATTGGTGGAATATTTTTACCTCATTTCAGGGTAATTTTCGAGATTTACCCCAAAATGCAAAAAAGTGAATTAACTACTTTTTGGCAAATTCGAGTATGAGGGTTTATGTATTGTCCGTATACAAATGAATTTTTGGTATTTTGGTCAACAACGTCTGGCAACCCTGGAAACTGCTGGGGAAAAAGTCATTTTTGAGATACCTTTTTTTCAAGTCCTATTGCGGCGACTGGGTGCAAGTGAGAAAGAGAATGAAAACGTCGTTGCACGCAGTATATGCTGGTTAATATAGGAAAAATATGAAAAAGGGAAAAATCAATATGGCGGACGCGGTGGCGGCCATTTTGTAAATTTTATACATTTTTAAAATATTTTGAGACTTTTTTGAAGCAGTTTACAACACTTGAGAAGGTTGTCATGTATTGGCGAACTATGCAACATGTAAAGGAGTATTGCCTTGTAAAAGAAAAATTACCCATTTTCAGGGTGGTTTTGAGATTTACCCCAAAAACGTAAAAAATAGAAATAGCGCCATTTTTTTAAATTTTTTGACAAAAACCATTAGGGTCTGCCAATTTTTATGACATTTGACTATTTTTATATCCATCAGATGGCAACACTGGAATTGAAAGCAAGGTTCATTTTCCTTTTATTATCAGTAAGGAGCAGTTTTAGAGGGGTATAATGTATGAAAAAAGTATTCAGTATCTTAAAAACTGTTAGAAAAAAATATTAAAAGTGGAAGTCCAGGTTAAGATCCTCATGACGAAGTACTGCCTGCCAAAATGGTACTATGTAGGTAGATAGTGCTCTAACTAAAGTTGTAGAGGACTCAAAGCAGATTCTAAAGCGAGGAAAAAATATTCAAAATGGCGGAAAAACAAAATGGCCGCACATATTTCAGGTACCGCATCATTTTTATTACCAAAAAGGAGCAGTTGTAGAGGGGTGTAATGTATGAAAAAAGTATTCAAGATCTAGAAAACTCTCAGAAAAAAATATTAAAAGTGGAAGTCCAGGTTAAGATCCTCATGACGGGGTACTGCCCGCCAAAATAGTGCTACGTAGGTAGATAGTGCTCAAACTAAAGTTGTAAAGGACTCAAAGCAGATTCTACAGCGAGGAAAAAATATTCAAAATGGCGGAAAAACAAAATGGCCGCTCATATTCCAGGCACCGTATCATTTTGTTTTACCAAAAAGGGGCAGTTGTAGAGGGTTAAAATGTACAAAAGAAGTATTCAAGATTTAGAAAACTCCCAAAAAAAATGTTAAAAGTGGAGATTCAAAGTAAGATCCTCGTGACGGGGTACTGCTCACCAAAATGGTACTACATAGGTAGACGGTGCTTAAACTAAAATTGAAGAGGACTCTAAGAAGATTTGTATTACCAAAAAGAAGCAGTTCTAGAGGGGTATAATGACACATTCACAAAAGTTAATTAAATGAAACAACACTAGCTTTCCGGCCGCGTGCATTGAATGAATTCACTGTATAAGCGTGTTATGCAGAAGTAAGGAGTTATTTCATTAGTTTTTTAATAAGGAAAGATAAACAGTCTCACATAAAATGGACGTTAAATTTTTTTTTTATTGCACGTAACCTGATTCTTTCGTGATACTAATATAACATTCTCAAAAAAAACATCTACCCAGGATCTGATTATAAAATCATTTAGTCCTTTTTTTATGGAACCCGCAATGCCTAGAATCAAAATAAAATGAAGTGCCGTTCATCTTAAAGGAATGATTTGGTCCATGCCAAAATTAACCTACATCTTGGCGAGGACTTTTGAACCAGACCCCTGATTATGTAACTCTTTTGCTAATAATTCTCGATTGAAATCGCAGTTACATTGCTGCTTTAAGTAAGATAGTTGTCACATTGGTTCTTACTAAAGCAGCAATGTCACTGCGATTTCTGTCAGAGTTGATTGCAACAAAGTTACGTAATCAGCCCCCTGGTCACCTAGAGAAAATCTGCTTATTGGAAACGATTCGTGTACATTCATCCCGAAGCCACAGAATTCGTCCCATGAAAGCAGTATAACGGCCGACTTACAGCATTACTGCATCGTTTTCGCATTTTGAGTTGGTTCTATAGTACTACTACTACTATAAACATTTAGGTATACGGCTACCTACTGTAATGCTTATTTGGGCACAAATTATACGGTTTTAAATCCTAAATAGGTGCACTATAGCTGTTTGATTGCATTATAGCGGATTAACGTGGCATTATAATGAATACAAATAATAATAATTAAACGCTGAGGGCCTTAAAGATTACTAAGTTTTAAGTTGTCTGCGATGTGGATCATCAGCTTGAATAGTATTGAACTGTTTCCATATTTTATTCAAGTATAGTGCCAAAGTACCAATCATCCAACTTGTGCTTCTTCTCGTCTGATTTCTTTACAACATTGGAAGATTTGACTCTCAAACCTTTAATCCTTCTATTAGTCTCAGTTGTACGTTGCCATGCCTGGAATCATTAAAATGGTAAGTCAACTTTGGGTAATTACCTATTAGCTTTTCTTAAAGCAGTCATTATTATAGCTCTTCTTTCACTTTACACAATAATATTCTTTAAAGGTAGGTATTTTCAAAGACTATAAATAGTGATAGTGTCCTTGAAATGTCTTTCTTCCATAGAAATCAGACAACTTTCAAGACATTCAACACCCTACAAAAGCATGACAACAACAATTCAACATGTAGGTACTTATGTATAGTTTTTACTGTTGCCATTTTAGGATTAAACATAATACAAAGAAAATAAATCTTAAGCAACGAAACTTTAATAGTTCTGATTTAAAAGGTAACAATTAAAAGCAAAATTATTTATCCATATAATCAAACTCGTACCGAAAGAACGCAAAAAACTTTACTCAAAAACATGGACAAATCGAATATTCTAAAACTAATGAACGCAACATTTCAAAACCGACAAATGACGAAGATGTTGACCATGATGAAGAATGCATGAGCAGCGAAAAGTATAAACTGAACTTATGGCGGTATCTACTTTGCGCCGCACATACTACACAACACGCCACACAACAAAAAATTTACATCGAGTTCACTAGATGACGCCCGATGTTGAAGAAAACAAGATTATTATGGGGTGCGACGAAATAGTATGAAAAACCTACATCTCGCTAAGTTTTCTCTGCGACTAATAAGCGACAACAGTTGGACCGCGGTCCCCGAGGGCAGACACCTAGCTCGCCGTTCCCTTTTCGCTGAATATCAGTGAACATTTCCGCTTCCTGTCAAAGTCATTCTACATCTGTTATCATCGCAAACAAACAATTAATAAGAAAAATGTACTAAAGCATTCAATACCTATTATTATAAGTTCAAAAAAAAAAAGAAAACAAAAAAAATTACTTAAAAAAGAAATAGATAAAAAAAACGGTGAAAAAGAATACTCACTTTATTTGAAATAAAATGTGAAAAAGAATACTCACATAAAAATGAAACCATACTTGTTTTACTAATGAATGTGTAAAACTTTTGTTTTGTTAATTCCATAGTATTAATCTGCGTAACAAAATATAAACTAAATTTCAATAAACTTGTTGTTAATTTATAATTATGTACAGTCACGTTTAAAAATAATGTATTCAGTTTAGAAAATTGACACTTTGGTGTAGTTGTCTTTTGTTGTTATTAATTTCTGTTCAAAAAGTAATAGCCTATAGTTTAGATTTTTTTCACTCTAAAGTGAAAAAAATCTAAACTGTATACTGTACCTAATAATTAGTTTTTTAAAAACAAAATTATTTTGACATAATATATTTGTTGAAATGATGTTATTCCATGCAGGTAAGTAATATTATATTTAACTAGCTTCCGCCCGCGACTTCGTCCGCGTGGACATTCGACAAAATACTTAGGGGACCAATAACCAGGATAAAAAGTATTCCTTGTTTTAATTTCATAAAAATCCGATCAGCCGTTTTTACGTGATTAGGCGGGTCCTCCCTCACCAAGCGAGCAGCCTCGTTCAAAACTGACAGACTTTCATACAAACATTCATCCCCTATTTTACCCCCTTAGGGGTGGAATTTCCAAAAATCATTTCTTAGCGGATGCCTACGTCATAACATCTACCTGCATGCCGAATTTCAGCCCGATCCGTAAAGTGGTTTGGGTTGTGCGTTGATAGATCACTATGTCAGTCAGTCAGTCAGTCACCTTTGAGTTTTATATATTTAGACAAGACTTATTATCTAATTAAAATTTTAATTAACAAAATACTGACATTGAATTTCATTAAGTTAAGTTCCTGCATAACTTCTTAGAATTTGTAGTAATTCGTTTTTTGCCCAGTAATCGGGCGTTTATTTGGGCGTAAACTCATTTATGCCCAATATGCCAAGTTTATGCCCATTTTGTCCATATTTGTTTTTGCCCTCGACCCATCTCTATCCGGGACTGTGTCAAGGGTTTTTTATAACTTCGCATACGCAGATCATTTTCAATCGTGACCAGTATCCATCATACCAATTTTCATACTTCTAAGTTCAGAAATGAGAAAGTTCCATATAAGCTTAATCCGCCCGGTTTACCCCATTATCGGGGAGTTTTTTTAACTTCACTTACGCAGATAATTTTCAATCGTGATCAGTATTCAACATATCAATTTTCATACGTCTAAGTTCAGAAATGAAGAAGTTCTATATAAACTTTATCTCCCCATTTTACCCTATTAAGGGGGAGTTTTTTTTTTACTTTGCTTACTCACATCATTTTCAGTCGTAACAAGTATACAACGTACTAATTTTCATGCTTCTAAATCCATAAATGAGGAAGTTCTATATAACCTTAACCCCCCATTTTACCCCTTTAGGGGGGGAGTTTCGTAAAATCCGTTCTTAGCGGACGTCTCCTAGGCATAATCTACCTTCCTGCCAAATTACATCTTCGTTGGTCCAGTAGTTTTCGTGATTTCGTGATGAGTGAGTTATGTCCCCTCGATTTTATATATATAGATACTCTATGTTAATTTATAACGTATATGAATGTAAAATGTAATAATGTCGAAACGCCGTTTCACCGTTTCCAAAACAGTATACTTATTTGTAAATATCGTTCCATCTGATAAAGCTGATAAGTTTTTTGCGCCCATTTTTCTTGTCAACTAAATCTCATCAAAAACATAAAATATGTGAAGTGAGAGCCAACTTCAATATTAGGAAATATGCCTTGGTTGTTGACTTCAACGACAAAAGATGTGAGATCTAAATGGGTGCCAAGTTTAACGGTCAGTCCTGAAAATTTAGTACTTACATAAAATGTTTCATAACAACTTAAAATATAATTTCTTCTTATAACTTAGGATAATATATTGAAGCCTAAGGTCTGACTTGGCTAGTTCTCGTATACGAATTATTATTAGGTACTTACTGAAACAGTCATGGAAGAGCCCTATGTTCATCTCTAGTTTCTAGTCTACCAGCAAGCCAAATTTTCGGAAGAATACAATAAGAACTTCGGCTTTAGAGCTGGCGAAGGCTATAATATATATATAATTCGTATATGAAAACTAGCCAAGTCAGACCTTAGGCTTCAATATATTATCCTAAGTTATAAGAAGAAATTATATTTTAAGTTGTTATGAAACATTTTATGTAAGTACTAAATTTTCAGGACTGACCGTTAAACTTGGCACCCATTTAGATCTCACATCTTTTGTCGTTGAAGTCAACAACCAAGGCATATTTCCTAATATTGAAGTTGGCTCTCACTTCACATATTTTATGTTTTTGATGAGATATCATTACTTTTTGTAGAGAAATTATTAGTAGGTACCTACTTATTCATAATAAATTAATACCAAATGTTTCAGTATATTTTATTTGGCCAGTTATATTACTTTGCCCTTGTGTATCAGCTACTGACAATGAAACTAATTTTATACTCGTGTTTGGTGTGGACGTAGAAATATCATTTTTAACAGATTTTCTTACTTCCAACAGTTTCTTTTTCCTAGTCGTAACGTAATAGTGTATGGTATTTTGCTCGACGAAGTTGCAGTAGGTATTTAATGTTCCTGAGCAGATATTGCATTTCCATTTGCGTTTTGATTCTGGTTTCATTAAGCGATAAAGCTTTCCGGACAAACTCGTATCTTTTGCCGCACAATGCACTAATATAAAATCCTTGGCAGTATCAAAGAATACTATATAATTATTACTACGTAGCCACTGACCTCTATTATTTGTACACTGGACAATCTGTCTCCATACAAATTACAGCTAATTTTATGTGGCAATTTAAAGCGCCGCCACTACGAGTGTCCCGAGAACTAATTTTGACACAATCATTACCGCAGTCGACAATATTTATGTCAGCCAGTCCAGTGTGTAAATAATAGAGGTCAGTGTATATAGCAGTAGTTTGTCTTTTACATTTATCATTTAGCGCCATGTCTTGACAATTTATGGATGTAGCCGTTTTTGTTGACATCTAATCTTGCTTATTGATTCTTTATTTGCTAACTAGCTTAAGCTGACCCGGTAAACGTTGTTTTGTCATATAAATTATAGTGGACTAAAGTAGAATAAATAATAAGAAGACTATGTCTAGTGTGTGTGTTTATACACCAAAAGTTGCCTACACCAGACGATAGATAGCGCTAGTTAGGTATACACTACCATGGCCCGCTATTATTTCTCGGCTGCTTGCGCTCCTGCAACGAGTGAGATAGAAGATGGCTTTGACACTACCAATAAAAGGGCCAAGATTGGTCTCTAGTTCCTACATATATAAATTACTCTGTAAAGTAGAGTGCGCGTCAGATAACTCTGCGCGCATGCGCGACTGACTGGTGCATTTTTGGCGCTAGTTACAGTACATTATTTATGCTAAGCTTATGGAAAAGATTAGTATTCGATTTTGACCGCGCGCAGACGTCAGTGATTACATACTCTTTGGAAGCGGCCACGGAAGAGATGACAGTTTTGCAGTTTTGTATCGAAGTTATAGTCTCACAGTTCACACTCCATTTGGTGTATAAACACACACATATGCAAATTACAAAGGCATATAAACACAGACACACACATAGGCATAGTATACATATTATTTATTTATAAGGAAACTCAGTGTAAATGAAACATAGGTTAACACTGCACCCTTTATTAACAATAAAACAACAAATATGCATCACTAAACGCATTAAAAATGTTCAAAGAAGTCTTTTTTCAAACACAGCACATCACCAAAGAACTCTATATCAACACTCAACACAAACGAGTCTTTTTCTCAAAAAACAGTAGGTACTCCGAGCATCGAAACTATATAATTGCTAACGGAATTACGGATCTTTACGAAACAGAACATAGCAAATAACAAATTTAACAAACAAAAGTTTAATTTAGATTATTTGACATTATTTTCCATAAGTACACTTTAATCTCTTTAAAGTTAATACCCTTCCATCAACTTTCAATAATATAGTATAGAAAAAAAGGGATTTTTCTCTTCTTTTCTATACTGTGGGTGGGTGTATTAACTTGAAGCCATCTATCGTTGACTTTAGTGAACTATTTATGTGCAAAGTGTGCACCTACAGGGAGAACATAGCAACTTTCGCATTTTTTGGCTTCTCGTTTGAATGTATGAAGATTGCGCCCCCTGGTGGTCGGGTTAAAGTACTATGCTCCGTTTTGACGTGAAAGAAGGACAAACAAACAAACAAACACACTTTCACATTTATCATTACGACTCCGTAGCTCAGTGGTTAGAGCAGCCGCCCGAAAAGCGAAAGGTCGTGGGTTCGAGTCCCATCGGAGATGGTTGTGAGATGATGGCCGATTTTTTCTAAATACTTCATTTTCCATATTTCAATAATAAAAATTGGACTGTGAATGCAAAAAAGTAAAAATTTAAATAACTTTATAATTTATATTAATATTAATAATTAATTTAAGTGAAAGGTCGTGGGTTCGAGTCCCATCGGAGCTGGTTGTGAGATGAGGATCGATTTTGTCTAAATTCTTCATTTTCCATTTTTCAATAATAAAAATTGGATTGTGGATGCAAAAAAGTAAATATTTCAATAACTTTATAATTATATTAATATTAATAATTAATAAATAATAATATGGATATCGTGCTAGACGGCGCAAGTTTGTAATTAATTTAACGCGAGGACAAAAAAGTATTTGGGTAATCTGGGGTTCGAAATTGGTTCTCTTGAGTCCTCAATATTGAATGGCCACTACGCCGTTGGCGCTAGCCGAACTTCAAGAGGTATGACGAATTATTGGTATATAACAGAATAAAAACTATTACAAACTTATATTTGTACTTCATCTAATACAAGATCTTATACAGGATAAGTGCATAGGGAACGCAAATATAAGTTTGTCAACGTTTTATTTTAAAAAAATACTAGTTTCGGATTTTTTCCTTTGTATTCACCAGATTACCTGTCTGCATGCTAAATTTCAGCTTTCTAGGTCATCTGGAAGTGGGTTATAGTTTTGATTATAGGTGAGTCAGTGATAAAAATAACGATTTTTGGACGTAAATATCTAAATAACTGTTTGAGGTGTGTATATAAAATTTGGAGCACATATTTATCTCGCTAGTCTCAATACATAAGCCAAATTTGACATGTTTCTGTGTAATAGTTTTTGAGTTATGAGGGAGTCAAAAGTGGCTCCAAATGGTTCGTGTTAAGATACACACGGTGCTGCTCGCCAGTTCTGTTTTCTTTTGAACTTGGCTGATACGCTTCCGCGTATCCAGAAGACGTCATAATGACAAATGTCGTAGGGCAACAGAATTGACGATTTAAAAATGATTATTATGTAAGCTTATTTAATAAAAGAATTTCATTCATTCATTCAGTTTATCGAATATATTTTACTAAAATATAATTGTTGGCTTGTTGTTGTTACGTACACCGTAACGAATATTCTCTACATATTCAACAAAAAATGGTAGAAGATTAGATTAATAACTTTAACGAAAATAAACTTTGATTAATAATTGCAACAAGAACTTTTTTATTTATTTATTATTTTATTTACATTGCTTTTTATTAGATTTTTATGGTTTCCATTTCTTTTTATCGTAATAGTATTATTCTTATTATATCAATAATATCCAATTATATTTTTATTAGCTGCCGGTAATATCTCACTTTTTTTTAAAGATAGACGTCTATAAGTTTAAATACTGAACACCTAATAAAATAATGCAATGTTACACTTATTCCTATATTATATTAACAATATCCATTTATTTTTATTAGCTTGCTGTATTTAATCTTACACTTCCCTTAACCGTGTCTTTTAAAGATAGACGTCCATAAGGTTAAATACTGAACACCTAATAAAATAATGTAATGTTACACTAATTCCTATATTTAATCAACATATAAGCTGTCGGTATTCAATCTTACACATCCCTAACGTGATTATTCTTCCTTATAATTGTTAACTTGAAACTCGGCCCATTATTTATCAAGTGTCACATAATTGCTAATTATGTGCAGGGCTGCTGGGTAATTAAATAAATAAAACGCGATGTAACTTTGAACGTGAGACAACTTTTATTTGGAGACCATAGACACACAATACAAACATAGACAATCATTGCATTCTAGAGCACAGATAATAATGTATGCAACACTCCTCTCTTCTAAATTCTTATTTATTTTAAAATTAACTACAAATCAAGTCTCTGAACAGGCTTATGAGTACGTACACTTCTACGCACTTCTGGCTGAACTAGAATAGGAGAATTAGCAATGTTACTTGGTATTTCTTTGTTAATTAACGGCATATTTACTTCTAATTTCTCCGATTCTTTTTCTTGCTCCAATACACTTTCATTAGGTACACTATAGTTAGGTAAACACTGAGTAACGTTCCTGGTGAGTATTCCTTTGTCAGTGTGCACATCATACATAACATTTCCTACTGGCTTTTCAATAACACCATCTAACCATTTTCTAGAGTTATCATATGATGCAACCAGTACTTTATCACCTGGTAAATATTGCTTTACAGATTTCTTACAAATCAACTGCCGAGGAATAATTACATCTTTTTTAATTAAAGATAAACGCGTACGAAGTTTTCTACCGAACATTAACTCGCATGGTGCCTTGCCTGTAGTGGCATGTGGTGCTGTACGATAAGCTAATAGCCATTGCTGTATACTATGATCTAAACAATTTTTATCAAACTTATATGCTAACATGGCCTTTTTGAAGGTTTGAACCCCCCTTTCTGCTAAACCATTGCTGGCTGGGTGATAAGGTGCAGTACATATGTGTCTAATATTATTATTCTTACAAAAAGTATTAAACTCTTCAGATGTCCATTGAGGACCATTATCGGTCACCATTTGTTCCGGTAGACCAAATCTAGCAAAAATACTACGTAGACATTTAATTGTAGTGCTGGAGGTAATATTGCTCATTTTAACTACTTCTGGCCATTTTGAGTGTGCATCTACAATGATTAACCACATATGCCCCAAAAATGGACCAGCAAAATCAGCATGAATACGTTTCCATGGCTCCTCTGGCCACTCCCATCTATGTATAGGATTGATAGGTGGTAAGTTCCTATTTTGGATACAACCTGCACAATTATTAGTTAATGTTTTTATATCAATTGTGATGTTTGGCCACCAAAAACAACTATTAGCTAAAGACAACATTTTATTAATACCCAAATGACCAGAATGCAGTTCAGTTAAAACTTTATCCTTTAAACTCTCAGGTATAACTACTCTATCCCTCCATAAAATGCAATCTTTAATTATATATAACTCAGTCTCTTTGCCTTTAAAATTACTTAGCTCTCTATTAATCAATTTTGGCCAGCCCTCTCTTAAGTAAGTACAAACCTTGCTTAAATTAGGGTCTTTCTGAGTATGTTTGGCAATTTCAGATAAAGTTACAGGTGGATTATCCAATACAATGCTGTTAATGTTGCCTTCCAGATTAATTTTATCCTCATTACTATTTTTAATTGGCAACCTAGATGGAAAATCTGCTGCAGCATTGTGTTGTGAAGTCCTGTACTTTATATCATAATTATAATTACATAGAATTAATGCCCACCTAGTCATTCTGTCGGCATATATACTACCAGCTGTTTTATTTGGATTAAATATAGATATCAGTGGTTTATGGTCAGTAACTAATGTAAATGTTCTACCTTTTAAATACAAATCAAATTTCTTAACTGCCCATATTATGGCTAAGGCTTCTTTATCAATTTGTGAGTATTTTACTTCTGCTTCATTGAGTGTTCTGCTTGCAAAAGCAATAGGGCGTTCAACAATATTATTACCTAACCTAATTTCATGAGCTAAACAAGCTCCTAACCCATACTTGGAAGCGTCACAGCTCAATACAACTGGTAGCTTTGGATTATAATGAATTAATACTTGATCTGATACAATAGCTTTCTTGGCCCATTCATATGCTCGTTCTTGTTGCTTGGACCATACCCATTTTTCTGAATTCTTTAATAATGTATATAAAGGTTTTAAATTTTTAGCAGCATTCTTTAGAAATTTATGATAAAAATTAATAGTGCCAAGGAAACTACGTAATTCTTTAATATTTTTAGGTTGTGGTGCTTCCAATATGGCCTTGATGTGCCCTGGTGTTTTGTGAATGCCTTCCTTATCAATCACATGCCCACAATACTCTAATTGTGGGGACATCAACACAGTTTTCTCTTTATTTACTTTAATATTTAAATTTTTTAGTTTTTGAAATATACACTCTAGGGTTTTTAAATGGCAATCCACATTACTACTTGCAATTAAAATATCGTCGATGAAACAGTATACATTTGGCATATTAAAGTGTTCATCCATAAAATCTTGCCATTCCTGTGGAGCCGGTGACATACCGAACATCATGAATGTTGGTCTATACAACCCCCATGGTGTGGTAATTGTCATAAGCTTTTGTGCCTCCTCATCCATTCGCCTGTTCATGTATGCCTTTCTTAAATCAATTTTACTGAATATTGTTTTAATATTTTGATCATCTTTATTTAATTTTGCAAAAATGTCTTCAATGACAGGGATTGGATGATTTGGTACCTCCAAAAATGGATTTATTGTTACCTTGTAATCCCCGCAAATTCTTATATTATGCGGTCCTTTAATGATGGTCACTATGGGTGTAGCCCATGTGCCCGTTTCTTTATTTGTAACTTTATACATTTTACCTTCAGTACATAACTTGTCAAGCTCCTTTTTAACTAAATTTTCTACAGCATAAGCTATTCTTCTTGGTTTAAATGCAATGGGTTTAATATTAGCTTCTTTTAATTTCAAAGTGCCTATAGTACCTTTAATTTCGCCTGGAAATCCTGAAAATATATCACTATATTGTTCTACTAAATTATTAAGTTTAATTTGTGAATCTTGGTGAGTTATCAAATTGCACCGTTTTATACAAGTTTGCCAATCAATTTTCATAGCACTCAGCCAATCTCTACCTAATAATGGCTTTTTCCCCTCTTTGACAATAATCAATGTTGCTAAGTATTCGTCATTTTTAATTTTAATATTTACATTTGCCTTACCCAATACGGTGATATTGTTACCACCATATCCTGATAGCTTTAAGTTACATGGAATTAATTTAAAATTAGGAAAAGATGCTATGAACATAGATTCAGGCATTAACGTGACATCTGATCCACAATCAATTTCAAATGATATATTTACATTATTAATTTTTAAAGTTATATACCAAGGACTTGGACGCTTCTCATCTATTGATACCACTTTGTTAATATTTAATTGATTCTCTGTTTCCTGAAATAAACTGGACAATTCATAACTATCACACACAAATTCACTATTCGATTGCACTTCACTAACTTGCATAACAGAAAATTCTTCATCATTTGTAATTTCATGGACCTTCTTGGGTTTGAAAGTTTTGTTACTGTTTGCTTTGCAAACACTTGCCATATGGCCTTTCTTGTGGCATTTAAAGCAATCCTCGTCTTTAAATTTGCATTGGGGTTTTACATGCCCCATCTTCCCGCAGCAATGACATTTAATGCTTACATGTTTTTCACTTATTTTGTGTATGTCTGAGCTTTCTTGCCCAGAGTTACCATAGCCAGCAGTTATTAATTTTGCTCCCTTCTCCGCCAGCTCCATGCTTGTTGCTATCTCCACTGCTTTTGCAAAAGTTAAATTTTCTTCACCAAATCATCTTTTAACTATGCTTTCACTCTTTAATCCATGAACGAATTTATCTCTTAAACATCTTTCTAAGTGTGTGGTAAAGTTGCACGTTTGTGCTAATTTCTTTAACGCCGCCACAAACTCACCGATTGACTCGTCTGCCAACTGTTCACGTTTCATAAACTTATATGTTTCCGCAATTTCTGATTGCTGTGGCTCTAAATGTTTTTCAACAAGTTCCACTAATTCAGCATACGTTTTATCCTGTGGTGTTTTCGGGAAACAGAGTTCCGATAGCAACGTGACCATGTCGAATCCTATAAACGAGATTAAATATTGTGACCACTTTTTATCATCCACCTCATGGATCTTCATTTTGTTTTCAAACACCTGTTTGTACACCTTAAATGTGCATTTTGCAGCTGAAAACTCAGGCAGTGAGAGCCCAGCAGCCGCCATTATGTGAAATTTCGTCCGACGTAACAAGACGAAATAAATAAACTTACTTTGTAGTTTACGGACGTAACACGTAAAACTATCACTGTTTTCTTTTTATCCTCGTCGCCACTGTCACATAATTGCTAATTATGTGCAGGGCTGCTGGGTAATTAAATAAATAAAACGCGATGTAACTTTGAACGTGAGACAACTTTTATTTGGAGACCATAGACACACAATACAAACATAGACAATCATTGCATTCTAGAGCACAGATAGCTAGTCTCAATACATAAGCCAAATTTGACATGTTTCTGTGTAATAGTTTTTGAGTTATGAGGGAGTCAAAAGTGGCTCCAAATGGTTCGTGTTAAGATACACACGGTGCTGCTCGCCAGTTCTGTTTTCTTTTGAACTTGGCTGATACGCTTCCGCGTATCCAGAAGACGTCATAATGACAAATGTCGTAGGGCAACAGAATTGACGATTTAAAAATGATTATTATGTAAGCTTATTTAATAAAAGAATTTCATTCATTCATTCAGTTTATCGAATATATTTTACTAAAATATAATTGTTGGCTTGTTGTTGTTACGTACACCGTAACGAATATTCTCTACATATTCAACAAAAAATGGTAGAAGATTAGATTAATAACTTTTAACGAAAATAAACTTTGATTAATAATTGCAACAAGAACTTTTTTATTTATTTATTATTTTATTTACATTGCTTTTTATTAGATTTTTATGGTTTCCATTTCTTTTTATCGTAATAGTATTATTCTTATTATATCAATAATATCCAATTATATTTTTATTAGCTGCCGGTAATATCTCACTTTTTTTTAAAGATAGACGTCTATAAGTTTAAATACTGAACACCTAATAAAATAATGCAATGTTACACTTATTCCTATATTATATTAACAATATCCATTTATTTTTATTAGCTTGCTGTATTTAATCTTACACTTCCCTTAACCGTGTCTTTTAAAGATAGACGTCCATAAGGTTAAATACTGAACACCTAATAAAATAATGTAATGTTACACTAATTCCTATATTTAATCAACATATAAGCTGTCGGTATTCAATCTTACACATCCCTAACGTGATTATTCTTCCTTATAATTGTTAACTTGAAACTCGGCCCATTATTTATCAAGGACATCAAGTCGTTCATCCAAGTACTTACTGGGTTTCCTACTAAAGGAATCCCTGTTAAAGTTTCTTTCGAGCTTCTTGATTTCTTCTACAATGTCGTGTTGGCGCTGAAGTAGACTCTCCATTTTATGTGTAATATAATAATACTAGCGGCCGCCCGCGGTTTCACCCGCGTGGTTCCCGTTCCCGTGGGAATATCGGGATAAAAAGTACATATAAACCTTCCTCTTGAATCACTCTATCTATTTAAAAATAACGCATCAAAATCCGTTGCGTAGTTTCAAAGATTTAAGCATACAAAGGGACATAGGGACAGAGAAAGCGACTTTGTTTTATACTATGTAGTGATGGTAGACGTTAAACACTTCACACTGACTATGACTCTTAATGTTTTGTTAATCACTTTTCCGAATATCGATTAGTTATGAATATAATAGCGCACGTGCAAATCAATATATCAACAATAACCATATTTTTTTATTAGCTGCCGATATTTAATTCTTATGATTGTTAACTTGAAACTCGGTCCATAATTTATCAAGGACATCAAGTCGTTCATCCAAGTACTTACTGGGTTTCCTACTAAAGGAATCCCTGTTAAAGTTTCTTTCGAGCTTCTGGATTTCTTCTTCAATGTCGTGTTGGCGCTGAAGTAGACTCTCCATTTTATGTATAATATAATAATATGGTAGACGTTAAACACTTCACACTGACTATGACTCTTAATGTTTTGTTAATCACTTTCTCGAATATCGATTAGTTATGAATATAATAGCGCACGTGCAAATCGGTTTCAGTAGCTATGGTGTCAATTTAATAATGTGCAATATATGAAGGGATTGGCGCAACGGGTGTGAATTAAAAGACGGTTCATTCGGTTAAATAGAGCCATTTAATGAGGCTTGCATTGCCTTATATATAGGAAGCAGGCTAAGTGTGTGTTATGCGTAGTACACACACTACACCTCCCCCGTAAAATAAATAAAAAATGTTAAGAATACATTTTTTACTTATAGAAAATAATCTAACAAATAATCATAAGGTATAAAACTAATATTATTATTTTTATCTAAAAAACGTTATTAAAGTAAATTGAGTAAATACTATAGCTACTTTCTTGTAGGTATACCTACTTACTTGAAAAGTATCTATGTAATGCCTCCAAAAAAAAACATATATTTTTAAACATATCCTTGAAAAATAATTGGGAACATCTTATTTAACTTAAAAACTTACTTAGTTTTGACGATTTTTTACGGACAAAACTTTCATTCAAGTAACAATGTAGGTACCTAGTGCCTTTCTACATAAACAAAAAGTTTGAGTATAAATAATAACAAACCTTCATTGTCCAAATTTAGTACATTGTCTATGAAAACAAACAAAGAATTCATTGTTTTTATTCTATTTATATTAAACCCTTTTTTAAGTTACAAAGTTATTATAAATTTTAAAGGCAGAATCAGTAAATAAAAAAAACAAAGGAAAAGAAAGAAAAAACTTTTCATACATCCAATGCACTAAAATAATATTGTTACGAGTACTTATTTGAAACAAAAACATAACTTTTGATTAAGTTACTTTAAACTTATGTCACTTTACTATCATTGATTGGAAAGTCAAAATATCTCAAGTCATTATGTTTGTTTTATCCAATAATTGTATAAACACAAATGTTTTCAATAAATATTGATTTTTAAACCTGTATTCAACGTAAAATTTTTGTCTTAAAGACTAGTACTTACTTACTATGGAAATATAAAAATATGATTATTATAAGTAGTTTATTAAGAAAAATCGTTTTTGTTTTTGTTTTTAAAACAACACGAATCATTTTTAAAATATATTCTTAGCAGACGTTACACACGTTTTCATCCAAATCAATATAAATAAAACCAATTCAGTATTCACTTTAGGGACCTTAACAAGTTATCGCTTTAATTTTTTTGTTCCGATTTACTTATTTTGATTGCACAGCAGGTCTACATCATTCACTTTACCTTTGAATAATAAAAAAGTAAATCTACTAATTATTGTATCGTGCTCCATAAAAGTTATTGAAATACACAAAATACAATTTCAACAACACTAAGTTTTGTAAAAGCTCGTAATAGAAAAAAAAAACATGCGTTCTACTTTTTAATATTAAAGTAGGTAACTAATCGGTATCTTTGTGCTATTCTAACAAATTTATGATTTCAAGACAACATCATTTTTCATTTATGTAATTTAATATTACATTTACAAAACATTGAAGTATCTACTTTTTCCTTTCTATAATTATTATTCATTCGTATTTTCCTAGAACTTTCTTAAAAATCTTTCATTTAATTATATACTCAACTTTCTCATGTCCACGTTAAACTCAGTTACAATAACAACATATTCAACTTTTAACTAAGTACATTCATGATAACTATTTTCATTATCCCATATATCTCAATATTTTTGACTACACCGTATCCTGCTCTGCTCGTTAAAATTATAATCACTTTATTCCTTATTTTACAGTATCGGTACACTTATTTCTTCACATCATCTAGGTACTTATCATATACTCATTATACTCATTCGCCCGGGCCCGGCGTACTTTCATTTTTATTTTATATTCATATTGGTACATAAATCATATTTATTTATAGTCGACTTCATATTCATTAATTATTATAAATGGACAAATTTGTGCCATTTGGGTTGTGCGCACAACCTATATTTGGGGGTCATAGTTTAAGCCTCTTTGGACTCCAACCTATCTCACAGAGGAAAACACTTCGCACCATGATCGATAGAAGGATTTGACCCCTCATGTACCATTTCATTATATAGGGTCATGATTTAAGACATCTTATTTGGTCTCCAACAGTATCCAAAGGGGAATCTCGTTCGCACCTTGGTATATCTGAAGGACCTGATCCCTATAGTACCTCTCACTTAATGTGTACCGTACTATCGAGCATATTTACTAAAGATTACTTTCCCAACTTTCTAAAATAACTATCATTCCTAAAATGAATATAGGGTAAATAATGACTTCATCGCTTTTGGGTGATCAGTCCAATCGCATGTGAAACATTATTAACCATATAATTCCCTATCTTCAATAAATAAAAAAAACACATTTCAACATTCCGAAATCCTACATAATAAATAACAAACCTATACCTTTTAACCTATGCTGTACCTAATCGTAATCTAAAAGTTACGAAAAGATTTTTTATACAGCTACGTATATCTTTACCTATACCAACTCTCTATCAATTACTAATCATTTACCAAACTACCAAATCAATCCATTTTCCGTATCTTTCACTCCACTTTCATTTCTTAATCATATTCTCCTCCCATCATCCAAACCATAAAAAAAAAATCTAACACGAATTATCAAAAGTTCCCATCAAATAATTTATTCCAATACCTAACTAAATTGATACTTTCTTATTATGTTCCAATCTTCTGCTTAACCAGCAAACTCGTGTGGGATTGTTTATAACCGACATAGGACGTTTGTGCACTACCACTGAATTTTACCGATCCGGCGGTCCGTTTTTTTCCGGACCGGCGTGGCATGAAAAACACGGATGGTAGCTTGTGCACTTGTCCGGTTTTTTACTGGCCGGGGCAGCGCAGTGATCTCTTTGAAACTACACTCTACGGACGCGTTTTAAACGAGAGGAATAATGAGTTCCTTGGAACGTCGGCAATTACTTGCGTTATTGCTTTATGTACGAAGACGTAGAAGACAGAAAGAGTTTTGGGTTCATCCTCTTATCAGTGAAAGGTACCTGTCAGGGTCATTTTACCGAAATCACAATTAATTGAGGCTTGATGAAAAATTATTTTTTAACTACAGCTAGCTATATAACAAAAAAAGTTTTATCAAAATCCGCTTAGTAGTTTTTGCGTGAAACACGGACAACAGACAGACAGACAGACAAACAAAAATTTCAAAATCCATATTTTTGGTGCTAGATATATTACGTGTTATTGGTGAAAAATAATAATAATAATAATAAATAAATAAATTCTTACATTCACACCAATTATCTAAGCCCGTTTTAATTTCATTAAGAAACTGTATCATGGAAAACTTGATAACGGATAAATATATACTTAAATACTTTTTGTTTGTAAATACATACATATTATACATAGTTAACACCCAGACCAAGACAAATAGACATGTTCATGCACACAAATATTTGTCTTGTTCGGGAATCGAACCCGAGACCACTGGCGCAGAAGGTGGGTAGCCTACTCCTGCGCCAAAGCGGTCGTCAATCGAGAAAGGCGCTTGAATTTATTTTGGCGTGCGTTAATTTATTTGCGATAACTCTTAAGATATTCATTTAAATTATATAGTGTAAAAGAGTAAAATAATGTGCATGAAATGCTTAAAGCAACTAACTTATTTAGATTGATAAGGGTTAATACTGTATCCGTTTAAATAGCTTTCCAAATTACCGCATTGTTCGTAACCATTTTTTAAGAGATAATATGGCTATAATATGCTATCCTTAAAAGATAGACATATGCTATCGCGGACTTTTTTGTAGATCTATAGAAGAGGAATATTCCAACATGCATTATTTTTTTAAACCTCGAAAGGATTAGGCAGCGTTTTTGCAGAAAACTCCCGGGCGGCTTGCCGTTTGCCGGCACTTTCGACAATTATCGTTATATTTCTACCAATTTACACAAAACTTTCATAAATTATATATTAAAATCTTTCTGAAGAACCACGCTACCTGTTAGTGAAAACCGCATAAAAATCTGTTTCGTAGTTTTAAATATTTAAGCATATATAGGGACAGACAGACGGGAAGCGACTTTGTTTTATACTATGTAGTGATTTATGATTAAAATACAACCATCCGTTTTTTTCCGGACGGTAAAATTCAGTGTAGTGCACAAGCGTACATATGTTTTTCATTGCCGTCATCTCGGAACGGAAAAAAACGGATGGTTGTATTTTAATCATAAATCACTACATAGTATAAAACAAAGTCGCTTCACGTCTGTCTGTCCCTATATATGCTTAAATCTTTAAAACTACGAAACAGATTTTCATGCGGTTTTCACTAATAGGTAGCGTGGTTCTTCAGGAAGGTTTTAATATATAATTTATGAAAGTTTTGTGTAAATTGGTTGAAATTTAACGATAATTGTCGAAAGTGCCGGCAAACGGCAAGCCGCCCGGGAGCTTTCAGCAAAAACACTGGCTTATCCTTACGAGGTTTAAAAAAATAATGCATGTTGGGATATTCCTCTTCTATAGATCTAAAAAAAAGTCCGCGATAGCATATGTCTATCTTTTAAGGATAGCTTAATATAGCCATTATTATCTCTTAAAAATGGTTATGAACAATGCGGTAACTTGGAAAGCTATTTAAACGGATACAGTATTAACCCTTATCAATCTAAATACGTTAGTTACTTTAAGCATTTCATGCACATTATTTTACTCTTTTACACCATATAATTTAAATGAATATCTTAGGAGTTATCGCAAATAAATTAACGCATGCCAAAATAAATTCAAGCGCCTTTCTCGCCAATAACACGTAATATTATATCTAGCACCAAAAATATGGTTTTTGAAATTATTGTTTGTCTGTCTGTCTGTCTGTTGTCCGTGTTTCACGCAAAAACTACTAAGCGGATTTTGAAAAAAACTTTTTTTTGTTATATAGCTATTGGTCCTCGCCAACACATAGGCTATAATTTATTTTGAAGATCTAAGATCTATTACATCTGATGTCCTCCAAGAGCCCAGATAAAGCTTAAGATATACGAATATAGCGCCTTTAAGGAAGGTTGTTCAGCGAATTACGTATCAGTGTATCACACAATGTGATATTATCACAACTGTTACTTTTTACAAACTTCTTATAAGTAATATCTTTAGCATTCAATAAAAAAAATCTGAACAATCGATTGAAGTACTTATACCTAAATGGATGCTTGGATAAATAAAAATTCGTAAATAACATGGTAGTGGTAGTACCTCCACGTGGTGAAGGCGGAAACAGTATAAGTAGGTAGGTACTTGCTAAAACTCATAAATTTAAAAGTTGGCATGAAATGTCCTTCTGTTACTTGGTGAAACTTTTTATTTATAGCTATTGGTCCTCAGCAACTAGGCTGTAATTTATTTGGAAGATCGAAATAACTGTTTCCGTTGTGTGCAGGATTTCTCCAGCTTCATTCAATTTAATCGAAATAATCGTTATAAACACTTTAATAGATTAATTTGTAAAATTGATCTTTTTGTGTGAAAACTAGATTGGTGCTTAAGCATTAGTGAAATTATGAATTGGCAATTCGATAAAACGGTTTCTAGGCAAACGCAAACTTATCCAAGGAGGACGTTTCGAATGAACCGAATGAAAAAAAAAATCTTTAAATAAAACCTAGACAACCTTGCACACCTCACCATATCGAATCGTCACGTTCACCTTTCCAGAGATTTCTTAAAACACGTTTCGTTTGGCTTGTTCGAGGCGTTCGCATCGGACAAGCGTGCGTTCACCATAAGCGGCCTGTACACGTTGGTCCAACCACTGGCCAATACATCGTACATTGACACTTTTGAACGAACAAGACGTTTAAAAAGGTTCTTTCAAAAGTGTTAATATACGACGTATTGGCCAATGGTTGGGCCAACGTCTACAGGCCGCTATAATAAGTAATGTAGCTACTCTATGACCATGTCTATGCTGTGAGCTGTAGTTAAAATACTTGCACTTTTAGAGCCAACACGCACTTGTGATTTTTAGTCGACCGATAGTTTAGTCGGAATCGTAAGACGATCGTGATCAAACTGTCGGCCGATAGTTTGGTTTTGAGAACCTGCGAGCACTTGTGATTTTTAGTCGACCGATAGTTGGTCGATAGTTTAGTTAAATCCGGGCGCGCGCTCACATAATCCTTCATGCACAGGCCGATAGTTGTAGTAACTATTATTGGCCAGTCATTTTCGATAGCCCGATACTGAATGCGCAGTCTACCGATAGTTGTGCGATAGTTTAGTTGAATGCAGTGCGCGCGCTCACATAGTCCTTCATGCACATTACATCCCGGCCGATAGTTGTGCGATAGTTTGATCGTACAACTATCGGCCAGTAATTTTCGATAGTTTGATCGGTCGATAGTTTAAGCGCACTGACGATTGCCACTGCCATATAACTCTATACTGAATTCGAGAACGACCAAACTATCGCCCGATTAAAAATCACAAGTGCGCGTTCGCTCTTATATAAATTATGCAATTTAAGTGGATTCGATTCAAGTTTATATAACATAAAAGGTCAATTTATACTTTAATAATATGTTTATTAAAAGTATAAGTAAGTACCTATACTTATAGTAAGTTTAACATTTTATAATTATAACTTTAGTCCTTATCCACATAAGTTGCAAACCTACTATAATCGATTAGTTACTCAGAACCTTAATCGATTAGTCGCGAGAATCGATCACAGACTCGTATGGTTACATGCCTAATCACGTCATTTTGGCATGTGTCAAAACGGGCATCTTATTTTGTGACGACTGTAGTTGATAAGCAATCAAAAAGTGTGTACAGTGCCACAATCTTTTCTGTTCCGGTGGCCAAAATGTGAAAGTAACGTGTTTTTTTTAATGTCATGTTGCTGTCAAGTTGAAGTCCAACCATAACGCTGCTGGCAGCTGAAGGTCTTAGAAGTCAGGGCCGGGTAAATTGCAACATAAAAATGAAAAACGTACATAGCGCCGCCGCTGTCACCGGAACAGCAAAGTTTGTGGCACTGTAAAGCCCCCAGTACAGGATGGCCGATCATGTTGGCCGACCATGACGGGCCATCGTGTACAGGGCTAGTTTGCGTTGCTCGCAGATGGCAATCACATGACATGACATGACTGGCAACGTCGTGCTTGCGTGTTTTTGACCTAACTTCTGGTCTTTATTACTTTTGATCATTTCGTTATTTGCGAGCACCATCTGTCGCCACTTTAAATCAACTTTTTTTTTCTTTATAGCTGTCAGAAAAATCCCCTATTAATCCTAATTTAAAAAACGTTTAGGTATACTAAAAAAAATACAGATTTTTGTAATAATCGAATACTTTTTCACATCTGTTCAAACACTGCAATGCAATGAATGATTTATTAATTCATCGATTATGTACGTACACCCTGAAATAATCTAAATGTCGATGATCCAATCAATATTATAGTTATTATATCGATAAAAATCGATTAATCGATCATAATCGTACAAGAAATTTTATTAGATAAAAGCGATAGTATCGATGGTAACTATCGATTTTCCAATATTATATCGATTAAATCGATACCATCGGTATAATCGATATATAGTATTTATAGTACTAGCTTCCGCCCGCGACTTCGTCCCCGTGGACATTCGAGGAAATACTTAGGCGACCAATAACCAGGTTAAAAAGTATTCTATGTTTTAATTTAATAAAAATGATGTGAGCAGCCTCGTGCGAGGTCCACCGCACATGGCAAACGTTCTGCCTCGCGCGAGGCTGCTCGCTTGGTGAGGGAGGACCCGCCTAATCACGTAAAAACGGCTGATCGGATTTTTATGAAATTAAAACATAGAACGGCTGCACTTGCGTAGGTATTATATCAAATAGCGCGCTAATTAATGGCATTAGAGGCAGGCAAAGCTCGGGCATTAAACAAACATTCGAATTTTATATTATTTGTATGCAATTTCACAATGCAATTTTGTAAGTATAGGAAAAATGTTATAGTAAAAAACCACGAGCCCTATAAGTAGCTTTCAGGCGGGATTCGAACCCGCGCCTCCGGGAATCCGGCCCGATGCTCTGACCAACTAAGCTACCGAAAGGCTTACACGACTCGTCGAATTTTGCTATCACTTGTTACGCTGTAGGCCAGCGTTGCTTCGGATGCGAGGGTTTCCTCACATTGATGAGTCGACGAGTCGTAAGCCATTCGGTAGCTTAGTTGGTCAGAGCATCTGGCCGGATTCCCGGAGGCGCGGTTTCGTTACTTACATATGTTACTTTACTTAGGTATAAGCGATATTTACTATTCAATATTGAATTAAATTAAATTATGTACTCATTATAAATACCACTTTATATTTTACTCAGCCTCAGCCTGCTATAATATTTAGAATTGAACAATACCAGAATACGTTTGTTGACGCGTCGCTGGGCTCGCTTGTCAAACAATTTGGGCGCACGCACAAAACAGCAGCAATCATAAGCCGATTTTGCGCCGACTTGATCACCGGCACCATCGTGTGTGCTCCACGCAAGCGCTAACAATCGAAAATTTATCGAATAATTTGATTTTTTATCGAATTCATTCGAAGACAGTGATTATTCGAATAATTCGATTGTTTTTACTAATAATCGCCCATCACTAGTCTGTGCGCTAGTCTGTGGAGGAAGGTGTGGACTGCTGGACACGGAGTTTTTGGCGCCATTTTGGCGGGTTAGGTTAAGTTTAAGTGGATATTTATTTAATCGCAATTTGTTTCATAGTGGACTTTGTGACTCAAGTCAAGATAGGTGTGGTTTTGTGCCCCAAGTGTCCACGCAACTGGACGATGTGTGGAATGATTAAAATATGCGCTATCTCGGTAACGTGATGCCGAGTGTTTTATTGTAGTGGTGACTACCTCAGCAAGAATTACCGAGAAGACCGACTCGACACATTTGACGCCAAATACTCCAAGAAGCATTGGAATGTAACACACCTACATTCTAATGAAAACATAAGAAACTATAATAACATATATAATACTCAAGAATTGGCAGTATGGCTTGATGTCTTCGCCTGTCCAAAAGGACGAACTTTTTTTACTACTACTACAGGGCCCAGGGCCCTGTTTAACCATTTTACAAGTCTACAATAATGTAAGAAAGCTAAAAATTTGTAGACTTGTAATACATGTGCTGTTTTGCTGTTTAACCAACATTACAAATATGTAAGAATTCTAAAACTAAAAATCTTACATATTTGTAAAGTCTAATGCTGTTTAACCAACGTCTACAATTGTAGAAAACGCCTGTAGATTATAATTTACATATTTGTATTTACATATTTTTAGTTGTAAAATACAATTTACAAGTTTTAAATTTTTGAAGATGGTAGATTTAAAACAATAGAATTTTAATCATCATCAGCCATTATAAGTCCCGTAAGTAATAGGTAACTGATGGGGTAAAGATCTTCGTTATGGATAGATATGGTGAATGCGCCATGACCCACCACGCGGGCCCATAGCGGATTGATAGGTATTAACGACTGCAAACGCAGCCGGGACTAACGGCTTAAAGTGCCTCCGAAGTACGGATGAGCTTGAGATAATAAATTTTTGGTCACCCATCCCGTGACCAACTATAGCGAAAGTTGCATAGCTTCAACGATTGTAGGCCGAATGCGTTTACCACTGCGCCGCTTGCTACTCTGTTTTTTTTCTAATAAAAGTATTTATTTAAAATTTTGTTTGAAGAGTACCTACTTTAGGTACTGCTATTTTAACTAAAAAGAATGTCATGGAAAACTATAATAATAATCTAATTCTTTCACTTCTAGTGGCTAGAAGCATTTTTATGTGAATAATAATTTAATTTCTTTACTTATTCGGCTGGTGCAAACAATTGTAAAGTTCTGAGACAGGGTGAGTCCGCCTGTAAAAATCATGCTACAATTTACATATTTGTAGACTTGTAATTACAATTCTTCGTTTAACGAAACGGTTTTTATTACAAATTTGTACACACACACATGTAACTTGTAAATGTTGGTTAAACAAATATGTATAATTGTATCTAGAAATTACAAATTTGTAAGTTTTCCACTATGGTAAACTTGTAACTTGTAAATGTTGGTTTTGGTTAAACAGAAACTTGTAGCCTGTAAATACAATTTACGATTTGTGAATTGTATTTTTGGTTAAACAGGGCCCTGGACACATGCCTTTTCGTGCCTTTATTTATTTAATCTTTTTCTATGTTTCGTGATGTTTCGTGCCTTAGTAAAAGTGTAAGCAACAGTGATTACTTTCTCTGTCTGTGCAAATAAGCGTGATCGAGTTCTCATCCCAATCATGATGTACGACATTTATACGCTTATTGAACTTGTTGAATCAAAACCATGTTTATGGGATAAAACTATTGATGCATATAAAAACAAAATTATGAGAAGCAATGCATGGCGAGGAATATGTTTATACTTTGAACCGGAATTTGAGAGTTTCGATGACAAAAAGAAAGACGAGATACGTAAGTACATAAAATGATTTATTAGTATTAAATTTTTGACATTTGCCATGGCACAGATCCTGCGGGACTTGAGAAAAACTCTGCGAAATTGTTTCTTATATCGTTAGCTGTTCGTCCCGCCTGGGCATTATTATTGGTAGCGATGGAAATATCTTGAAAACCGTTGTGATTGACACTTACAAACAGGTCTTTAGATGTGTACCCATCTCTTTCACGAACAATATTGTGTAAAATGACGCAAGCTTTGACTATGTCTTTACTCAATTGTTTTGATACGTTTAAGGGACGATGAAGTATGCGCCACTTATTTGTCAATATACCAAAAGTACATTCCACATATCTGCGTGCCCGAGACAGTCGATAATTAAATATTCGTTTCTTTACATCAAGATTTTTTCCACCATAAGGTCGTAACAAATTATTATTAAGTTGAAAAGCTTCATCGCCCACTAAATGTATGGCATTCTGTTATTTAGAGAAGGATGCAGAGGAGTTGGATTAGGTACTTGTAATCTTCCCTCAGTCAGTAGCTTATGAAACGTTGTACGCTGCAAAATAGCCGAGTCACAGTCTTTTCCATAAGCTCCTATATCGACAAACACAAATTTATAGTTAGAATCAGTCACTGCTAGAAGTACTATGGAATAGTAGCCTTTATAATTATAATTCATGGATCCGGCAGAGGGAAAGTTCTCAACTCGTATGTGTTTTCCATCCACGGCACCCAAGCAGTTTGGGAAGTTTGCTCTGGCTTGAAATTCACTAGCCACTGTTTTCCAAGTATCTATATTCGGTGGTGCCAGAAATTCACTGCTGAATTCATCCCATATTGTACAGCATACTAAACTGACTATTTCGCTTATCGTTTTAATACCCAAATGGTAGTTATGAAACATATCGGTGAAAGTGTTTCCACTGGCTAAGTACCTGTAACAAATACATACATTAATTACCTTTTTGTTTCAGTTAATACTATCACCACAAAATGGAATAACACAAGAGACTATTTCATGAAATCGTTGAAAACAAAATCTGGACAATCTCAGAAAAAGCAATATATTTACCACAAACACTTATTATTTTTATTAAAAATTATGAAAGAGGATTCAACAACTTCTAACATAATTGATTCTCAAGATAGTGACAATGAATCCAGACCCAGTACATCAGTGTCACAAAACCACTGTAAAGATAGTAACAACGAACCCAGGCCGGGTACATCAGCGTCCTCCGAACCGATTTCTTTACCAGAGTCGTCTCAAGATGGTTCATCATCTACAGTTCGTAAAAAAAGATTAAATCCCGTTGATGTGGAGATATTGAAGGCGCTTCAAAGTCATAAGCCACGAGAGCATGAATACAAAGATGACGATAAAGCATTTTTGATGTCAATTTTACCAACTATTAAACGAATAAGCGAAGATGATAGACTGGAGTTCAGAATCGATGTGATGCAACTACTTCGGAAATATACAAATCGTATCCAAGCATCTTCATTCAGCAGCTCTGTATCATCATCGCCACTGCCTCCGCTAAATGCATCTCACAACTCTTACGAAGTTACCCTGTCGTCGCCGCCACATCTAGATAACTATGAAAATCTGATGCCAGCACCTCCAATCTCCATTGACGAAGTTATCGCGTCGTCGCCGCCACATCTAGATAACTATGAAAATCAGATGCCAGCACCTCCAATCTCCATTGACGAAGTTATCACGTCGTCGCCGCCACATCTAGATAACTATGAAAATCTGATGCCAGCACCTCCAATCTCCATTAACGAGGTTATCGCGTCGTCGCCGCCACATCTAGATAACTATGAAAATCTGATGCCAGCACCTCCAATCTCCATTGACGAAGTTACCCCGTCGTCGCAGCCACATCTAGATAACTATGAAAATCTGATAATAACACCTACACTCTTCATTGCAGAGCCGATTCTAACGATTACTGAATTGTTGCAACAAGATTTCGAGAATTATTAATTTTTGTTTTTATATATGGTTTAGCATTGTTACCATTTTGGTCATTCCATGGAAAACGCTACCGCAACATAAAATCTTGAAATGCTGTTTTTAAATGAAAATGTTTCTAAAGATAATCTTAAAACCCTATGTTTAGTGTGAAGTGTGAAGTTGGTTATAAAAATCATTTATAATAAACTCGTATCTGTGATTTTTATAGTTCCAAATTTTAGAGTACTTTTCTGTTATTTTTTTATATTGTTTTATTTCAAACATAGTTTTATATAGTAATGTTTGTTATAAAAATCATTTATAACAAACTCGTATCTGTGATTTTTATAGTTCCAAACTTTAGAGTCATTAAATAGTCATTATTTTACTGTTAATTTGTGATATTGTCTGATAATAAACATAGTTTTACAAAGTAACGTTTGCTAAAAAAACATTTACAGCAAACTCGTATCTGTGCTGTGATTTTTAAAGTTCCAAATTTTAGAGTTATTATTTTACTGTGTCTTAAAATAAACATAGTTTTACAAAGTAACGTTTGTTATAAAAATCATTTACAGCAAACTCGTATTTTTATAGTTCCAAATTTTAGAGTATTTTACTGTTCACTTTTTATATTGTCTTATTTTAAACATAATTTTACATAGTAACGTTTGTTATAAAAATCATTTCTAACAAACTCGTATCTGTGATTTTTATAGTTCCAAACTTTAGAGTCATTATGTAGTCATTATTTTACTGTTAATTTCTGATATTGTCTAATAAAAACATAGTTTTACAAAGTAACGTTTGCTATAAACTATACAGTAAACTCGTACCTGTGATTTTTATAGTTTCTAAGATTATTGTTTTTATTTATAATTAAGAAATTAGCCAAATGATATAATTGGTGTTGTTTCAAATAATTTAAGTAGATCAAAATGCTTCACTTACTTACATATTATTATGATTTTGTGTTTTGCTTAGTTCAATTCATTTTACATATAAAAGAAACCAAGTTTTTGAGTCATTATGATATTGTTGATTTGTGATATTATTGATGTATGACACTGTTGATAATAATTATTAGGGATAAAAGCTGTTTTTATATTTTTGACATATTGATTTACTTACCTATATAAAATCTATTACAAAAATATATATCTTGTTTTATTTTAAACGTCAGTCGTATAAAGTGAGTAAAAAAGTAGGTAATATTTTGAGCATGGAATATGGTTGGTATACTTACGTAAAGTTTCCCCAAGAGAGCCCCACTATGAAGAAATTAAAATACATTGGCCAGTGATGAAACATATGGCAATCGATAGACAAAGTCCATACAAACTAAAAATGAATTTTGATAAAATCCCGAAAACTATGTACTTTAGGAGTTAATTATTTTTGTTTTGAAAATTGTACCTACCTACCTATTTTATTTCTCTTATTTTTTTTATATCTCACAGAAGGGACTCCAATTTTATTTATTTGTATGTATAGATATTTTTTTCACTTTGTAATAGTTTAAGTAAGTATAAGTATAATTACGATTCTGTTTCATATTTCGAAATTACAAAATGCCAACAAAATTTAATTTTCTATTTTACAAAAAAAAGTTGGGTTCCCAAAATCAAAGCGGTTCTAACCAAAACATCACTGTCTATGTTTTAAATGTTTTTAAAAATAAAAATAATATTTGAAGAAATAAATAAATGCTTTTTATCATTGAGTTATAATGTACTTAGCTTTTTATGGACAATATATACCCCAAATAGTTAATTGATTCACAATACAATATTTTAGTTCATTTATTTTATTTTAAATTACTTACATAATATTATGTGCTTATCAAAAATGATAAACTATGCACTTAAGGGTTAACGAAACTATATAAAACACACACTACAATTATATAAAACAGTGATATACCTACTCACTCGCTCACTCACTGTATAAATACTGTACACAATTACCTTAATGTTACTGCAAGCATTTCATTTGGTGGTACACACAGCCTAAATTTAGTATCTTGCCTCTTGGTCTTGATCTTCGCGCTTAAGCGGTATAGCAAAAAATCATAAGTAGCTGTAGACATTCGATAGTAATTAAAAAATAATTTTTCATCCTGCCTCAATTTGTTGTGATTTCGGTAAAATGACCCTGTCAGGTACCTTTCACTGATAAAAGGATGAACCCAAAATTCTTTCTGTCTTCTACGTCTTCGTACATAAAGCAAAAACGCAAGTAATTGCCGACGTTCCAAGGAACTCATTATTCCTCTCGTTTAAAACGCGTCCGTAGAGTGTAGTTTCAAAGAGATCACTGCGCTGCCCCGGCCAGTAAAAAACCGGACAAGTGCACAAGCTACCATCCGTGTTTTTCATGCCACGCCGGTCCGGAAAAAAACGGACCGCCGCACTGTGATTCGATTTCCCGATCATGGTGGACAAAAAGGGTTACCGAGTTTCTTCCGTTGCGCTAGCTATAACGATACCTTACATCCTAGCTAACATGGATCAAATAAAAGTTTTGTTCAAATACCGTCAAGTTTTAAAATATAATTTTTTAAGTGTCAGAAGTTGGGTAAATAATTACAAAATTCGTTGATTTCTGATCTTCACTTTGTCAACATCTCAACGTCAAATTAAAAGAGAAAGTTAAATTATTAGTTATGAATCGTTAAGTAGTAGGTAAGTAGTATTTTTACTATAAATCACTAAAGCAAATACGCGTTTTGTTATTGAAATATGTAGAGTCGAACTCCACAGATACTAGGTTTTTCCTACATTTTTAATGTTTGTTAGACTAGAACTTACATGTACCCTCATGTACCCAGGCTGTATTTTTTATATATGGTAGCTACATTAACGTACTTTATAAAAATAATGATTACAAGCAGCGGACTCAAGCGGAAGGTGTTCATAATAAATTTTTTTCAGAACATAATATTTAACTTAAGTATAATAAAATAATTATTTGAAGAATGGATAAAACATTCTAAATCTGATAAAAATTAACGGTTATTTGAGTTTCTTCTTTCAAAATGTATGCTATGTAATGTATATCTATCTTATTACAGTGTTAGGAAAGCAAATTTTATTTTTATATTGTTTGTTATAATTTCATGAACTCGTCATAGTTTAGCAGCGTAGGATTTTTGCGGATATTACCTTCCCGTAGGAATATCGGGATAAAATGTAGCCTATGTCACTTGGAAAGAATGTAGCTTTCTAATGGTCAAAGAATTTTTGAAATCGGTCCAGTAGTTTCGGAGCCTTCCTTCTTTGACTTCAACAGATCAGTTAGTTCCAAGATAAGTTAGAAAAAGTAGAGTATTTTCGTCAGCTCGTCAGTTGGGAAGTGAGTTTTTTTTGCAGTTTTTTGTTTCGAAAGAGGTTTAATTTTTTTGAAAAAAAATGATTATTTTTCTATTTTTAGTGTAAGAAATCTACCTTAAGAAACCACATAATGAGCAAGTGCAACGATGAAATATATAGACTGTGATATAACTGTGTCCAATGGTTGTCCATATCTAAATTAGCACACCAAGACAAGCTCCGCCTTACAACTCTTAACTGTTATGCAGTTTAACCTTCCACTGGCTTCCACCATCGGTTTACCTAAATTACTTGAAATAATACAATTAAAGGTCTATTCGTGCATGTAGTACTTAAAAAACATGCTCTTACTCCTAAGCGTCAAGGAGTTTTACATTTCATCATCAGCTCACCTAAATAACCATAAATATTACAACTACAAATCTTTACGTATTAATGATATTTAAAAAAACATCCACCAACTTCTAACCATTATCATGAGATGATGCAAATACTTGAAAAACTTAAAAAATATATAAAACACGTAAAATATCTATAAAACTTGCGAGTTTTCCTCAATATCCCCTGGATTCCACCATCAGATCCTGACTTGGTTACAAAATAACCACCTCAGTACCCCTAGTGTAAGTTTTTATGTCAAGCAAACGCAAACTATCGCGAGTACGTATTTATGTCAATTTGTATGAAAACTGCATAAGCGCGCTACTCGCCGCTAGAGGCGCTGATACAGTTTTCATACAAATTGACATAAATACGTACTCGCGATAGTTTGCGTTTGCTTGACATAAAAACTTACACTAGGGGTACAGGAGTATACTCTTTCAAATGAAAAAAAAATCATCGAAATTGGTTAATAGTTCGCGAAGATATTGAAGCGTAAAGCAGGAACTACCAGACGACAACAATGTGTTTTTTTTAGGATTCTGAAGAAACTTCTGGTCAAACTACTGTAAATTTTTCATGGGACCAAATTGAAACTTGGTCTATCAGATAAAAAAATAGTTATCAGAATCGGTTCATAATTGGCGGAGATATCGTGGAACATACATAAAAAAAAAAGACGACTTGAGATTGAGAACCTCCTTCTTTTTTTGAAGTCGGTTAACTAAGAAACTAACAAACAATCAAATCTTTTCTGTTTATAATATTAGTATAGATATAGATAACTAATTAATGATTTATGCTTAAAATAAACAACCCACTATAAGCTGACCTCAGTTTACATAGTAGTAGTAGGTAAGGAGAGCTCAGGTTATGTTGGTTTATTTTTATGAAGTAGTTATTACATGTATTGTTATTTTTGTTATTTATTCCGATAATCCACATAAAGACGCAACGTATAAACTTAATTTTAAGGTCTAAATAATATTGTCCACCATGCTTGTATGGGACGAATCACTGTGCGCCGGATCGGTAAAATTCAGTGGTAGTGCACAAACGCCCTTCTGCTGCACTGAATTAACAGCTTGCATAAATGGATGTGAAATATTCTATGTAACGCCGATCGAAATACAATACTTCTTCTTTCTATATCAGGCTTGTTTGTAAGATAATTTAAAACATCGGATTGCATCACTAATGAATAATTTGCATAACGATTTTCTTTTAGTAAGTTTTTAAGAAACGTAAGTAAATATCAAAACAGAAATTAATTAAGTTTTACCCTGTTTATCCTTATGTATTTTAATTCAAGTATCTATATACTTTTGTACCAAAAATATTATATAGATAAAATACAAATCCACATAATAATACTTAAATTAAAGAAGTTTAAATAATACATATACGTACAGAATACCTATTTCAAACGAATGTTACGATAAGTTACTAATATTATCGTACCATTAAAACACAATAAAGCATTTAAATTAGAAGAATATATTTTTAAACGTTTTATTTTAAAATCTCGTGAAATTGCAATTGCTTAGAAAGTATAATATAAAATTAAATCATGGTTTGATTTAATTTACTCTTTGTATAGGTACTTATAATACTTAAGTTAAACTCGTCGATATTTTTTTTCAGTTAAATATAAAATTTGGAACAAAAATGAAAGAATTCATAATTTAAAAATCTGCTAAACATAAAAAACCCTATATTTAAAATCAATTTTTACTGTAAATATCTATCGAAACGAATGATTAAATCTTTACGTATTTATGGACAAAACAGAGTAGATATTAATACGTGTATATAAAAATGTTGTGTAATACATGTAAATAATATATAAAGTTAATAATGTAAATATCTATAATTTTAATATAAAAAATAAAAAACGCCCTAAATTGAAAATATACCTACCTTTCTATAAATATTATTAAATAATGTAATTACGAGTTTATTTAGAAGAAAGTTAATGATTATTGAATTTATAAACGAAAAAAAAGGAAACTAATTACGGGAAAAAGAATTAACTTTATTAGATGTTTCAAATGTCAAATAAATTTTCTAAATCTCTATACTTTCCTATAAGAGAAATAAAATAATTTTACTAAATACAACGTATTCATTGGTAGCTTATTACCTAATCTAATCAAAAGCTCAAAGTAAAAGTTTATTAATCAACTACTATACGGGTCTAAATTTCAGCTAATAAAAAAAATATATCACAAAAATCAAAATATTTGTCACCATATTCGTAAAAAAAAATAGAATAAAATATTACATTTCTTCAATACTACATTCCAATACTACATTTCTTCACATTTATGTATTTGATTTAATAAGTAAACACAAGGTTTTTAAAATCAGCTCGAATAATCATTGAAAATGCAATTTTACCTATAATGCCACACGTGTTGCTTGGTCAGCAATTTATGTCTCTGCTACTTACGCAATCACGAATTTTCCAAAATTCAATAACGTAGTTTTAGGTATTTTGACATTTCTGATTACTTAATTGAATTTTACGATTTTTCAATGTACCTATTGTTTTAAAAAAAGGGTATGCATAGGTAATTGACTTTCTAAATGTTACTATTTATAAATTATTGTGTGTTAATTAGTTGTAATTCTAGCTTGTAGACGACTTGGATTTTTTACCTGTAAGTGTACAAGTTAAATGAATAAATAAATTAAAACAAACTGACTTTGAATAAATAAAAATAATAAGTTAAAGTAAAAAAATATGTGCAATATTAAATTAAATTTACCTTTCACCAATAACTGGAATATCGGGAATACTAGAACTGCAAACACAAAAATCAACATTGTTTATGTACCTATAACCTGCAAAATATTTTAAGTTTTTTTTTTTTAAATCGAAATAATTACTTAACTCCTTTTTTTCTGTGCAATCAATTAAATAAAATCAGAACGTTAAAGAAATTCTTACAAAATTCTTATAAAATTTATTCAATACATTTTTAAGCATACTTACTTAATTAAATTTTTTACTAATTTTCTCCATACATCGTATTATTTATTTTCTGTAGTAATCGTCAACAACAATTAATAATAATTTGAGACTAAAAAAAATATCCTTTAGGTACCTAAGGGTTAACTAATAAAAGAAGGAGAAAATATCATCATTATGAAATAAAAAATATAAGTCATAACGTACTACTTATGTACTTAAGTAAATACCTAAAAAATAAATTCTTCACTTTGATATTCTAAATGTACAATTTTAATTATCCAGTACATAAAACGTAAAATGACAACATATTATAAACCATCGAATTATCATTAAATAGCCAAAAGTTTAAATTAAAAGAAAAATATAAAAATCTATTTCGAATTAAGGCAAAGTTAATTTGTAAAAAAAAATAAAATAGAAAAACAGACGAATCAAACCGCAATGTCCTTGACGTAAAACTTTAGAATTTCCGTGTTTCCTGTATTGTCCACTGTGTACTCATTCCTGGTCTGGATCAGCTCCCTGCTGCATCCACTTCCGACCCCAACATCTCCCGGCACCCAGCTAGGGTCATCACCTCGCCTCGGCAGCATCACATCAAGAGACAACGAATATTTCCTACGCTTATTTTGTAGTTTTTTGACAGTTCATTATAAATTTAGGTTTTATTTTAATTGAAGAATTTATTTTTATTACCTACTACTTATTTCTTATTAAATATTCATAGTAATATAAGTTTAGTTGTTATAATACAATAGTCCATTTTTAAGTCCTACTTTAGGGTCCTTTTTTTTCACTTCACGTTCACTTTCACAGGTTTTCGTCCAATATCTTTCACGTATTACTATAATTAACACTATAATTTTTCACTTATTATTTGGAAAACCATCTGCGCAGCGCCGCCGATAGGCAGCACTGGCAGGGTCGCCATGCAATATATGAAGGGATTGGCGCAACGGGTGTGAATTAAAAGACGGTTCATTCGGTTAAATAGAGCCATTTAATGAGGCTTGCATTGCCTTATATATATAGGAAGGAGGCTAAGTGTGTGTTATGCGTAGTACACACACTACAAATGTAATTTTTACTAATTCCTATATTATATCAACAATAACCATATTTTTTTAATAGCTGCCGATATTTAATTCTTATGATTATAAATAAATAAATAAATAACTTCTTACATTCACACCAATTATCTAAGCCCATTTTAATTTCATTAAGAAACTGTATCATGGAAAACTTGATAACGGATAAATATATACTTAAATACTTTTTGTTTGTAAATACATACTTAATATACATAGTAAACACCCAGACCAAGACAAATAGACATGTTCATGCACACAAATATTTGTCTTGTTCGGGAATCGAACCCGAGACCACTGGCACAGAAGGTGGGTAGCCTTCCCCTGCGCCAAATCGGTCGTCGATATTCGGGAAAGTGATTAACAAAACATTAAGAGTCATAGTCAGTGTGAAGTGTTTAACGTCTACCATATTATTATATTACACATAAAATGGAGAGTCTACTTCAGCCCCAACACGACATTGTAGAAGAAATCAAGAAGCTCGAAGTAGATCTCGGTCCATAATTTATCAAGGACATCAAGTCGTTCATCCAAGTGCTTACTGGGTTTCCTACTAAAGGAATCCCTGTTAAAGTTTCTTTCGAGCTTCTCGATTTCTTCTACAATCATGTCGTGTTGGCGCTGAAGTAGACTCTCCATTTTATTTGTAATATAATAATATGGTAGACGTTAAACACTTCACACTGACTATGACTCTTAACGTTTTGTTAATCACTTTCCCGAATATCAATTAGTTATGAATATGATAGCGCACGTGCAAATCGGTTTCAGTAACTATGGTATCAATCTATGTCTTCACGAACCTCGTACGACCTTAAGCGATAATTCTCAATCAACTGGTGAGATCCGCTGGTGGGAGGCCAGTCAACCGATCCGCAGCCGCACAAAATTCACAAAGAACACTAAATGATGGTGGTATAGAGCTACTATTGCACTATTTTCCAAAAGTCGATGAAAATACTCAAGTCACTGTTTGTCGATGGACCAAAAAAAAGTACAGTTTTTAAGATGAGTGCGAAAGGATTTGTAAGAAAAAGTAAATGTACGAAACAAACCCAATGATAGTCGTTCTAACACTGATTGAATTCTAAAGTAATTATAAAAATGTAGCATAAGCAGAATCGCGGAAACGTTGTAAATACTAATACATATTTTATTGTTCCTATGTACGTGACCCAAATTAGCACGTCACATGATGACATTAATATTATTTATTACTGTACACAAATTGTTTACCCGTACACAAATAAAAAAATGGTAGCCAACAAAACTGTAATAGGTACATCCAAAACATCAAACTACGCTTTAATATCAGTATCAAAGACAGTTTTAAGAATTGTCAGTTTTAAGAACTGTGAATGAGTTTGAAATAACTATATCTGTACTCACAGGGTATATCCTATTACATAGATGAGTTGTGCCAAAATTACCATCAATTAGATATGGAAGTCAGCAGCCAACGTGATAAGAAAGGCTTAGAAAACAACGGTGCAAAGAACGTGATGCTTTTGGGTATCGATGATTATCAATTGCACAAGATCTAAATCGGCCGAATCAATATGAAGAAGTCTATGCCTAGAGCAGTGAGACCAGCCTCGCTAAGAACTGCTTATCTCACTAACTGGACTTTTACTCGCTAATCATTGATACTTGATGTTCTTGAAGGCGTGTGTTGTTCAGTCAAAACAATCGTTGCAGAAAATCCTACACATAAATGAGATCAGAACCAATGTGATAAACTGACTAACAAAACATTCGTAATATTGGGTCTCTAACAATTCGAGGGTAACTGGTGCGATCGTTTTGACTGCTTGCAGAGTTGATGAAAACCATAGTAGGTACTTGTTCGTGAATACAAAATACACATCTACGTTGTTAGCCTGAATTCATCGGCGATGAGGTCCTTCTTATCTCAACTCAATCTTCATCAAACTGTCTGTCCCTACGTCTTGCATAGTGCCGATTACACCTTCTTACCGAACTTTCACTCGTCTGCACAACCATCCATTTGTCTTTCGGACCAGCTCAACAACAGGTCTATTCTTCCCTACTACTCAAATGAGGACGGTTTCTGTTGTTATACAATTATTCATATATATGGTTTCGTACCTTCTGATTAAATTCATATTGAGGTTCTCTTATTCAACGCTTGTAATGATCCATCTTTGTCAATGATGGCACTGTATTTTTATTTGTTTTCCACTTATTCCACATAATGCTTAAGATATAGCACTTTAGCATCAATCGCTTGCCCAAAACAATATTATTTCATTTTCATACTCTACATACATTTTATTCACGGCACTATTTATGTAGGTACTTAGTTATTAGTTTTGTAAATTTATTTTAATTTTAGTTTTTAGATAGAACATTTTAAAGCACAGACTACCTCTAACGTTTTTATAAGATTAGATATGTTGTGTATTTTTGTGTTGACGTTTAACTTACAGACATACTTTTGACGTTCTTGTAAAATTGATTCAGTTGTATTTTTGACGATTACATTTTAACTTACGGACAGACTCTTGACTTGTTTTATTACTTGTAGTAAGTAATATGTATCATACTTACTCTTTTCGTCCTTTATTTACTATTTCAGCTACATTCAACATCATACATTTTATTTATTTATTTTGTTTCTATATTTATTTATTATTACTAATTACAACGTAGATAGATAAATTAGTTTATTGAAGATTTATTATTTTATTTATTATTATATATAGAACTGTATGTGCATGCTTAGTTGTAGTTAGATGGGGAGTAAAAGAAACAACCTCACCTGCCCGTGGTGCTCCCTGCTTCAACAGACGAGGCCCTGGCATCTATTACAAATCGTAAATATTTTATTGAATTATTAATCACGTATCACATAATAGCGTTAGCATAATGCTTTTAGCGTTAAGGTCACCTTTTCTGCTTGATTTTATTTAGTACATTAAAGAGATTAAATAAATAAAAATATAATAAAATAAGACTTATACGGGTGTTGATTTGCATATTTACAAGCCCAAAACCACAGCTTGTGCTCATAAAACAACTTTCCTAAAAAAACATGGGTCGAAATATGAAACAAATTGTTGGTCTCCCATACATACAAACTGCATTTTCAGTTATTGGATTTTGTATGGAGGGATTTTGATTTTGATTTTGACCCATGTTTCTTAAAAGTTGTTCAATTTAATGAGTACAAGCTATGATTTGGGCTTGCAAATGACCAAAACAACACACTGTATAGACAAGTATGATTACAGATTTAAATGCAAGAGCACATAACTCATGAAGGCCTTTGGTATTATCATAATAATATTATTATCACGTTAATTAAATATTATCTCAAACTGCAGCAACAGAATTTTAAAGAAGATGAGTAAAATAATAAATACATAATTTTATATATTACGAAACAATATTTTTTTCAGGTTTATAATGAGTACAGTATATCTGTACTTTGTGATAACATAAAAACTCAGGAATATCATCGTATTAGAAAAGTAAGTGACAATGCACATATCAGAAAAATAACTTACATAAACAATCTGGTCGACTCCACGATACACAATAATTAAAAGTAAGTTAAATCATTTGTAACATTAGTTATTAGTACCTTTTTTAAGTTATATGATTTCCTAACATTATTATATTTTTATATAACTTCGAAAATTTACATAAACACGGTTATAAATTGTAGGTACCATACAATACAATATGTTTTTTTACAGGTTTAACAGATGAATTGATATTTGTACAAAAGTACTAATTTTAAAAGTATAAATCAAGATAGACTATGGACGTTTGACTATAACTGCAATAACAAAACTTCTTACGAAGGTAAGTGAAACATGACATACAAACAATAAAAAATAACTTTGCTTTATGTAATGACTCGATCACAAACTATTTTTGTAAAATGTTTATCAAAATTATTTGATAACCCAATGTTCGGACGGAAGACCATGATGAGCTGCGTCTACTGGAACGTTGCAGCAGCAGTACGTCCATTGGCTGCGCGGCCCGTGCGTTCGACCAATGAAGTTCATCTGGGGCGCCCCGAATTGAAGTTTTAGCGCGAAACAATGTTCGTTACCAAAAATTAAATATTCGTCACATTCAAAATTCGCATCTTCCTATACGCACTAAATTTTACTTCTGTCCTATTATTTCGCTATTTTAACTACTTTCTATTGTAATTCGCTATTTTATTCATTATATTTATCTACGCAAACAAACTGAGCTTTATTGAAGAAGAAACCTACGCAGCAGCCCGAACATTTGGACCTGCGAGCCGAATATTTGGACCGAAGACTTCGTTCTCATCATTCGACTTCGAAGAAAATACTTCCATCAACGTGATCCTGAGAGGAGCGAGGTATCAGCTTGTGCAGTCAGGAAGCCAAGGAGTAAGAAATTGAGCCGCAAAAGAGGGATTTACCAGCCAGAATTAAATACGCGCATATAGCTACGGCCGGCCAATCCTACCTTTCCCTTTTCTTTTCCATTTCCACTGTACAATACTGTGTATTTTCCTATTCTTAGTGTCACTACTTGCCTGTGTTGTACGAGCCTACGAGTCGTTTCGTGACGCAGCATCAACGGGCATATTTTAAACTGTGAGTACTCCATCTTTCTACTTTCCACCGAAAAATGACTTTAGACGTTGAGGCTAATAATAGTCGGGATAAATCCCCTAACAAATTGACTGACAGTAGTTTAGTTATTAGAGAGTTAGTTAAAAAACGCGGGATTGTTAAAGGGAGGCTTACAAAATTTGAAACTTATCTATCTAATCTTAATGTAGAATCTATATCTGGTCAAACTCAAATTGACCTTAAGTTGCGCATTCAAGGAGTTTCTAATTTATTTTCTGAATTTAATAATATCCAGGGCAAACTTGAGGAGCTATCTATTGACTTAGACGAGCAATTATCGCAGAGAGAGTTTTTCGAAGATAGTTATTACAGCATTCTTTCGCGAGCTGAATATCTTTTGAATCCTAGTCAGGTGTCCGGCAGTTCTAATAGGTGTAGTCAGCATGGTAATAGATCGGTAAAATTACCTACAATTTCTATGCCCACATTTAACGGCTCATGTGAGCAATGGTTGGAGTTTAGGGACACTTTTCTCTCTTTGGTACATAATTCGACTGAACTTAGTAATATAGAAAAGTTCCACTATCTTAAGTCGTCACTTAAGGATAGCGCAGAGCTAGTAATAAATTCAGTGGAATTCTCAAGTGATAATTATTACGTTGCCTGGGAGTTACTTCTTAATCGTTACAATAATAGCAGGTTATTAGTGCAGAATCACATCAAGTCGTTGTTTAACATGCAAAGTGTAAACAAAGAATCATCAATTTTACTGAGAAAGTTAATCGACAATGTTTTAAAGAATTTACGCGCATTAAAAATACTTGGCGAGCCGACAGAATATTGGGATACTTTGGTTATCTACATTATGGTTTCAAAACTAGACCCAGTTACCGAACGCGAGTGGGAACAATACAAAGGTAGCTTATATTCTGCTAACGGTGATTTTAAAACACAACTAAAAGTAACACATCTCATTAACTTTCTGAAAGACCGGGCTGATATGCTAGAAACATTACAATTATCGCATAATAAAACCATTTTTGAAAATAAAAAACACTACCCGCAACCAAGCAATTCTAAAATTCACTGTAATGTTTCCGCAAATAAGCCAACGGAACGTATTTCACGCGATGTCACTAAAAACACTTGCTTGCTATGTAAAAGAAACCATCCGCTATATTCGTGTAACACTTTTTTAAATTATAATTTAGATCTAAAACTAAAATTCATTCGCGATATGAACCTTTGTATTAATTGTTTGCGCGCTGGTCATACGTTAGAAAACTGTAGATTCGGTCCCTGTCGAATGTGCAACCAGAAACATAATTCGCTTGTACATCCCGATAGTGCTATGACGATGACTAATGATAAATCTATCGCATACGGATCTCCGCAAAGCACTGGTAGCTCGCGGCTTGAAGTGACTACTGACTCGCACCAGCGGACCACTCCCCCCGTGCACTCTGCACCGAACCTACCATCTTCATCTTTATCAGCGCAAGTTACTTTACAAGCAAACAACACACACACGCAATTTGACGGCTCACAGTTAAACGACGCGAATATAGTTTTACTTCCGACCGCATTAGTAGAAATAGCCGATCGTTATAATAATTATCACGTCGCACGCGCGCTTCTGGATAGCGGTAGCCAAAGTAGTTTCATATCACAATCATTATGCGATTTACTTCATACGCCAGTAATACAGTCCACTCACGAAATACGTGGCGTTGGAAACTCAATCACAAATTCCACGCAAAAATGTGATATTGAGATTAAGTCGCGCACCAACCCGTATGTTACGCAGTTACAATGTTTTGTTTTGCCGGTTATTACGTCATCGATACCCGCGACGAGTATACATAGCGCTAAGTTTGATATTCCCAATAACATTCAGTTAGCTGATCCGCAATTCTATAATTCGCAAAGTATAGATATTCTTATCGGCGCTGATAAGTTTTGGGATTTATTAAACACAAATAGTAAAATTAAATTAGCTAGTGGTCCCGTCTTATTAGATTCTAAGTTGGGATGGATTATATCAGGTCCGATCTGCCATTCTTTACGACAGAACCAATATATTCACTGTAATATGTCTCGTATAGTTAACTCCCAATTGCGTCAAGTTTGGGATCTCGAAGAAGGGAACGTTACTCGGGAATCTCGGGATACGCGAACTAATGAGGAACGTGCACGTGAAAAACATTTCATCACAACCACTACGCGCATAAGTGATGAAAGGTTTTGCCAGAGGGGTCTCATTGCGAACAAAAAAAATAAGTTCAAAATTGTCTCAATAGATGGCGATACGTGTTTCGCTTACGGTTTTATCATATCAAATAAAACGAAAAACCATAATAAAAGCCACTGGAAAGTGTCATAAATTTACTGTCATATTTAAAAAAGAATCGATTTACAAAATGTTCGTATTTACAATACTATTTGGAGCATTTTAGAAATTCAATAATATCAATACCTTTCTTGCCCGCAAGCATGCCCGAAAGCACTTAGCTTATGCTTTACGCTCGCTTAGTTGTGTGATACCTGCTATTCAACACTAGATGGCTCTCGTGGCGCTCGTATAAAGTTTAAAGGTCGTAATAAACCCTGGGAATTGTAATTCGTAAAGAAGCTTTTGAAAAATATTTTTTTAACTATCGCATATAAGGTAGGATATTAAATAATCCAGAGATTACGATAGAATGTTATCATATTATTACTACTCGCCGCTAGAAGGCGTTTTTGTGATGGCGAAGTATTAAGGCCGGTACACACGTTCAAGCAATGTCTGCTTCACCAAATCTAGTCGGCGCTACACGCGTTCCGATTTGGTCAGGCCCCAGGCCGCACCAAGCTGTAGTTGCATGACGTGTTGCCAGCCACTGCTAATCTCCCAAAATTAATATTATTTTTGAATACTTAAAACATAGATTTGCCTCCAATAAATAGATTACAAACAAAAATATGTCCGGTTTTTATTGTTTAAATTATTATAATAATTCTATTTCATTATTTTTTAATTTTCTGTTATTTTCATTAAAATACTAAAACTTGCTAAATATTTATTTACTTAAACCAGCACTTATTATAAATAAATAAATAAATAACTTCTTACATTCACACCAATTATCTAAGCCCATTTAAAATTTCATTAAGAAACTGTATCATGGAAAACTTGATAACGGATAAATATATACTTAAATACTTTTTGTTTGTAAATACTCATACTTAATATACATTGTAAACACCCAGACCAAGACAAATAGACATGTTCATGCACACAAACATTTGTCTTGTTTGGGAATCGAACCCGAGACCGCTGGCGCAGAAGGTGGGTAGCCTACACCTGCGCCAAATCGGTCGTCAAATCCGATGGATCCGATCCGAACTTATTGATGTGGTGTTATGCCTTTTTTTATTAATTAAGTTTTACGACAAAATGCGACTTATTAAATAAAATAAACAGAAAAATAGATATAATAATATTTGCATAAATGGACATATTAAAACCTTTTGTTCGTTCAGTCCTACGCAAAAGTAATGAAAGAGCAATTAAATTGAATCCTCTGAAAATCCCTTAAACCTCGGACGACTACGCTACACTCGTCCAGGAGGGCTATCGGCTAAGAAATATTATAGATATGGGCATGGGCTTCAACTGTAATTTGAATTCCCTCTTTTGGTAGATTTTTGCTGCTTTGTTCTATTGAACGTTGCTAGCTAGCAATTATTATACCCGACCCGACGTCACTAAAGAGGGAACAGATAGCGGCATTTTTTTTATAAAATTGACCTAAAGTTCGGAAAAACTTATGAATTTCATATCCATAAAGTTACGCGGTAGCCCCCCAGATTTGGTTCGGAGCGCAAATGGGCGATTTTCTGAAAGCTCAGTCACTAGATGGCGCTGTCCCACCTATGCAGCTAGAAGGAACGGAACGTTATAAATTTTACTTTGACGCGACTTTTTTACGTAAAACGGAACGTCAGACAGATGTTATTTATTTACCTAAATCTTTAAATTTACCTATTTCGTTTCTGTTCCTCACAGTAGTGCTTATTTAATATATTATTAGTTTCCTTTGGGTTTTTAAAAAGTAATTAATTTAAATATGTTTCATACCAAAATAGACCATAGACATGTACATACTTATTCAACGCCATCTAGTGAAGCAATTGGAAGCTTTTTTTTTTTAAATGTCCTCTCAGAAAATCGCTCATTGGCGGCGCGGGGCGGTCGGAACGGAATGTGTGTACCGGCCTTTAGGCGGCGGCGTTGCCAGCCCAGCACCTCTGTCTCCGCGCGGTTTGTTCGAGTGTGGGCGCATGCCGACAACGCGTGCGACGCGAATTGGCAACGTCGCGGTCGGTCGTCGTCGTCGTTGTCGCACAAGCACAACACAATTTCGTAATCTAGCGGGATTTAGTTCAAAATATTGTCCCAAAGATCTATTAATTTATTGGTGTGTATTTATTAACCCCCGAAGCAAAAAAGGGGTGTTATACTAGAAGTTTTTAACCCCCGCCGACGCATAAGGAGGGGTGTTATAAGTTTGACGTGTGTTTGTATCTGTCTGTCTGTCTGTCTGGGGCAACGTAGCTCCTAAACGACTGGACCGATTGTGATGCGGTTTTTTTAAATTGAAAGCTAAATTAATCAAGATGGTTCTTAGCCACGTTTGATGGAAATCTATCTGACCATTTATGGAGATGGTCAACTGCCTGCCGAAACGGTAAAAGGTACTCGGTTGGTTTAATTCTAATAAATTAAACAAAGTGTTGATTCTACTGAATCTAGTTAGAATTTTCACAGGTACCTACCTACCTAAGTAGTCTGTCTGTAGGTACATTCGGCTATGAAAAAGAATGCACTTTGTTTTCTTTGCATTAAGCTGCGAATTATTAGAATTAAACTAACCGAGTAGGTACCTACTTGTGACAGTGCTTTGTTTACAATGTCGAAATTGGTTATGTTTCTGTCTATGTTAAATATTATAGAAGTAGGTATCATCTGCAAAGAACACAATATCACAGAAGCTTTTTGCGAAACTGTGAGAATATTTTTATCTGTTAAATTACCTACCAATAGTGGCAAGATATTTCTTTTTTCTAAACAGATACTGGTGGCAGACTAGACACTTCCATAAAATAATGTACCTACCTCTTCGATTTATATTAATCGAAGATGTACCTACACCCTGGGCAAATTTAGGTGCAATAAAAAAATGGTAGGGTGGATGCCCCGAATAACAGCCTTTTAGTGCAAGTTTGATGTTTACAAAAATATTCTGCATAAACTTATAGGTCAAAACTAGTATTTTTTTTTAAACGGTAAGTTATCTAATGAAGAAATGTATTTATTAGGGTAATTGATCGTAAGTTTCATAGAACATTTTTAAAATAATGTCAAACAGAAAAATACCCCGTGTCTCTAATTCCAGCCAGGCTGTGTCTATTGCCAGCCTTTTGTGTACCGAATATCAGCCTAGCATAGGGTCATGTCTTAAGTCTTTTTGCTGCATTCTGAATATGAATAAATACTCAAATGCGTAAATAAAGTCAGTCTTTCGTTTATTTACACTATGCGAAAATTTTGCGACAATATGAGACAGTACTTTATTTGTATAACTGACTACATTTTAATTCATATATTACGTCTAGGGTTTGTATTCATAGAGTGTTGAAAACGGGCATTTCGAGACCTTTATTAATACAAAGCTAAAATATGAAGAACTGGTTTGTAAAAATATTAAACTGTTGCAAAGAACTGTTGCTGTTAAAAAGTTTGTGACATCCCTGATTATTAAGACATGGCTGTAATTAAGTACTTACTCCAACCAAATACCAGCCCCTGGGGCTGGTATTAGGTACTCCATACGTTTCGTGTATCTAATTGCAGCCCTATCAATTTCTATGAGCAGAAAAACCAAAACTTGTATAATTACTGAGAAATGCATGCATTACAATATCATAATCCATAATCTCACAAATCATAACATATAAAGCAGAAGAAATGTGAATTATACCTTGTTTTAGCCAGATTCAAATCTATCGAAAAAATTGCAATATGGCCGATAACCGTCCTGTGCAAGTTTCGATTTAAAACTGACACACAACTGATCATGCCGGTCCTGCCAATTTTGGTTTTAAATTTTCTACAGAAAATATTTATTTTTTAGATGACAACATTGGTTAGTGAAAACGGAAAGTAATTCTAATATCAAAACAAATAAGTGAAAAGGCTGGTATTAGGTACGGGGCTGGTATTCGGGGCATCCACCCTACTTACCTAGCAAAAAAATTCTGTCTGTCTGTATGTATCTAGGTACCTACCTATACATGTACTAAACTTTCATTATTCGTAGTGCCTAAACGGATCAAGCGATTTTAATGCAGTTTTTAGGGTTCCGTAGCCCAATGGCAAAAAACGGAACCCTTATAGATTCGTCATGTCTGTCTGTATGTCTGTCTGTCTGTCTGTCTGTCTGTCCGTCCGTCCGTATGTCACAGCCACTTTATTCCAAAACTATAAAAACTACACAGTTGATACTTGTTAGGTAGATGTATTCCGTGAACCGCTTTACGATTTTAATACAATATAAAAAATAAAAACAAATTAAGGGGGGCTCCCCATACATAGAACTGAAACTGAAAAATATTTTTTTAATCAAATATATTCGTGTAGGTCTATAGATAGGTCTTTGAAAATAACATGGAGGTTTCTTAAATCATTTTTTCTCAAACTCAATATTTTGAAAGATAGAGCCTTCCAAAGTGGTAAAATGTGTGTCCCCCCCCCTCTAACTTTTGAAATAAAAGAATGAAAAATCTAGAAAAAATATATGCTGTAGATTTTAATAAAAACTTTCAACGAAAATTGGTTTGATCGATACATAGTCAGTACTTTTTGAGATATAAGTAACATATTTTCAAAAACCGCAAATGTAACTTTGTCATTCATACAAACACTATGAAAAACAAAGTTATATTTTGCTGACAAAAAATTATGTTGGAATTTTGGCAAGGTATAGGCAATCGGTACGTTAAGTGTGTACGGAACCCTTCATGGGCGAGTCCAACTCGCACTTGGCCGATTTTAGGTTTTTTATTTTGTATGTAGGTAGGTAATTTAAAAAGGAAGATACTTACCTATAAAAATAAAATTTAAGAAATAAGATTTTAAATTATTTTTATGCATTCACAGTGCAATTTTTGTAAGTATAGGAAAAATGTGATAGTAAAAAACCACGAGCCCTATAAGTTGCTTTCAGGCGGGATTCGAACCCGCGCCTCCGGGAATCCGGCCCGATGCTCTGACCAACTAAGCTACCGAAAGGCTTACACGACTCGTCGAATTTTGCTATTACTTGTTACGCTGTAGGCCAGCGTTGTTTCATCAATGTGAGGAAACCCTCGCATCCGAAAGAAACATTTTTACAAATGTTTAACAGTCGATTAAAAAAGATAAAATTTCTCTCTTTGTCGGGGGACCCTCAACGTATAATTATAGGTACCCTTTTAGTACCTACCTAGGTACTTCTATGTTGTGGTCGGTCCCCCGATTGAGAGAATTTATTTTTTTACTTTTTTAAGTTTGTTTTATGTCGGGGGTTTTTAAATGTTTTTCTTTATGAACTACTTAATACGACGGCATATTTTTTCTGTTTTCACGACGGCATATTTAAAAAAAATGCAAATGTTTATATAAGAAGCAAAGAGTCACTCTCATTGTGCTTTTTGCAGCGTTAGTTTATGTGAGTTACGATTACAAAGTGATTATAAAATCATTAGCACTCATTAGTGTGAAAAATGGAAAATGAAGTAAGTATTTAGAAAAAATCTACCGATATTTTGGCATCTATTATTAGGTACCTTTAGGAAGACCCCTGGACGTAATTTATTTGTATTTCTCTTCAATGAGCCCGAAGGCATTTAAATAGATTGTATTAAATAAAATAGTAGTTTCGACCAGTACTTATACTGTTTCCGCCTTGACCACGTAGAGGTAGGTACTCGTAATTTATGTTATTTACGAATTTGCATTTTCATTTAAATTTATAATCAAGATTTTTAAAAGAATTGATTAAAGTAGGTGTAGGTACTTACATGGATATTTAAATAAATTCTAAAGAAAATATTTTTTTTTAATTCTCAAGATATTCAGTTGGTACCTACCTATAAAAAGTTTGTAAAAAGTATGATATCACGCTTTGTGGTGTGGTTAAGAATGGTTCTAATTCAATTTATCTTTCTCAATATCTGGAATACTTAAACAAATAGTGCTCATTCGCTGAACAACCTTCCTTAGGCCGCTATATTCGTATATCTTAAACTTTGTCTGGGCTCTTGAGGGACATCAGATGTACCAGACTTTAGAAAATACTAAGTCTCTAGTACTCTAGTCCACCGATCAACAAGCAGGCATCGTCGCGGAACTCACACCTAGCAAACCAAGCCACTGGCGCTACGCTACCTAGCGGTGGTTTCTAGCGTAAAAACCCAAAAATGCAGTAAATAACAGTTATACTGTAAATAACGCTTGGTTATTTTCGTTACTAACCGGCTTCGCATCTCCCGCACTTGTGTTGCCCACCGATATCGGCACGACAATCTCAACAATTACACTACCTAGTGTAACAAAACAGTGTTACCACGGGTCCTAACTCCGAAGTGAATCTGTCGACGACGATCTCGTTGACTGTAACGACACAGTGTGAAAGCATTTAGTAGTGATTGTATCAAACTGCCATTCCGACGATATCGTGCCGATATCCTGTCGGTACTGTTATCGTCCAATGTGAAAACGCCCGATATCGGAACGATATATCGGTATGTGACACGATAACCAGCAGCTTGCTATGCGGTTAGTCGAATTGCGATAGCAAAAGTAAGCGCGCGATTCCAAAAGTTTAACAGAATACCTATACGAGGTAATAATGGTAATATTTTTAAGTGCACCATGCAAGCAATTTTCGTGTAGTCTGCTGGTAAATAGGTACTTACCTAAACAGGATAGGATGTACATACACATAAACCGCATCAATAAAAACACTCGTCTGATGAAAACCATATCAAAATCGGTTCAGCCAAACGTGAGATAATTACGCACAATAACATAGGGACATGAATGTACACACGACAGCACATCAAGTTATACAGTTGAACTGCGATAACAGCTTTTATTACGTAGGGCAAGGCGGTCTCAAGGTCAACATGTATAGTCTGATGTGCCGCCGTGTGTACATGCGGGTCAAACTGAGAACCTCCTTTTTTGAAGTCGGTTAAAATACTAAAACCTTCTCGTAAATGTATTAAATACTTAGGTAGTTTTCTGAAAACCGCATCTCACGGACAAACATTCATACATGCTGGTCAAACTGAGAACCTCCTTTTTTGAAGTCAGTTAAAATACCAAAACCTTCTCCTATATGTAACAAATACTTTTCTGAAACCGCATCTCGCAGACAAACATTAGATAAGTACATGCGGGTCAAACTGAGAACCTCCTCTTTTGAAGTCGGTTAAAATACCAAAACCTTCTAAATGTAACAAATAGGTACTTTTCTGAAAACCGCATCTCGCGGATAAACATACATAAGTAGGTACTTACATACGGGGCAAACTGAGAACCTCCTTTTTTGAAGTCGGTTAAAATACTAAAACCTTCTCGGAAATGTATTAAAAAGGTAGTTTTCTGAAAACCGCATCTCACGGACAAACATTCATACATGCTGGTCAAACTGAGAACATCCTTTTTTGAAGTCTGTTAAAATACCAAAACCTCTTTTATGTAACAAATACTTTTCTGAAAACCGCATCTCGCAGACAAACATTAGATACATGCGGGTCAAACTGAGAACCTCCTCTTTTAGAGTCGGTTAAAATACCAAAACCTTCTAAATGTAACAAATAGCAAATAGGTACTTTTCTGAAAACCGCATCTCGCGTACAAACATACATACATACAGGTCAAACTGAAAACCTCCTTTTTTGAAGTCGGTTAACATACTAAAACCTCGTAAATGTAACAAATACTTTCCTGAAAACCGCATCAAAATCGGTTCAGCCAAACGCGAGATAATCGCGGACAAACTACCTACCTACCTACTTTATTTACTATACCTTGAAAATAAAGTACCTACTTACTTAGGTAGGTACTGTAAGCTTTTTCTATTAGCTACTGGTGTTCTTCAATAAAATACTTTCCTCTGGTATTGGGTTTTTATTTCATTAGTTTCAATATTATTTTAGTACATATGCTATTTTATAGCATCTTTTATATTTTTTGGAACTTCTCTCCTTATTACCGTCTAGTATATGACTGCGTCAAATCCATCTTTCATTTTTAAACTCATATTCTTTAAAGATTGATTTGAGAATATAATCGTAAAGCAGTTTCTATTCCTTTTTAAAAAGCTAACTGCCCACAGCCTACAATTTCATCTAACGGCTGTGGCTACATACACTACAATCATTCCCCCCTCCATTCAAAAAAAAAAATTTTTCATCGGAGAAAAAAAATTTTTTTTTCAACAGGTGACAACCCTAAGAAAAAAATTTCGATCATACATTAGGCATGACCCTCAAAATAAATACCTAACTACACTTAAGGTGCAGATCCTAACCCCAAACTCCTATCCACACTTAAGGCGTAGACCCTACTTAACCAATAACCTATCCACACTTAAGGTGCAGACCCTACTTAAATAATCATTACAAGTTCCAGTACATTTTGTATCGCGACTTAAAATCTAAACTAGCTAAGACCAGAAACGGAATTATAAACCATAGAACCATGGAAACATGACCCAGCTAGGATCTAGCTTCTCGAACGATCACCATTCGATAAACTATCTGGCAAAAAAAACTGGTCTAAAAATTTACCAGAGGTTCCCATGACCCCGTTCTTTATTAACCCTAAACTTTACTCCTTGCCAACTATTCTAATTATATCACCAACTCGTGATCTATTTCCACCGAATAGAAATAATCCAAAATTAACGCAGGCAAAGACAGAAGAAAAAAAATATCTTTTTCAAATGCAGAAAATAACACATATGTAATCAAGACGATAAAAATACAACCAGATACAAAAGCTTCTTAAAGAATAAACAAATTCAAGATGCTTAAGAATGAGGCCATAGATACTGTCCCAACCGCACAGCGAAATCCACTACTTTTAAAGCCGATACCATAATATACAATCATCTCACATAATCTATCGAAGTTCACGAAATTATCTGTTACCATTCAAAGTTTCAAGATGACTATCGTGAGTTCAAACGATTACCCAAGGTAAAATACTACAAAGGAATTCCGAACATGCATAGAATACCCGATTTATTCCACATCAGAAATTACTTTCTTTGAGAAACATTCGTTATCAACCTTGGGAACAATCCCTTACTCTTACCTTACCAACTCATCTCAATCTCATTCTTAAGGGCGTGGGACCAAAACCAGGACCCCATGACAAATAGCTTATTGCCTTATCATGTTGCTCCCAAAAATAAAATCAAGCGATCGGTCCAACAAACTATGTCAACCAACAAATATTTCTCATACAAAGGTAGACTACCACGGAAATTTCTAGTATGCTACAAGATATATCCTTGGGTCCTCGTAACGCACGACCTAGTACGCTCATAATGTGGCCTCATTCTCCAGCTCATCAGTCATCAAAGCTCAGGATCAACATGAAAAAGAAACACCGGTTAATATCATATTTACAACCATACAATACATCTTTCCTAAAACACAAATATACAACATGGATAAAATTACAGGTTAAAGATGTAACCACAAATAACTTTCTTATTTACGAATAATAACTATCATCTAACATTCTATCAGACAGATACATCAGCGTGGCACGAAACGTTTCAAACGATTCGAATGTACAACCACCCCACGCGATCGCGAATTTATACGAGGTATCAACAAATCAGACCGTCCCACATTCTGTACGACCCTATAAGGACCACGGTACAGCCGCTCCAACTTCATACATCTACCCGTAACTCGCCTTGGCACATATAATAAGACCTGGTCATTGACCCGAAACGATCTAGGTCGCACCCTTTTATAATAATACCGTTTTTTAACAACTTGCGGCCTCGCACAATTATTTAAAGCCTTAGTAAATAATCCGTCTATACGATTAACCTTTTCTGTTACCGTCTCATCTAAACCTATCACCTTTAACCCTAACGAACGATCTGCTGCTGAACGCTTTTCCCTACCTAACAAAATACTATCTGGCGATACTTTTGTTGACGCCTGTACCCTAACATTATTCTCGTAAACTTTTTCCGGCACGTTGATACTAAATAAACCTACACCATCATCAGGTTCAATATGTAAAGAAGATTGCTTCTTTCCTACCTCTCGCCCTTTCTCCTCATTAAACGACTCCCTACTTACAAAATCTGCCACTACGTTGGCTTTACCAACAACGTCCCGTTGCACCCGAGACTCATCCCCGCCCATCACTATATTATTACTAACCGGCATTATCCCTGGCTTACCTAACTGCACGCTCGAAAAAGAAAATTCGCCTATTCTCCCCTCTGATAAACCTAATAAACCCCGCTTATTAATCCTACCTAAATCCTTCTCTACCTTAACACAATTCTCTTCTACCCCACACGCAACTTTGCGGGAATCCGAACCATAAACATTATCATTCCTACTCAACCCCTGAAAATCCATTGAACCTACTACGTCACAACCCTTATTCTCAGCTGTTCCGTTGAATTTCATTTGTTCGCTCGCGATCGAATTCGAACTATCAAGAAAAACTGACTCTATCATTTGTTCTGAAAGAACCCTATCACGAATCGTGTTTTGTTTCTGACTGTCATCACAAAACAATATTTTATTCTGGAAAAAATACACACATGAATTAACAATATCGATATTCATTCTATTCTTTATTAAAAAATCTACTCCTAAAATAACACTACGGTTCAAATCAGCTACTACTAAAAATTCATGGCAAAAATAAAAATTATTCAGAGCAAAATCTACGCAACATTTTCCTACTATCTTTAATAAGCTCCCATTTACTGCTTTCGCACACCTTTCATCATCAGCCACACGCCTTGCATTCATTTGTACCGCAGCGGTCTGGCTAATGCATGAAATTGTAGCACCTGTATCGATCAAGGCCACATCTGCAAAATTATGCGCATAAAAAGGAACAACTGGTCTGACCTGCCGATTCGACGACGCTCCGTCCGCAACAACATTCGCATGTCCCAATCGTCCTACTTCCTCCGTGCCATGCTGCTGCATCCGCCAGGAGAGATGCTCTCCTTGTCCTACGTCATTGCGACGTGGTACATATTCCGCTTTCCTAGAATACACATTAAAACCATTAACACTATGACCAACACCAGCTTCTTGAGCACGCGGCGACGATGTATATCTCGCTCGGTTCTGTACCGGCGTATTAAAATTAAATGGCCTGCTCGGCCTACTATCTCCCCCCCCTTTATTAGCTGTGGCCATATTCGGACCAAAACTCGCTGAGTTCCTATATACATTTATATTTTCTTCCTTTCTATCAGGGCTAATTTTTTCCATTTGGATCAATACTGCTTTCAATGCCTTTTTATCCATGAAATGGGTTAGCATCAATCTACTCCGTAAATATGGTTGTAGATTCCTCAGGAATTGTGTTATGAATATATTATCTTCTACAATGCCAGCCTTCCCTGCTAGATTGGCTAAATAATAAAAATAATCCAGGGGACTCCTGTTCTCCTGTCTCGCATTGTAAAATTTTTCACCATAATCCAACTCTATAAATTCTTCCTTGAATTTCAACACAACTTCATCAAATGTTTTAATAGAGCTTTTAATTTCCCTAAAGAAATATAATGCCCCGTTCTTCAAATATGATGGTAGTAACATCAGGAGTTCATTCGAAGAAATGAATTTTTGTTTGGCAGCCGCTTCCTTGAACTCTTCTAAGAATGATGAAAAGGATTCATGCGGACTGCCCGAGAAACAGGTTGATATCGACTCCATTGTGAAAATTTTTCCGTGAAAATATTTTCTCACAAAATGTCCGCCGATCAGAAAAATGATATATTTTTTTATTTATTTATTTTTTATATCAAAATATTAGGGCCACTCGCTTAGCTGCTTTTTCCTAGGTACTCGGGGAAAAAGAAAATTATGTATCTACAATTAAATATATAATACTTCCATTGGTTTCTCCTTTCTTCGACTCGGCGCCTCCACCACTGTAAAGCTTTTTCTATTAGCTACTGGTGTTCTTCAATAAAATACTTTCCTCTGGTATTGGGTTTTTATTTCATTAGTTTCAATATTATTTTAGTACATATGCTATTTTATAGCATCTTTTATATTTTTTGGAACTTCTCTCCTTATTACCGTCTAGTATATGACTGCGTCAAATCCATCTTTCATTTTTAAACTCATATTCTTTAAAGATTGATTTGAGAATATAATCGTAAAGCAGTTTCTATTCCTTTTTAAAAAGCTAACTGCCCACAGCCTACAATTTCATCTAACGGCTGTGGCTACATACACTACAGTACCTACTAAAATCGACTCGTCTCTCAACTATCTCCGATGAGACTCGAATCCACGACCTTTCACTGTCCGGGCGAATGCTCTAACCACTGAGCTACGGAGTCATTGTTTTTTCTGATACTTCATTTTCAATGTTTAATAAAATAGGTATTATTTTCTACTTATGTACGGTCGAACCAATTGAATCGCAACCCATTTTGCTAATTTGTTTGAAAACGCAAAACTATAAAGGTAAATGTCAATGTCAATTAGTTTGAGTTTCAATAATTATCTGTTTTAGAAAATGAACTTTCGGTGGGTAAACTACCTAATCGATTAGTTGGACTGTAACTTACTGTACTTTAATTAAAAAACTATAAAAGGCTTGTTCGGGCAAAGGTATATTGGGTAGGTAGGGTACAACAGTCAAACTACTTAAATCTTGAATCGTGATTCGTTCGTGGCGTGACCTACCATAAGTTCTCCGTGCGGCCCGCGCGGTCGCTCGCAACCGCCCGCACACGGGAGCCCGGAACCACAGATAATATAATACTATCCGGAACGGAGAAACGGGAGGCGCTAGAACATCGTTTCACATCACAGCAACGCGGGTCGGTCCGTACGGCCCGACTATTGGTACCTATTCTACCGAATCCGGTGTGTGAAAGAGCTGTGTAACCAGCCTAACAGATTTTAAAATTCTGTAAGGTTGCGATTTAAATTTGTTGACATTGACACTGACTTTTATAGTATTGACGCTTGCAAACAAATCATTAGCAAAATGGGTCATGCCATGATTCAATTGGTTCGACTGTACCTACCTTATCAACTAATATCACATCATCGGCATCGGCAAGTTGCATTGCAATGCAACGCGTGCGTGTTCAAGTTCATGTACGCTACGCAACTCAGTAAAGTAGCACTCAATAAAAAATAAGTCTTACGTATACTATTTTTAAAGTTTGAATTCGCATATATACGCGGTTACTAGCGCCACCTTTTGTCCAGGGGCTTAAAACAGTTCGTTACATGACTAACGCTATCTGTTGACGGGAAGCGAAAAACGGGCTCGGTTTACAAAGCACAGCTCCCTTCAATAGCGACCTCTAGCGAAATAAAAGAGGAAACTAAACTGCCCGCAAGTTTTTGCCCGCTAGGGACGGTCACATTTCTTGTATGGGATGAGGCATCTGTACTAAAGTACGTTTTTTAATTCGGTGCAAAAAAAAAAGAAAACAGTATTACCATATTAAAACTCTATATTCACATTCTGTACAATTCTTTATTTGTGAACGACATTGCCGTTAATTCAAAACATGCTTTGACTGGATAGATATTTGTTTAACATTATTAATGAAAGTAAAAAAATGGAAATGACTCTTACGTAAACAACAAAATAATTTTTCGAAGGGATGTTAGATTGATATTTTTTTCACGTACTGGCAACACGCAGGCACAAAATATTTGTGACGCAGGGGTGACAAACCTACTTTAACATGTGTGTGATTATTTGATTGATTTTGATTTGTATTTTGTTTACTTTACGTGGGCTCCTATCTGCTTCGCGTACAGTGCTTCTTTTACATTATTTCGTAGATTTCTTCTTGTTTCTGTTATTGTTTTTGTTTATTGTTAAGTTTAAACCGTTGTTTCTTGTTACTATTGTGTCTGTACTATTACTATCTGACCCATTTTGCTTTATTTTATGCGTTTTATCCCAGGATATAGTTGTTATAAGAAGATTTTAACAAAATCTGTAAAACCAAAACTTCACAATAATTTTGTTTTAAAGAGGCATGAAGAAAAAGGTTTACGACACCCTGTTGCCAAAGACAAATGTGAAAGTGACATTATTTTTTTTTTGCACCGAATTAATAAACGTACGTATAGTATTATATTATACTAGTATAGTATTATATTATCTGTGGTTTTGCGTTCAAAAACCTTTTAGGAAAATCCTAACGTATTAGGAAATAGGTACTCGCAAGCTGAACAGCGGTTCACATGAAATTCGCGTACCTAGTTACAGCGCAATATAAATTTAAAATACGTATTATCATCTTTTTTCAATTTTTTTCCCTACCATGATAGTTTTCGCGAACATAGTACTACGAACTACGACTTGACTACGAGTCACATTCGCTATTATTGTTTATGAAAATATATTTGCATATCATTATGGTTGGCACTTATGTGTAAATGTGTCTAGCTAAGTATTTTGTTTTATCATATTTTATTGGTTTTAATTAATAATCACATATTATTGTATAGGTAAATTAAGTTCTAGTTGCTCCACTTCGCAAATGGAAGCTTAACTTTAATTTAAATGATATAGACTTCGATTGTCTTCGATCAACAATAACACCATAGAACACCCATTTTTACGGGGCTGTCACTTGGTGATTTTTCCTATAAACTTTAGTTTTAGGTTAATATTATATACTGTTTTCTGTTTTAATTTTAGCATGTTTCCAATTTATTTCTTTACGTTTTCTAGTATTTAATATAGCGCAAGTTTTGACACCTAGTTAGGGTTGTCAAGTTAATTTATGGTAGTTAAAATTTTTCACATTTTCTCTCTCATACCTTTATGACCAATATATAGGTATGTGTAGTGTAGTGTAGCCTACGCTTGACTATTGCTCACACTGAATCGTTCGATAGTGGAAGGGTTATATTTTTATTAATTTATTTCTGTAGTCGCGCTGTACATTTAGAGCTTGTAGGCTATTTGACTTCGGATGCTTTGTATCTGCTCGCGTTACAATGATATAATTGCACGTCAGAGAAAACTTGCTCGAGATGATGATGGAAACATTGGAGCGTTTGCGAACAAGTTTGGAAAATTATTATCAAGATGCTCAAATGGTATCCTTGAATACGCAACTAGTCAAGACTTATTTTAATTGAGACAGACTCATTTGTTTGTCTCTAAGCGCCTCATTTCGGTGGATTGTGGAAGCTGGAGTAAATCATTTAAGCATGATTTATGACGGATAGAGGGAAATGCTCTTTTAGCATTTAGGAATTTCGCACAGTATTGTCACAGGTTACATCCATCCTAAATCCCCATCCTAGGAGTCCTATCTTCACTGATCCGAATCTTAATCCATTATGTCCTCACTTCCTTATTGGCCGGTCGCTAACTACCCCAGCGACTATGCAACTGGAAGATGTTCCTGCTCATCGACTGACGCGCCATCAACCACAGGAATAGATTCGACAACACTTCTGGAGCCGCTGGAGTAAAGATTACATCTCAGCGATGCAAGTTGAAAGTAGGAGAGATTTCTTCACGCTTTTCCCAAGATACGTCCTCTCATCAAAATCGAAGAAAGACAAGACGTTGGACGCTGGTGCTTCCAAGGCCGGGGGCATGTTCGGACGGAAGACCATGATGAGCTGCGTCTACTGGAACGTTGCAGCAGCAGTACGTCCATTGGCTGCGCGGCCCGTGCGTTCGACCAATGAAGTTCATCTGGGGCGCCCCGAATTGAAGTTTTAGCGCGAAACAATGTTCGTTACCAAAAATTAAATATTCGTCACATTCAAAATTCGCATCTTCCTATACGCACTAAATTTTACTTCTGTCCTATTATTTCGCTATTTTAACTACTTTCTATTGTAATTCGCTATTTTATTCATTATATTTATCTACGCAAACAAACTGAGCTTTATTGAAGAAGAAACCTACGCAGCAGCCCGAACACCCAACTTATCGTTTTTTTCTATAAACCTAAATCAACCTTCATAAAAGTAAAGTGAAATAGTCACATTTACAATCATTTTTATTCTCAGGTTCAACAATTAAAAAGAGCTGAGGTGACGACAACTCATCACAAGACATCGTTGTATCAACAGTAACACCTTTGGCCTTATTATTATTGTTTTTTTTTTTATTAAATGTTACGTTAAAACACAATCAAAATCTATGTAAAGTTGAAAATTATTGTAAATTAATATAAATAATAGTAAATTAATTAAAATAATAGAAATCCAATAAACAAGTATAATACGATTGTGTTGTGTACTACTTACTTACTTGACAAACTAAGTATAGAACTTGGTAGAAATACTTTACAATTTAATAAGGTGTCTTTTTTTACCTGTGTAAAGTAATTTTGTTTCATCGTGTATTTTTTATAATCGAATTCATTAATGTGTAAAAAGACGATCAGCTCATAAAAAGTTAAGTTAAGTCAAAAAATTAGGGCGCCACTTTCTATACAAACACGTCAAAATCATGAATAACTTGGCAACATTGACTATATTTTGTACTGAAAAATTTTAGTTCCATTTTATTTAATTTTTACTCTTTCTGGCCAAGCTGTAACTATTACTTAAAACACAGAGTTAAAAAGGCATTGGGGTATCATTATTATTTCAATACAATTTTATTATTATATCGTTATATAATATTATACTACTTTCTCAATGTAATTTGATCTTTCATTTAATAGTTTCCCTATGATTTTAATATCAGCCAACAAAGTTCTTAGAAAAATAAATAGAGTATTAATTTTCGCCAGACTGCAACACAAGTTAACCACGCCCGTATCACCAGTATCACCACACCGCATTGCAACTTGCAGACATATCGCAATATAATTTGTTCTGATGGCAATACCTGCACTCTACAATTCGCAGTCCAACTCTCCAAAGGCCACCACTTACAGTCCAATAGGGCGATGCACGCGGGCTGCTTCAGCAGCCCGCGCACCAGGGCGAAATACTAGTTAGAATATATATTTACTGTGTTAGTAGCATAGAAGTAGTCTGTGGTTCTATCAATAAGACAAATTTTTATTACTTATTTAATAAAGATTGAGATTGCAGTTTAACATAAACACAAGAATAGCTGTTTTCCCCGTAAACATCGCATTTCTTTTCTTCAGCTCTGCTTTCTTTTGCACGGCACGGCCAATCCCGTTCAAACGTCTTGTCCAAATCGCAAAGGCAAACTCAAAGTTCGTAGAATACGCCAAGGGTTAGAGCGAGCGCGCACGGGTGACTTTTGTCTCCGCAAGTATTTTGTCACTCGCATCAAGTCTACGGGTTAGTATGAAAGTGCGCGCACGTAGCGTCGCGAAACGGGAGACTTTCTTGTCCGCGGGTTCGAAGACACGCGGCGCAACTGTCTCCTTCTTTATTGGTTTCAATGCAAGTGCGCGCACGGCGACAAATAAGTTGCCGATCGGCCAGTAGCTACTCAACCGTCGCCCGGGGTGATAGCGGTGATAGTGTGTAGTGTACCTAGTAACGGAAAATCCACATACGCTTCCTACTATCGATCTAAAATATAGTTCATATCCTTAATATTATTAAAATACTTTTTAAAATGCCAGTAGTAGAAGAAGATATTGATAACTGTTAAACAATAAAAATTTAAAAGAATATTTAGATGTTCATTCTAAATCTTATTAAGCTTGGGGAGAAGTTTGCCAGCAGCTATTCCAGGTTTCCAGGTTTTTCCAAGTGTCAGCCTATAACTCCATAATGAGTGCACCCCTTATTGCTTTTTATTTCATTGTCATCTTCGGCTTCTTTAGACAAGTGCACAGACCACAACCGCCTCTTCGAAATCCATATTAATGACTGTGAGCAAAAATTGCAAAAAAGTTGTGTCGCTGTCGCTCTCGTGTGTGCATCTTCTCGCGACGAAGAGACGGCCGGGGTAACTAAGTCAGTGCGTGCTAGCCCTTATCTTGTCATGCATGGAAGAGTCGTCAGGCAGGACAGAAAAGTTAAAGTAGTCGGTTATAATAATCCACGGAAAATACAAACGAAAACAACGAACCACAAACAGAAGCGAACAAAACACACTGACTATAGTTTTTTTACCCTGTAAAGCCCCCAGTACAGGTTGACCGACCATGGTCGGCGACCATGACCAATACATCGTACATTGACACTTTTGAAAGAACCTTTTCAAACTTGTTCGTTCAAAAGTGTCAATGTACGAAGACCATGGTCGGCCAACCTGGGGAGCTACCGGCTAAGAAATCTGGATATGGGTATGGGCTTCAACTGTCATTTGAATTCCTTATTCTGATAGATTTTTGCTGCTTTGTTCTGTTGAACGTTGCTAGCTAGTTATCGTTATACCCGACGTCACAAAACAAGGAACTGATAGCGGCTATTTTCTTTATAAAATTGACTTAAAGTTTTCAAAAACGTATGAAGTTCATACCCATAAAGTTACGCGGTAGCCCCCCTGTACTGGGGGCTTAACACTGACGAGACAAACAAAGACAAAATGACGGACAGATAGCATAGATTATTTTCGTTTGAGCGAGTGAGAAGAGAAAAGATTTTGTTTATGGCATAGATGTTACATCTATGGTTTATGGCCTATTTCTGTACAATTTTTGACAGCTGAGATTAAAATGCGACATCTATTGATGAAAAAACGTACTAAAATCCCTACCTGTCAGAAAAACGCTCATTAGCGCGCTATTTGATATTATACGCAGGTGTAGCCGGGTTTTAGCGCACTAATTTAATACAATAAGCGCGCTAAGGCGCGCATGCCGTTATTAACGCCGTGAGGCTGAGGCGTCACGCAGGTGAAGCCCCAGCATTAGAACAATATGCCATCTCCATAATGGGCGATTTTCTGAAAGCTCAGCCACTAGATGGCGCTGTCCCACCTATGCAGTTAGAAGGAACGGAACGTTATAAATTTTACTTTGACGCCACTTTTTTACGTAAAACGGAACGTCAGACAGATGTTATTTATTTACCTAAATCTTTAAATTTACCTATTTCGTTTCTGTTCCTCACAGTAGTACTTATTTAATATATTATTAGTTTCCTTTGGGTTTTTAAAAAGTAATTAATTTAAATATGTTTCTTACCAAAATATACCATAGACATGTACATACTTATTCAACGCCATCTAGTGAAGCAATTGGAAGCTTTTTTTTTTAAATGGCCTCTCAGAAAATCGCTCATTCACTCAAAAATGCACTGACCTCTATTTATTACAGAGATCAGTGCAAAAATGTCAATATTATAACTTGACTTATTCCATAAAGTAACACGCGTGACTGGAGTGTTTTTGGCGCTAGTTACATACAGTACATGTTTTTGTTCTTAGGATAAGGAAAAGATTAGGTAGTATTCGATTTCGGCCGCGCGCAGACTTATCTGGTGCGCACTCTAGGTAGGTACTCAATTCTGAAAAAAAAAACACCCTTTTTGAGAGTTATTTTAAAACTAAATAAACAAATATCCCGATTTTACAATCAAAACTTGCTAGATATTATGAGTATGTAGTATAATGTCATGTACAGTGCGACGTTTTCTGTTCCGGTGTTAATCTTTGGAAATAAAACAGTTTCCATTAGTTTCATAGAGGAACTTGTAGGTAGGGCAGAGGTACCCTTTGTGGCCACTTTAAGGATTTTTGACTTTTAAGCACTAAGTACTAAATTGTCTTAGGTACTTAAGACACAAATTATATCTTAAATTATAGATAATTTATCTAGGTACCTTTAAAGGTACCTACATTATTCAAATTTATAAAAGTTTAATTGTTTTTTTTTATATTACACACAATGTGTGAGATGTGCCAAATGTACCGGTTTTGGCCATCTATCTATATAAAATTCAAAGTCCTGACTGACTGACTGACTGACTGACTGACTGACTGACTGAGATATCAACGCACAGCCCAAACCGCTGAACCTAGAGACTTCAAATTTTGCACATAGATACGTTATACAGTGTAGGCATCCATTAAGAAAGGATTTTTGGAAATTCTACCCCTAAGGGGGTGAAATAGGGGATGGTTGTTTGTATGAAAGTCCGTCAGTTTTGAAGTTAGGATCTTCAAATTTTGTATTTAGGCTGGCAATTGAAAATTAATATTTACCTGTGTCAGCGTTTTTGACAATTCCGCCCCCGAAGGGGTGAAAAGGGGGATGAAATGTTGTATCTGGAAAGTCCTTCATTTAATTTATTATTTAGGCTAATGGTCGGAAAGTAAAACAAATAAGCAAACACATAAGTATTAGGTATTTTTTCGAAAATCAACCCCTTAGAGGTTAAATGGGATAAATAAACCTAAAAATCGATATGGATGTCGTTATTGAGGTTTTATGGGATGACGATTGCAAAAATGGCATTTATTTTGATGTTCAACACGCTGAACATGATTCAACCCCTAAAAGGTTGAAATAGGGGTGGAATTTTGAATGAAAAATCAGGGGTAAAATAGACATTTCAACGTGAAACTTTGTAGGCTTACTTCTTGAAACAAATAGACAACCCATTTCGTAGTTTTCCGAAAATCAAACCTAGGGGGGTAAATAGGGGATGAATATGTGTATGAAAGTCCGTCAGTTTTGAAGTTAGGATCTTCAAATTTTGTATTTAGGCTGGCAATTGAAAATTAATATTTTCCTGTGTCAGCGTTTTTGACAATTCCACCCCCGTAGGGGTGAAAAGGGGGATGAAATGTTGTATCTGGAAAGTCCTTTATTAAATTTATTATTTAGGCTTATGGTCGGAAAGTAAAACAAATAAGCAAACACATATATCGTATTTTTTCGAAACCAACCCCTTAGAGGTTAAATTGGATAAAAAACCAAAAAAATCGATATGGATGTCGTTATTGAGGTTTTATGGGATGAAGATTGCAAAAATGGCATTTATTTTGATGTTTAACACGCTAAACATGATTAAACCCCTAAAAGGTTGAAATAGGGGTGAAATTTTGAATGAAAAATCAGGGGGTAAAATAGACATTTCAACTTGAAACTTTGTAGGCTTACTTCTTAAAACAAATAGGCAACCCACTTCGTAGTTTTCCGAAAACCAAACCCAGGGGGTATTTAGGGTATAGAAACCTAAACCATCTTAAGTACCCTAAAAGTTCTTGGTACCTAACAAGTTCTTGGTACCTAAGCTACTCAGAACTAACTTTTTGATTGTGAAACAGACATTTATTATTTGCTAGCTTCCGCCCGCGACTTCGTCCGCGTTGACATTCGAGAAAATACTTAGGGGACCAATAACCAGGATAAAAAGTATTCTATGTTTTAATTTTATAAAAATCCGATCAGCCGTTTTTACGTGATTAGGCGGATCCTCCCTCACCAAGTGAGCAGCCTCGTGCGAGGCTCGCCGCACGTGGTGAACGTTCTGCCTCGCGCGAGGCTGCTCGCTTGGTGAGGAAGGACCCGCCTAATCACGTAAAAACGGCTGATAGGATTTTTATGAAATTAAAACATAGAATACTTTTTATCCTGGTAATTGGTCCCCTAGGTATTTTCTCGAATGTCAACGCGGACGAAGTCGCGGGCGGAAGCTAGTTTACTGATAAGTAGTTAAACTTTTGTAAGTATTGCGAAAAATCAAACCAAACCCAGGTAAAATCAATATATTCTAATGCGCTAGAAACCAGTCAATAATTGCAAAACAACAATTTAATTGTAAAAAACAAAGGTTTATAAAGTATTTCATCCAAAACAAATTTACAAAACATTTTTTCAAACAGAAAATGGAATTTATTGAAAAAAATCGACAAGGAATTCTAACGGTTGTTATTATTACCTAAAAATACCTTATTTTAATTGCCTTTATCAAAAATGGCTAAAAGTTGTTTAGAAAACTTTTAGAGCAAAAAGTGGCCAAAACCGGTACAGTGGCCAAAACCGGTACGCCTGCCCTATATATAGGAAAATTAGTTTAGTTAGCCATAATATACGACGCGAACGACAGTCTCTGTCACGGATGTCACCGTGACCTGTTTAACCAAAAATACAATTTACAAATTGTAAATTGTATTTGCAGGCTAAAAGTCTACAAGTTTCTGTTTAACCAACATTTACAAGTTACAAGTTTACCATGGTAGAAAATTTACAAATTTGTAAATTGTAGATACAATTCTACATATTTCTGTTTAACCAACATTTACAAGTTACAGGTGACAATTTACAATTTTGTAAGGAAAACCGTTTCGTTAAACGAAGAATTGTAATTACAAGTTTACAAAATATGTAAATTGTAGCACGATTTCTACAGGCGGACTCGCCCTGTGTCAGAACTTTACAATTGTTTGCACCAGCCGAATAAGTAAAGAAATTAAATTGTTATTCACATAAAAATGCTTCTAGCCACTAGTAGTGAAAGAATCGTATTATTATTATAGTTTCCCATTACTTTCTTTTTATTTAAAACAGCAGTACCTAAAGTAGGTACTCTTCAAACAAAATCTTAAATTAATACTTTTGTAGTACCTATAGTTATAGCATAGTTTTTTCCGGGCTAGGGTGTTGTTAGCCCGGGGACAACTGTCCGATGGTTATATGTCGGAGTTCGTATATATGCGAACTTGGCGGATGAACTTTGTAATGTAGGTTCTGCGTACTATTCGCCGGCGCCGTCTGTGGCTATGTGCGCGTCGTCTAGATGTCGCCACACTTTTATTAGAAAAAAACAGAGTAGCAAGTGGCGCAGTGGTAATCGCAATCGGCCTACAATCGTTGAAGTTAAGCAAGTTTTGCTATGGTTGGTCACGGGATGGTTGACCAAAAATTTATCATCTCTAGCTCCTCCGTACTTCGGAGGCACTTTAAGCCGTTAGTCCCGGCTGCTTTTGCAGTCGTTAATACCCATCAATCCGCTTTGGGCCCGCGTGGTGGGTCATGGCCCATTCTTCATATCCTGGATTATTCATATAAGGAAGGCCTTTACCCCATCAGTTATTACCTACTTACGGGACTTATAATGGCTGATGATGATTAAAATTCTACTGTTTTTGTTCCGTACTTTTCTAGGTATAAGCACAAATATTACGTATTTTCTTAAATTATTTGTTAGATTTGTATACACATTTTATTAACTAGCAAATTCAAAACGGAGCTCGCCTAAAACGAAACGTTTTTCTAAAGAGCGCAACACTGAAAGCTTCTGTGTTGCCATTCTTAATCTATGACTTCTGAACCGCGCGCACGGCTCGCACCCTGACTGCTTGAGCTATAAAAAACTTCCCTAAATTATTGCAAGTGCCTATACGAAACTGACCGGTGTCTGAACCCTGGACTTCTACGTTGCATTACATCGAAGGAATCAAGACACGGGGGCCCCCCAAAGCAGCTGCTCCAGCCAGAACAGGTGAGCCTCCCAGCCGAATTTGCTATTTGGTCGTCTAACTTTAACCAACATATAGTGTTCGAGCCGGATATTTGCCTTCAGGCTACCGGATTTCCAGTTAAAAGCGAATATTTGTGCTTGCAATAGGCTATTACTTAAAATCCTTCCTACTAATTCCGTGAGCTAGCGAGAATCTACCTCCGCTCAAAAATATTAATATCAAGTTTCCAAAAATATCTCTGAATATTTCTGAAAAATATCGATGTGTACAGTGAAATCTTAACGAGATCTTTCTAATTATATATAGTTTCATAGTGTTTTGAGGTCATTTAACAACATTTTATTTGGTTTTTATTAACGCTAACCGGGCGGTAGTCGTTGCGGCGCGCGTGGTACCGTTTGCCTATTACATAGGTTTTATACGTAGTTTGTCGCAAGTTTTCCTTTAAGTTGTACAACGTACAAAAACATCAACTACATTTAGTATTTACGTACAAAGTGTATAGTCTATTGTAAGGTTGAGGTATAACGTACCGATAACCAAACTAACCGGTAACTGTATTGCTACATTACCGATTCAACTATCTCTGTTACTGCCTACGGCACAGAGTTCATTTTCCTTTAGCTCGGGTTCAACCGACGGGGTATTTTAATACTAACATTTTATGTTAATTTACAATAAATATTTTAATTTGCGACCAGCTATGTACTTTTCGTTTTACTAACTGACTAATACATACATAGTTAGTACCTAGCTATTCTCGAAGTTATAAAAGTAAATACATAACATTACGTACTACGTAGGTACACAATACTTATTCGAATAAATTCGCAAGTACCTATATGCTTATCTCGTGATAACTAGATTATTTTATTACAGTACAGTAACTCAACTTCTTCAAGATGAGTGCTATGGAAATTGAACAATTAACTTTCGAACGTGATTTAGCGATCAACAACATTCAGAAAATTGTAGACTGTTCTAATAATGTAGCCGAATTTCGTGTTCGTGTTAAAGAATTAGCCTCAATTAAAAAATCATTCTTTCAAGTTCAAGCTAAGATTGAAAAGTTATCGGCTAAGAATGAGTCATTCAACCGCGAGGATAATTTAGCTGTGAGAAACCAATTTGATTCTTTGTACTTTAAGGTTCAAGTTGCGTTAGACTCGATCAAGGAAGAGCGTAAACAAAGCATTACGTCTGCCTTCAGCGGATTTAACACGGTGTCACATGCGGGTTGCTGCACTCAGCAATCAACGCAATCGCATATTCGTTTACCTCGCTTATCTCTTCAAACATTCTCCGGTATTTTAACTGAATGGAATGCATTTTATGATTTATTTAAATCGCTTGTACATGACAACGCAACTTTGACAAATGTTGAAAGATTCCGGTACTTATTATTGTTTTTAAAAGAGGAACCGTATGATCTTATCAAGTCTATTCCTGTTACGGATTCTAACTACGAAAATGCCTTGCAGGTGTTAATTATGCGTTATGAGAACAAACGAATTATTTCAACTAAACACTTCGACAACATTTTTGACTGTGAACCGATTAGTGATAAAAATGTTGAATCTAGTTTACGCAAACTAATGAATTGTTATCACGAGAACATTACGGCTTTAAAATCATTGGATTTGCCAGTGGAGGATTGGAGTTTCGTTCTCTTGAATATTATGCTACGAAAAATAACGCCTAATATTCGTAGGCGTTTTGAACTTTCATTAAAATCATCAAATGAAATTCCTAGTGTTACCGAATTACTTGATTTCCTCGATAAGGAATTGGCGGCTTTAGAAATAATGAGTGCCTCCGAGCGCACCTCCGCGGCGCGGGCGCCGAGCGGCGCGCCCGCCGCCGCCGCTGCGGGCGGCGGAGCGGCTGGCGCGGCGCGCCCCGCTACCGTGACGTCATCCCGCCATGCGCTGGCAGGAAAACGCGCCTTATCTCTTACTCGCTCGCAATCCGACGTGCAATACAATGCACCGCGCACTTCTAATCCTTCGTTTTCGCGTAACTCGCGTAACATGAGTGTTCATGCTACAACCGCGACGGATTATATAAATAAAATTAAATGTGCGTATTGTAAAAATAATACTCATCCTTTATATAAATGCGACAAGTTTAATAAACTCACTTTAAACGATCGAAAATATTTCGTTAATCAAAATAAACTTTGTACCAATTGTTTATTTATCGGCCACGATTTAAAAGACTGCAAGTCGCGTCACACTTGCCGCGTCTGCAGTCAACGGCACCACTCTTCATTACATGAAGATGCGTCTACTCCAAACGTTTTAATAACTACGGAGTCTTCTTCTCCCCCTGAGTTACACTCAGGAGCGGAAACATTTACGCCCACTCCATCACATGGAGCAACAGGGCATCCTTCTCGTCAAAACTGTACAGTTTTACTAACAACTGCGCTTGTAAATATAAGACCCATGAACCATGGGCCATACACGCCGCGGTCTGTTCGTGCCCTTGTGGATCAAGGAGCACAGACCACACTCATATCTGAGTCGTGCGTTCAGCGGCTCGGCCTGCCGCGGTTTCCCGCGCAGGCGGGTACCACTTTCACAGGCATTGGGGGCGATGTGCATCCGCGTAGTTACGTGTTGTGTGAGGTTACACCCCACAACAAATCGGAGCCGAAGCTTTATATCGAAGCCCATATTTTGCCCAAGTTAACAAGCTACACGGCTTATATCCCAAAGGCTATTGAAAATATTCAGCAGTTCAAGCATCTGCAAGGTCTTGAACTAGCGGACCCAGAACTGCGTTCTGCGCGTCCAGTCGAACTCCTGCTGGGGTCAGATTATCTTGACAGCATACTGCTGCTGGATAACATCATAGGGCCATCCGGCACACCGGTGGCCATTAACAGCATTTTTGGATACCTGATCGGTGGTAGAATTTCTAACAAAAATATGACACATATTAGTGTCAATTTGAGCACTTGCCACCTCGACATAAAACTCCAAAGGTTTTGGGAGTTGGAATCTATACCTGACCATCCCCATCTTACGAAAGAGGAACAGCGATGTGAGTCCATATTTGTCAACACTCACACTCGTGATGAAAACGGTAAATATACAGTTTCTCTGCCCTTTAAGGAGAACCCCCCTCCTTTGGGTGAATCTCGCGCTATAGCTCTCTCACGGTTAACTAAACTAGAGGCACGACTGTCACGCGACCCTGCCTTACGTGAGAACTATAACAAATGTCTTCAAGAGTACTTAGACTTGGGACATATGGAGCCAGTCACTGATTCATCCAGTACTGTAACTCCCCCTTACTTTATTCCTCACCACGTTGTGATAAAAAATTTGGCTACTACCAGTAAATATCGTGTCGTTTTCGATGCTTCTTGCAAGACTACGTCGGGTCGTTCTCTTAACGATAATCTTCTGACAGGTCAGAAATTGCAGCAAGATATTCCTGAGATTCTGCTGAAATATAGACTTCATAAAATCGTCTTTACGGCCGATCTTAAAATGATGTATCGCTTTATCGGTCTTTGCAAGGAACATCGTGATTATCATCGGATTCTTTGGAGATTTTCTCCGCTCGATCCTGTGCAAGAATATCGCATGTGCTCGGTCACCTTCGGTGTAGCCTCAGCGCCCTTTTTAGCTTTACGCACGCTTCGCCAATTAGCAATTGATGAAGCTGATGCATTCCCACTCGCCTCACAAGTACTTCTTAACGAAGTATTTGTCGATGATGTCGTTACTGGGGCTGATACAGTCGAAGAAGCTCTCATTCTTCAACATCAGCTCACTTCTATTTGCAAGGCAGGAACCTTTGAACTTCGCAAATGGACCAGTAATAGCTCCGAGTTCTTATCTCATTTGAATACTGACGAGTCAAACCATGACGATGCTCTTATTCTTTCGGCACTTGATATTGATACCTCCGTTAAGGTCTTAGGGCTTAAGTGGAACCCTAAGTCTGATATTTTCACTTATCAAACAGATGCAGTAGCCAATAATGCACATAAATGTACGAAGCGTAAAATGTTAGCAGAAATCGCTAAGATTTATGATCCTCTTGGATTCTTAAGTCCAGTGACATTGTTGGCTAAGCATTTAATCCAACTGTTGTGGGTATCTGGCTCAGGTTGGGATGATACTCCTCCGCAGGGAATCTGTGATTTATGGTCACGATTCATTGAAGAACTGCCGTTACTAAGAGACATTTCATTACCTCGTCATGTGCTTCCTAGCACGCATCAAGTATCACTTCATGGCTTTTCAGACGCCTCTGAAAAGGCATACGCAGCATGCGTATATATCCGCGTCGTTGACACGGACGGTAACATCAGTGTACATCTCTTAATGGGAAAAACAAAGGTTGCGCCTCTCAAACGTCTCACGATTCCGAGACTGGAGCTCTGCGCAGCTCATCTCTTGTCAAAATTGATAAAGAAAATTCTTAATACTTACAGTTCTGTTTTGACTTTCGACCAAGTCTACGCTTGGTCCGATTCTACGATCACTCTTGCCTGGTTGCGTTCATCCCCAGACAAGTGGCGAACATACGTGTCTAACCGCATTGCGGAAACGACAAGTAACGTGCCTGCCTCACATTGGCATCACGTCCAATCAGCGGATAATCCCGCAGACCCCGCGTCTCGTGGCATTCTTCCGTCACAGCTGAATCATCAACTCTGGTTTAAGGGACCAGTTTGGCTTACAAAAAACGAGTCTGAATGGCCTAAGAGTAACGTCAATTGTCATACTGACGAAGAACGTCGCAAGCATGTTCTTCTTACACAAATCAATGAACCTAGAAACTTAGAGTTTATTGAAAGATTTTCGTCGCTTCCAAAGATGCTACGCGTTATTTCCTACATGTTACGGTTCTTAAATAAATGCCGTAAGATAAATATTCCTGTAACAAAACACATCACGGTCGCTGAGACAAAACAGGCTCTCAGTCGAATAATTTCACTTGTTCAAAATGAACACTTTTCGGAAGACATCTCGCGTCTTAAAGATGACGACAGGTGTACAAAACGTCTTCAGAAACTTAAGCCTTTCGTGGACGATGCCGGACTCCTCAGGGTCGGCGGCAGGATAAATCGAGCTAACGTGCCATATGATGCAAAACATCAGATCCTGTTACCAAAAAAACATCATTTCACGAATCTTCTTATAGATTTCTACCATAGAACACATTTACATGTGGGACCTCAAACTTTGCAATTTGCCCTCGCACAGACCTACTGGATCCTGTGCGCTCGCGATGCTGTGCGGATGCGTACTCTCCGCTGCGTGTCGTGTGTTCGTGCTCGACCTGTCGCTCCACAGCCATCGATGGCTCAATTGCCTACTAACAGAGTTCGATCACTCCGTCCCTTTTTAAACACATCTGTTGATTTTGCGGGACACTTTTTACTTAAATCAAGCAAGTTTAGAAATGCCAAAATTTACAAATCATACGTATGCGTGTTTGTTTGCCAATCAACAAAAGCAATTCACATGGAGTTAGTTCCCGACCTCTCAACCGAATCATTTTTAAACGCGTTGCGTAGGTTCATATCTCGGCGTGGTTATTGCAAAACAATTTGCTCCGACTGCGGACGGAACTTCGTAGGTTGTGATAGATATCTTAAAGAGCTCTACACGTTTCTACGAAACGAGTCAAATCAGACTGCTATAAACGACCAGCTGACCAACATGCAAATCACCTGGCAGTTTAATCCTCCGTATGCTTCGCATTTTGCCGGTCTTGTCGAACGAGCTGTAGGTAGTCTCAAAAGGCATTTACATCGTGTCATAGGCACGCTAAAACTAACCCAGGATGAATTTTGTACTCTGATTTGTCAAATTGAGGCCTGTCTTAATTCCAGGCCTCTCTGTCAACTTAGTAATGACCCATCGGATCCATTACCACTTACACCCGGTCATTTTCTTATCGGGGAAGCATTAACCTCTTTGCCAGAATTTGACTTGTCTAACGACAACCCAAACCGCCTCGCAAGATGGCAGGTTATCCAACAAGCTGTTCAACACTTTTGGAAACGCTGGAGCGTAGAGTACTTACACCAGCTACAACCGAGAGGAAAATGGTTCCACGACAATACTAACCCACCTCTTCATGAGGGTTCTGTAGTAGTGTTGATGGACAACACTCTACCACCCTTGCAATGGCGTCTCGCGCGCGTGCATCAGCTGCATCCCGGCGCCGATGGTATTACCCGAGTTGTAACTGTACGCATCGGTAATTCTCTCACTAAGCGACCTGTAGTTAAGGTCTGCCCATTGCCTACTGATTAGGTATTTCTTAGGTTATAGCATTACATGTTTTTTAGTCCTAAGTTAGCGTATTTCTTAGATAAAATAAGCATTATTTTATGGTCGGCGGCATGTTCCGTACTTTTCTAGGTATAAGCACAAATATTACGTATTTTCTTAAATTATTTGTTAGATTTGTATACACATTTTATTAACTAGCAAATTCAAAACGGAGCTCGCCTAAAACGAAACGTTTTTCTAAAGAGCGCAACACTGAAAGCTTCTGTGTTGCCATTCTTAATCTATGACTTCTGAACCGCGCGCACGGCTCGCACCCTGACTGCTTGAGCTATAAAAAACTTCCCTAAATTATTGCAAGTGCCTATACGAAACTGACCGGTGTCTGAACCCTGGACTTCTACGTTGCATTACATCGAAGGAATCAAGACACGGGGGCCCCCCAAAGCAGCTGCTCCAGCCAGAACAGGTGAGCCTCCCAGCCGAATTTGCTATTTGGTCGTCTAACTTTAACCAACAGTTTTTAATCTACCATCTTCAAAAATTTACAACTTGTAAATCATATTACTAAAAATATGTAAATACAAATACTTATGTAAATTGTAATCTACAGGCGTTTTCTACAATAATAATTGTAGACGTTAGTTACACAGCATTAGACTTTACAAATAGGTAGGTATGTAAGATTTTTAGTTGTAGAATTGTTACATATTTGTAATGTTGGTAAAACAGCACTTGTATTACAAGTCTACATTACATAATTGTAGACTTGTAAAAATGGTTAAACAGGGCCGAACAGACAGGAGTATGAGACTATACATATACAGGGTGATTGGAAGATGGGTGCAAAGCTTTAAAGGGAAGCTAACATAGACTATTTAGAACCATTTAAGCCATGTTTGTCTTAGACCAAGTCTAGCTATTTTTTTTAAACAAATATTTATGTTTTTTTGGTTATAACCCAAAATTTTACAATTAGTTACAAATAATGGCCAGTTTAAATGATAAATGAATACTTTTTCATTTTAATTCACAAAAGTAATGTGTAACTTAATAACCATCTTATGTTGAAAATGAAACATCGTCGCAAATTTCACCTAGCTTCCCTAATGTTTGGCATTGTAAAACTCAAAAAACCATACTATCTGTACAACAAGTTATCTTGGATATCTGCCCATAAACCCTATGGAGCCTGCAGACTTTTTCAGCAACTGGCTACTGCTCGCCATGCATCCGCTGCCTTCCGAGGTAGTTTCCGCTATGCAGCTTCAAAATGTTGGAATAATATCCCTCCCCCGATTAAAAACCTACAAAATATAATTAGTTTTAAGCATAGTCTTAAAAAGTTTATGACTAACAGTCAATTAAAACAAGAAAACCAAACTCAGGACACCAGTATCTTGTAAATAATAATTGGTCAGTGTCGTGAAATGTATTGTACTTATTTACCTACCTTTGTTTTCTGTCCCAATTACTTATTGAAGGTTGGTTCTGCAAAGCGGATAGCTGCTTAAGTTTGGGTGACTTTTTGCGAGGATGTTGCAGCTTGTTTATAGTTAATTTTTTCTTTTATTATGCTAATTTAGTCCGTTTGCTTGTTTTTTCCATGGAAGCCCTGTAAAATTTTATTTGATTATGATACGTAGACCTAATTTAAGTTTTTTAGATAGATTTAGTTCTAGGGTATTTAGTCATTTAGTCTTTCATTTGCTTACCTTATTGTATTTGCTCGAGCCCACTAAAAGTTGTACACAGTCACTTTTTCCTTATTTTAGTTTCTGAAGTGAAATGTTTGTGTGATAATTTACTTAGCAAAACTTTCCGAACTAAAACGCTAAAATGGCTTGCTATTGAGGCAAAGCCTCAGAACAATAACTAAAGATCTCAATATTATTCTGTGCTGTGAACTCGCGCGCGCCCCGCGAATCGAAGATCACTTAAAATTCAATTAAAAAATTTAAACTTATGACGGCTGGAATCCCTCGGCTATTCAAAGACAATTATTTTCGTATATTTTTCATTACCTAACTAAAACCAAGTACCTATACTGCAAGTAATAGGATATTTGGATTACGATTAGACGCATGTTTGGGATTTTATTTGACACAGTAAAATATCACCAATCGAAAAAAAACGGCCGGAAGCACTAGATAAAAAACTGTAAAATAAACCGCCTTCAAAAAAACTGCAAACAAATTTCGCTTCCCAAAAACACGTAAAAATGAAAAATAAATTAAATCATTCAATTCAAAGGACGAAAGTCCGGGATTTTTTCTAATTAATCTTGGAACTTACTGATCTGATTGAAGTCGGTGCCAAGCCATGTAATATTATGTATTTGATAGGCTATACAATTCACACCACTCCGTGCATGAGTAGGTTTTGTGTGTTATTCTTTCACTAAGTATTTATTCTTGTTACTTTGGGCTTGTCACCGACTTCAATCAGATCAGTAAGTTCCAAGATTAATTAGAAAAAATCCCGGACTTTCGTCCTTTGAATTGAATGATTTAATTTATTTTTCATTTTTACGTGTTTTTGGGAAGCGAAATTTGTTTGCAGTTTTTTTGAAGGCGGTTTATTTTTTTTATAAAAATTTTTATTTTTCCATTTTTAGTATAAGAACGCTACCAAAAGAAACCGCAAAGTGAGCAAGCGTAGCGCAATGAGCAGCTACTAAAACCCATATCTCGGACAAGAATCACCACAGAACACGGACGGACACATTTTCTCTACTATGTTCTGTGAGAATCACCATCTCTTACTCTGTTATAACTGTTATGCACACAGAACACAAAATTATTTTTTCTTTTAATGTTCTGTTGTTTGTTATGCACCATCCACCATCTGCTAACCTAAAAAACTTGAAAGAATACAACTTAAGGTCTCGGTGGTACGTAACCAAACATGCTTTAACTCCTAAGGAGTTTTACCTTCCATCATCAGCTCACCTAAATAACCTGAAAGATTACAACTATATTTTTTTACGTATCAACAATAATTCAAGAATTATCCTCCAACTCCTAACCATTGAGGAGTTGTATCTTCCATCACCAGCTCATGATGATGAGCTGATAGCTATCATATGCAAGTGCTTGAAAATTTTTAGAAAATACATAAAACACCTAATCTATCTTCGGGTTTACCTCGTTCCCCTGGATTCTACCATCAGATCCTGACTTGGTTATAATGAGACCAAAACAGGAGTATACTCTTTTAAATAAAAAGAAATATTGAAATTGGTAAATAGTATAGATAGTAATTTTTCATTTAATCCTACGACCAGCCCTTGCAAACGTTGCTTAACCGCAACGATCGCAAAACGCGGTGATAAGATAACCCACATCACCAATCGAGGTCCTGGAAGTGAAACCCATATACCCATTATACTATGACATAATTAGTATATAATTAGTTTCCGCGTGTCACTTTATTGACGCTATTTTGAATAACAAACTATTCAGCCCGAACAAAAACCTAACGTTTACTTACATGGATGACATTATACTTTCTGCTAATAATTCATGACTCCCATGACATCAGGCCCCATATCTCCGAAGATTGTTATCGGATCTCAATGAAACTTATATGGGACCAAATCGAAAGTATACCCAATCGAACAAAAAAACAACTATTAAAATCGGATCACTAACGCCAGAGTAATCGGTATACATACATCAAACAAAAAAAAAATAAAAAAAAAAATACGGCTTGAATTGAGTACCTTCCTCCTTTTTTTGGAAGTCGGTAATAACATATATTTTTTCCAAATTTTAAGTACCTACCTGTGATTTGCGAGTAATCCATAATTTGAAATACCCTATTTTGGGGAAATCGCAGCCTTAACTAAAGAATATAAGGCAGTCGAATTTAAGGACCCATATATTTTTTCCACCCTGTATAAAACTTGCGCTGTGTGCCATGCCAATACCGAAACGTCTGTAAAAAATCATATCTATACATATAATAAAACAGAAACGGAAAAAAGTCTGTACATGAAATATTTAAAAAAAATAATGACTGCTATGTGATGTGTACAGGATATAGACCCATAAAACGATAGATAATAATTTTTTTGTCTGTTTGTATGTTCGCTTTTCACGCAAAAACTACTGAACGGATTTTTACCAAATTTTGTGTAGTAATAACTTATAACCCGGGTCAACATATAGGGTACCTTTTACTGCGGGAAAATTTCTTTATATTTAAAAAAACGTTGATAACGACTGTTTGTATGTTTGCTTTTCGCGCAAAAAATACTGGACGGATTTTTACCAAATTTTGTGTAGTAATAACTTATAATCTGGGTCAACATATAGGGTACCTTTTATTGCGGGAAAATTTCTTTATATTAAAAAAAATGCTTAAGACAAATAATGAATTAATGATAATGATGATTTTTAGGGTTCCGAACCAAACTGGTAAAAAGGAACCGTTATGGTGCGACTAAGTCTGTCTGTCTGTCACAGCTGGATATCTCGAGAACTACTAATGATATCAACTTGAAATGTGGAATAGATTTAGACGACGTTTGCCCAACTATTTTGCTAATAAGAGACAAATAAAAGTATTTATATTTTTTCTTCAATAGGGGCTGAAAGGGGGTCTTAAAAATTTGAAGTGCGGCTACTAGGGCATATAAGGGTATCATATAATAGAGCGCTGCTTGCACACTCTCAATATTTTTTCTTTTTGTATTAAGCCGCATAGTTTTTGAATTATGATGAAAAATGTAAAAAAAATACCATCCCCCCGCCCCCTTATTTCCGAAGTTTGCATAGCGAAAAATCTGAAATTATTTTAGGTGATAAGTAGAAGTTTATGTAAAGACTAGCGTAGTAGTTTCAAAGATTTAAGCATACAAAGGGACATAGGGAAAGAGAAAGCGACTTTGTTTTATACTATGTAGTGATTAATAAATAATAAATAATAATATGGATATCGTGCTAGATGGCGCAAGCTTGTAATTTATTTAACGCGAGGACAAAAAAGTATTTGGGTAATCTGGGGTTCGAACTTGGTTCTCTTGAGTCCTCATTATTGAATGGCCACTACGCCGTCGGCGCTAGCTGAACTTCAAGAGGTATGACGAAATATTGGTATATAACAGAATAATAGTACATTACAGCCGAGGACAGGTAAGTAAGAAATTACATTGTCGAGGATGGTTTGAAGCACGAGCCGCAGGCGAGGGCTTTAATCATTCGAGGCAAGGTAATTTGCTTACCGTACAAGGCTTGTATAGTGCTTTTCGCAAGAAATGCGAGGAAATAAAAAAACTGTTTAACTAAATAAAATTTATTAAAACTATGACAACACATGTTCGGGCAATTATTAAATGTACCTAAATGTTATTGTTTTTCCGGGCACACTTATGTATAAATCGCCCATAATAATATTATTTTAATGATGTATCATTAAAATACGCCAACAACACAGATTCCGAAAACGTATGCGCCTTTTTTTCACTTTTCCAAATCAGATCGTAGGTTTTCATATATCTCTTTTTTTATTTTGCTGGCAGTAAGTTTTCTGTTATTAATTTTGCTTCTGCTCTCAAATTTGGTGGAGTAGGTACTTACAATGTCTGTATATGTTTCATTGGCAGAACTCATTTTAATAATTTATTACACATTATAAACTGTATTGATATCAAATCAACCGCTGAAAATCATTCCTGCCATTTTTTTTTCATATTGGCTTGTGAGACCATGTGGAACGGTCATACAGCCTATTGATACTTACTACTTGCTACGAAAATGCGCAACTTCAATACCCGCTTCTGGGCGGTAGATGGCGCTGTACATATTTCCCATACAAAATTACTCGTAAAGGATTATTTTGTCTATGATAAATCTCATTTTGTTTTTTCGATTGATGTTCGTGCTAAGGGTACATAGCGCTTGCGGTACAATACGAAGTAATATAATCTATGCGCACCGTATTTAAAAAAAAGTTAACCTAATTATGTTATAATAATAATAATGTGGCTGTATGGTGCAAATGTCCCTTTACTTTTTCTGTTTTTATACACAGGAATAACGAAAGAAAAAATAAAGAAAAAAAGTTGGTAGTACCATTGCAGATCACTGCAGTAATGAATTTCAGTACTTACTTACTGCACTAAAATCAGTGCAGTAAGTAAGTACTGAAATTCATTACTGCATTGATTTTCAAATTTAGAATGTTTACCTCGAAAAAGTGCCACGTACTGCATTCTTTTCTCAAATATAATATTAACATTTCATAGCATAAGTGTGAAAAAACTATTACAAACTTATATTTGTACTTCATCTTAGTGTCGGATTTTTTCCTTTGTATTCACCAGATTACCTGTCTACATGCCAAATTTCAGCTTTCTAGGTCATCTGGAAGTGGGTTAGAGTTTTGATTATAGGTGAGTCAGTGATAAAAATAACGATTTTTGGACGTAAATATCTAAATAACCGTTTGAGGTGTGTATATAAAATTTGGAGCACATATTTATCTCGCTAGTCTCAATACATAAGCCAAATTTGACATGTTTCTGTGTAATAGTTTTTGAGTTATGAGGGGGTCAAAAGTGGCTCCAAATGGTTCGTGTTAAGATACACACGGTGCTGCTCGCCAGTTCTGTTTGCTTTTGAACTTGGCTGATACGCTGCCGCGTATCCAGATACTTAGCAATAAATTTGATTAAAGACGCCCCACTTGTCGGCTCTACTCGCCTTTACTTAGAAACTGCAATTTTATGATCAAATTTTTTATGTTTTCCGAGTCACGCGTCTATACACATGCGAGACCTCCATAGAATTCCAGATCAAAGGTCGCGAGAACCAGTTTAAGTAAAAAAGGGTAATGAAATAAAACAAAAAGCTCCATATTGTAAAAACCTATTATGTTTATACAACAAGGATTGTTTTTTTTTTACATAACACACATTACGATATAAATCACAAAGGAGAATGCCTAATAGGTACCTACCTACCATAGAAAAAAAGAAATTTCTCAAAAAAAAAAACAAGCATTATTAAGTAATAAAATAATAAACAGTTTGAATCGAGATCTTTACTAGCAAGCATATTTATATATTTAGAATATAGCGAAGTGACATCTAGTGGTAAAAAATATACTTACTTACTTTTAATGTGCTAGAATGAATGTAAGTTGGACAACAACTTTACAGCAAAATGATATTAAAAAAACATTAAATATATAAGTATCCAGTTTTTGGCAACCGGAACAGAAAACGTTGTCGCACTATTAATTTCGATTTTGCCAGTGGCCTAATTAACGTCTTTTTCAAAACTTAAGCTGTCGTTGACGTTTGAAACTGTTCTTCAAAATGAAAAGAGCACATAAAAATAGTTTTCGTACGAGTCTTTAAATTTTCCTTTCGCGTTGTATCCAGCCATATTTTTCTTTTTTTGTTATTTTTAGGCAACCTAAAACAATAAAAACAGTTTAAAATTAATACACTGAATTTACACTTGAAATTTGAAAACATCGATAATTCGATAAGAAAAATGCTATAAGGGCAACTCTAGCGCAAAACAAACAGATTTATATTTTCTTGAAATACACCAACAAAACTCACCAAAATAAGTAGTAAGCTACATTTGGTATGAATTCTAAGTAAACTATTCACAGGAAAACCAAAACACAAGGCATTTATTGTATTGTTTTGCAAAATAAATAATACGTACCGGTGTAATGAAATGTTTGGACGATTTTCGCTTTTTTTGATGCCACAAACTACCACACTGCAGTTAGACATGTTCCTTGTTGCTTTCTCTCACTTATTAATACCTTTTATTCACATGAAAGTCTCAAATTAAAAGACTTTTATCACAAAACACTGCAAATACAACTCGCGTTGACAGCTCACATACCGAGAAACCTAAATGGCGACCGGCTTCAATCATGCATTACGATGACGTCACGTTTCAATGTTGCCAAAAAATATGTCGAATAAATATACTGCTGTCTCTTTTTACATGAAGTATTGGAGGTAAGATAGAACAAGATGGCTACAGGTTTATGAGTACAATGTCGATTTAGCTCATATTTGTATAACCGATAGTTCATATAGAACAATATGCCATCTCCATAGGATTCAGTACTCAGAGGCTTCGCCACATAGATTAATGAAAGTAACCTTACGTTTTTTTAGGAAATCTTTACTAGAAGTTGACCTAGCATCCGTTTCTCTAAGTACCATACTTTCAGAGATTGAATTTTTAATTTTTGTGAGAACAAAAGTGACAGATGGTGACCATAATTTTTTACTTTTTTTAAGGACGGTATTATTATAACATAGTGTAAAAATGCGCACTCGCGACGTTCGCCGCGGTTATTTAGACTGTTTATTATTCTGACATCTACTGTCGAAATAGTTGACGCCTTTTTTACACTTTGTTATAATAATACCGTCCTTAAAAAAAGTAAAAATCGATGGTCACTATCTGTCAATTTTGTTCTCACAAAAATAAAAAAATTCAATCTCTAAAAGTATGGTACTTAGAGAAACGGATGCTAGGTCAACTTCTAGTAAAGATTTCCTAAAAAAACGTAAGCTTACTTTCATTAATCTATGTGGCGAAGCCTAGTCAGTAGAGTGTCCATCGTTCCAGCAGCGCCACGGTCTCCGATTTGCTTGAAAAAAATACACCATGCAGGCCAATTTTTTACCAGTCGGGAAAAAATACGATTGATTTTTCCCCCCCACTGGATCCGAGGATATACGGGGATTTCTGTGGCGCTGCTGGAACGACGTCGTCCTGGCAGCGCCCCGCTATTTCTCATTAATTACAAAAGCTATAATAAATCTAATAAGACACATATTTTTGGCTTTTTTTCCATTTCACATAAGCTAATGTCCACCTGTAAATGTCGACAGATTCAGGAGTAATCGTAGGTCACTTGGGGCGCTGCTGGGACGACGTCGTCCCAGCAGCGCCACGGCCGAATCTCAGCAATTCGATTTTTTTACTGAAAACAGTGTGCCTGTATATTTACTTCCTTCATCATAGAGTACGGAAAAAATTGAATTTCTACATTTCATCATGGAATAATGATTTTATAGGCATCGAAAAATTATAACCTCAAAAAAATTTTTTTTTGCTCTAACGCCTTTAATTGATGTATTAAATAGCATTTGCGCATTCTTTTATCTTCCTATAAAGGGAAAAAAATAAACCACTCTCGCAGCATTAACTATTCCAGAGAAATCCTAGGTTTAGATTGTGTTCATACATTTAGGCATCGTTCCAGCAGCGCCACACCCAGTACAGCATGATCCAGGGCACCTGTCACCAAACTGAGCATGCCAATATTTACTACTACCATAGCGAACACGGGAAAAAATCTGATAACGAGTATAACACAGCGAATTTCCGAGAAATAAGCCTTTGATTCAATATGCCATACAATTGGTACATTCGAGTAGAAAAGTTTTATTTAAATTCTTTTTAGTGCCACAAACTTGGGGGCTTTAAGCCCCCAGTACAGGCTGTCCGATCATGTTGGCCGACCATTATGATGGGCCATCGTGTACAGGGGCGGTTTGCGTGTGATTGCCGTCTGCGAGCAACGCAAACCGCCCCTGTACACGATGGCCCATCATGGTCGGCCAACATGATCGGCCATCCTGTACTGGGGGCTTCATACTTCATGTTTACCGGGCTTGTCAAGCATTGCATTGCATCATTGGGGCACAACATCGGTATCGCTATGCGGATCGCAGCTCAGCATTATTATGGTGCAAATAATGCAATGCAAGCAAAGTAATATTAACGTAATAAAGACCGTACGAGCCAAAAAAAACGTTGGCCATTTGTTTCCACATGCCATAGAGAAAGGTTAACCTATGGAGTGTAGGATAGAAGCATGATAGAAGTGGGTAAAAAACCACATCATCCATCATAGCCTGATTACACCTACCGAGTAGAGTGGCGAGACAAGTGCTCTCGGCTCGGCCGAATACTAGGTACATGTAAACACAGTACTCGGCCGAGCTCGGTACAACATTAACTCGGTCCCGTTAGATACTTTTGATTGGGTAATCGATACTTAGATTATTTGAGCCAATGACATATCATTGATTTGAGCCCCAAAAATAATCTACAATACAATGGGTGATTTTCTGAAAGCTCGCTCACTAGATGGCGCTGTCCCACCTCTATGCAGTTAGAAGGAACGGAACGTTATAAATTTTACTTTGACGCGACTTTTGTTACGTAAAACGGAACGTCAGACAGATGTTATTTATTTACCTTAATCTTTAAATTTACCTATTTCGTTTCTGTTCCTCACAGTAGTACCTATCAGTACTTATTTAATTTATTTTAAGTTTCCTTTGGGTTTTTTAAAGTAAATAAATTAAATATGATTCATACCAAACTATACCATGTACATACTTCGTTCAACGCCATCTAGTGAAGCATTTGGAAGCTTTTTTTTTAAATAGCCTCAGAAAATCGCTCATTAATCGATTCGGATCGATTATCCGGCAACAATCACTAACAAAATTTAATTAACGGATTTATTTGAAAATGAAATTGTATTAATTTTATGAGAACACAGAATCCTAAACTTATACTAGGCTCCTCAGTGTTATCTGATATGCAGTGTAGTCTCTTTAAATGATCTCGAAGATTTGTTAGGTACCTATGTTTCCACAAAGCTTTATTTTCTTTTTACAAGTTTTATTTTTCTTTTACAAGTTTTGCACGTGGCCTCCAGTTCCCCCTCTCTTCTCAAAATGCGTCCAAATACGAAATTTACTTTTTAACAACGACAGATAAATAAATAAGCAGCCCTAAATTACCGCCCAAATAACTCTACAATTCAAAGGTAACTGTACTGTCATTGTCATGTCACTATATGACACTACAGTCTGTAAAATTTGGCATGGTTGGAATAGCGGCTCATTTGTGCAAAGCAAAAAGATGTTAATGCTATTGGAATAAAGCTCAAGAAAAACCACATCAGATATTTTTTATGACAATGTAGCTTACGCTAGAAAATTAGACTCTATTCCTTGTGCAGAAGCAACGTTTTTCTTTGCACGAATGAGCTGTCATTTTGGCCATGCTGGGTTTTACTGTTAAGCCGCCAGTACCTTTTTAAACTTGTTCGTTCTAAAGTGTCAATGTACGATGTATTGGTCATGGTCGCCGACCATGGTCGGCCAACTTGTACTGGGGGCTTTACGTTACGTTACGACTCCTTGCCAGAAAGTTAAAAAAAAGCAAAACCATGTCTGATGAACGCCATCTGTTGAGTTTTTAGGAACTAACTTTTTTCTTTTTTAATCATCTGTTAAGCCCCCAGTACAGGATGGCCCATCATGGTCGGCCAACCAACATGATCGGCCATCCTGTACTGGGGGCTTCAGAAAATCCCTCATTATGACGTTCGGTTTTCCCCATGACTTTTAATGGGGACAAGGATCGGGACCAAAATTTATTAAATTTATTCAATTCAACGGGAATACAGGGCTGAGACATACATGGACAGACATACATATATGACGAATCTATAAGGTTTCCGTTTTTTCCCATTAGGCAACGGAACCCTAATAAAAAGTCAAAGTTAAAAACATAAAATGTAATAAGAAAATTATTTATTAACTTATAAAATAATGCACAAATAAGGACCATGTCCCAGCGTGTGTCAAATAATGCCACAAGATGATAATTACCTACTAATCTGTGATGGATTATTTTTAAATACAAAAACTTTTCTACTCGAATGTACCAATTGTATGGCATATTGAATCAAAGGCTTATTTCTCGGAAATTCGCTGTGTTATACTCGTTATCAGATTTTTTCCCGTGTTCGCTATGGTATTAGTAAATATTGGCATGCTCAGTTTGGTGACAGGTGCCCTGGATCATGCTGTACTGGGTGTGGCGCTGCTGGAACGATGCCTAAATGTATGAACACAATCTAAACCTAGGATTTCTCTGGAATAGTTAATGCTGCGAGAGTGGTTTATTTTTTTCCCTTTATAGGAAGATAAAAGAATGCGCAAATGCTATTTAATACATCAATTAAAGGCGTTAGAGCAAAAAAAAATTTTTTTGAGGTTATAATTTTTCGATGCCTATAAAATCATTATTCCATGATGAAATGTAGAAATTCAATTTTTTCCGTACTCTATGATGAAGGAAGTAAATATACAGGCACACTGTTTTCAGTAAAAAAATCGAATTGCTGAGATTCGGCCGTGGCGCTGCTGGGACGACGTCGTCCCAGCAGCGCCCCAAGTGACCTACGATTACTCCTGAATCTGTCGACATTTACAGGTGGACATTAGCTTATGTGAAATGGAAAAAAAAGCCAAAAATATGTGTCTTATTAGATTTATTATAGCTTTTGTAATTAATGAGAAATAGCGGGGCGCTGCCAGGACGACGTCGTTCCAGCAGCGCCACAGAAATCCCCGTATATCCTCGGATCCAGTGGGGGGAAAAAATCAATCGTATTTTTTCCCGACTGGTAAAAAATTGGCCTGCATGGTGTATTTTTTTCAAGCAAATCGGAGACCGTGGCGCTGCTGGAACGATGGACACGTCAGTAGAACCGAAAACGTCAGGCCCTCAGTTCATCAATTGTCAAAATAAAAAAAATCCAATTATTACTAAACTATTAACGTTTGCACCATTGTTTCTACGTTAGAAATTCCCAGAAGTGTTAAAGAATCAGAAATTCAAAGTATTTTTATGTATTTCTTTAGTTTACTTGCAAATTTGGAAGATTCATTATTGTACAAATTGATGAACTGAGAGCCCAAGCTAAACCTTTATAAATCTGTAACGGTATATTCTAGACAATTGAAAACTTCTGAAAAGATTTCAAGAAAACTTTACTATATTCGGATTCAAAAATTATTAACCATCAATGCTTAATTACTTTGACAGGTGACAGCAAATTTTTGACAATTGATGAACTGAGGGCCTGACTCATTTGGACATAGCAGTTTTAATCATAAAGTTAATATGAACGTCATTTCGTGTGTACCTTACTCCTTCTGGCTTATGAGCTGTAAAATCCTTCAGTGACGGATAAACCATTTCTTATTTTAGTATTCAGAACAAACGTAACGCAAGAGTTTATGAATTATTGACGTTTGAACAAGGGCCACACGACCTGACGCTTTAGATTATGGATGCTGAAAATAACAAAAACTAGCTAACGAAAGTCCAGTTTCACTCCCTGGCTGCTCAGTGACGCAAAAATAAATAAGATTTAACACACAAACATCATCCAAAACAGAATAGATCTCTTAATTATAATCGTTGTTCAAACAAGGGCCACACGAAACTGTGTGTACCAGATTTAATTTGTCAAAATATCGACAACCATACCATTTGGAGCCAAATAAAGTAGTCTAGCAGCGTCACGTTTGATATGTGACAGCATACAACACTTCAAATCCGTTCGCATTACAACACATCAATAGAAAAAGCAAAAACAATATTTCGACCCGTCAGACTGTGTGGCCCTTTTTAAAACCGTCACATTACGTAAATTTGGCGTTACGAATGTTGTAAAGCACTAAATAGTCAATAGAATTTCCGTCACTGAGGATCTAGCTTTACCTGGAACCAATCACTGCAGTAGTTACGATGCAATCCTTGATAAAATTTGTATGAGATTTTTAAAACAGGGTGACAACAATGTACGTACATTAATAGACAAAAAGCCTATAATTGTCCTGTTAGTTAGTTAGTTTTACAGCTTTGCATTCTAGCGACTAAAGTTACCTAGATATAAATAAATAAATATTGGACACCATCACATACATTGTTCCAATACCAAGGTCAAGGTATAGTAGCTTGAGCACTAGTATTATGGAAATTGGAAACAACGACGGGTATTACCACATACACCCAGACCCGAGGAAATATTGAAAAGTTCGTTTTCAACATTTACCCGACCGGGGATCGAACCCGGGACCTCTAGAGATAGCGGCACCTTGAAACCAAATAAAAATAATCCATATCCTTACTAATATTATAACTGTGAATATCCGTTTGTTTGTTTGTTACGCCTTTACATCTTTAAGGCTTCCACACACCAGATGCGTGAGCAACACGATGCGTTGCATCTGCAGCACGCTGCGGCATAAAGCAATTCACACCGGCATGCATCGGCGTCGCACACGCATCGCAGTGCATCTGCGACGCCGTGCGTCAGCGACGCCGTGTGTTGCTTTCGGATCGCGGTTGACATTTTCTTTCAATTTGTAATTCCCTTCCTATTTTATCCCACAAAAGAGAGTTTTTATCTTGTGGATCTTATATACATTTGTATCTGCGTACTATATTAATTAATTTTTCTCGTATTTCAAAATCTACCATGACAATTTGTAAATATTGACAACTGACGTGCCGCAGTCAGCGTCGGAGCTGCACGCAGACGCATACGTCACCGCTGTGTGTCCTCAATTGAGAAATCCTGTAGAATACAACGTCACAATGCCGGAGCTCGTGTGCGGCGTTGCCGTTCCGCTGCTGCGCGACCACGCCGCGGCCGTTTCGGTTTGTATCTCGCGGACTGCCGTGCGGCTCTCGCACGAAAACGCAGCGCAATGCAGCTGCGATACTGTTGGTGTGAACCTAAGCGTACAAATTCATATATTACAACTCATGACGCACGCACACGCAATGCAGCACGTCTGCGTGCGTTTTTGGTGTGTGGCAGCCTTAACTACTGAACTGCGGAATGGAATTGCGTAAAGTCAATCGTATTCATTTGAAAGTTCATTGTATCATAATAAATGTCATTCCATACAATGCAGCCGATTGAATACGATATTATCTGTCAAATTAATACGATCACCTGACGCAATTGCACGTACAGCAAAAAACTTTCCACGCAGACGAAGTCGCGGGCGTATGCTAGTTGGATATAATGAGTCACACCAATGATTGTTGTTATCAGCATATCTAAAAAATATGTAACTCGAGAAAAAAGAATCTGATTTTATTTTTTTCCTATCTTCAAAAATGACTGAGATTATTAAACGTTAAAGTAGGTACGGCCTCCGTGGAAAATTCGGGTGAACCAATGGCAGTACCGTGTGACGTCACATCGCAATTGAGAGTTGGCGCTTCATATAATCATATAATCGTTTGGCTATATAGTTGCGCTCTCACGGTTTCGCAATAAATTTATTTATTTTCTTATAGTCGATCAATGAAATGTTTAAAAATTTTGTATTGTGCCTATGTGAAAAAACAATCTTCAAATAAATACATGTTTTATTTTCATGAATCATAAATTAAATCAACTTTCATAATGGCGGGCGGTATTCTGTCAATGATGTATTGACAGAACACACATATAGCAACCGTCAAAACAAAATGTACTAACAACCATAACTGACTTGGTGGTCAAATATGCACCCTAAAAACTGACAGCCATTTCGATAATTTTGTACTGCTAGTGGCGCCTCCACCACAGAGTCAGATAAGTTTGTGGGATAAATGTCTTTTGGTATCGACAGTAGGTGACAGTTTTAGATTGCGCCTGCGCGCGGTCGAAATCGAATACTAATCAATTACCATAATCTTAGAACGATTAAAATGTCCTGTAACTAGCGCCAAAAACGCACCAGTTGCGCACAGATTGCGCACGGACGGACTCTATGTAGGTATAGTTGGACGGAAATCATCCGCAACAGCTGCAATCGGAGATGTCAGTGCGACATGACGTCATCGCAAGGAAAGCAAATTTACAAAAGCTGGTGAAACTTTACAACGCTGTAACTTTGGAAATCGTGGCCAGATTTCGATGAAACAAAAACTGTTATTACTTACACGAGTACGCGCATTAAATGCGCATTTAACGCGCAGTAATTTTTTTATTGATATTTTGATGTGTTGGTGTGACTTATTTTGTAGGTTTTGTATTATATCGGATCAAAATAATTTATCAGCTAAAAATATGGATATATCGATTTAAAAATATCAATATATCGATATTTTTTCAACAAGCCAGCCTGCCTAGCATGACCATCATTATATCACGCGATATGATATAGCACGTCATGCTGTCTTGCTTACACCTTAGTGGGGTAAGCCGCTCGTGCTAGGCCAGCAGGTATCGTTTGCACGTGCGCTTTTTTGAAGTTCTATCACACTCACACGTTTTTTTTAACGCTCGAAGCATGGAACATAATTATGTGACAATCGACGAGAATAAGAACTTTTTCCTTTGTAACGTCACATGACTACTCAGCTATGTGTTCGCACGGACGTCATTTTTACCGTTTGCCCGATTCTCCCGATGTGCGTCCAAGGTGGCCAGGTTATTTGAGATATGCCCATTTATCGCAAATTAGGCTATATTTACGCCAGAAGCTTTAAGCCTGATCCATGGGCCACACAACAACATAATTTATAGTACACTAGCTTTCCGCCCGCGGCTCCGCCCGCGTGGTATAGATGACGTTATCCCGCGGGAATGTGATATTTTTTCAGGATAAAAAGTAGCCTATGTTCTTTTCCAGGTTACAAAGTATCTATATCCCAAATTTCAGCCAAGTCCGTTTAGCCGTTTTGGCGTGATTGAGTAACAAACATCCAAACATCTAAACTTTCACATTTATAATATTAACTAGCTTTCCGCCCGCGGCTTCGCCCGCGTGGACTACACGACGTTATCCCGCGGGAATGTGATACTTTTCCAGGATAAAAAGTTGCCTATGTTCCTCTCCAGCTATGTGCTCGCACGGACGTTGTTTTAACCGTTTGCCCGATTCTCCCGAAGTGCGTCCAGTGTGGCCAGATTATTCGAGATATGCCCATTTATCGCAAATTCGGCTATATTTACGTTAGAAGTTTTAGCCTGATCCATGGGCCACACAACAACATAATTTATTGTACACTAGCTTTCCGCCCGCGGCTTTGCCCGCGTGGTATAGACGACTTTATCCCGCGGGAATGTTATATTTTTACGGGATAAAAAGTAGCCTATTTTCCTCTCCAGGCTACAAAGTGTGGCGACATCTGGACGACGCGCACACATGGACGCATAACACGGAGCTTTTACTATCGCATCAATAGATGGCGCTAGCAGTCAATCTCGGATTTAGTGAAGAACCTACATCACGCTCACAAAGTTTATCAAGTAACTTACAATATATAGAACCTCCGACATACAACCGTCGGACAGTTGTCCCCGGGCTAACAACCGTTAGCTCGGAAGGAAGACACACCATCAGTCTTCCTTAATCAGTTGCGCCATCTCTACAAAAGTATCTATGTTTCAAATTTCAGCCAAATCCAGTCAGCCGTTTTGGCGTGATTGTGTAACAAACATACAAACATCCAAACATCTAAACTTTCACATTTATAATATTATAATAGTAGGATTATTAGGATAGTAGTAAGTAGTATATTAGTAAGGGTTATACCAACTCTTCTATCACACCAATAACGCAACAAATGAAATTATTATACACACCAGCCATGTCCCCACCATAGATTCACTAAAATACGTATAAAATTCGCAATATTGTGTTATCAAATCAAATCCAATATTTATTTATTCACATAGACATAATAAGCATCACTTCACTACATAGTTTAAAACAAAGTCGCTTTCTCTGTCCCTATGTCTCTTTGTATGCTTAAATCTTTGAAACTACGCAACGGATTTTGATGCGTTTTTTTTTAATAGATAGAGTGATTCAAGAGGAAGGTTTATATGTACTTTTTATCCCGATATTCCCATGGGAACGGGAACCACGCGGGTGAAACCGCGGGCGTCCGCTAGTGTACTTATAAATCGTCAATATTTTCCTACTACCCATTCAAGACTTTTTAACTGACAAGAAGAACGGGCGCAATAAACTTGTCAGCGTTTCTCAGGTAACGACATTTACAAAAAAATCATATCGTTACTTATTACAATAATTGCTTAAAGCGTAAAGCACATATTATTATACAATATTATTAAATAACACTTCAGTGGAAAATTTTCTCATACCCAAATATTAGAATATTATCCTTTTAAACAAATGTAATGTTACAGGTTTAGGTACATTTAATAACCAAGCATTGTGGTCTTTCAGATTATCTTTGACTTCATAATAAGCTTTGCTGATGAGAGTCTTTTTAACATGTTTTTTAAATTCATGCAAAGGCAATTAAATTACATCTTGTGGAACTTTATTCAAAAAGGTTATGCCTTTCCCCAAAAACGAGCCTCTAGTTTTTTCTAGTCTAAATCTTGGAACAGTAAGTTTATTCTTATTTCTTGTATTTAAATTATGGACATCACTTTTCTTTACAAATGAATTAAGATGCTTTCTTACATAAACTAAGTTTTCATAAATGTATTGTCCTGTCAAGGTTAATATATCAATTTCCTTAAACAAGTCTCTTAAAGAATCTCTTCGCCGAAGATTGTATATGACGCGAACAGCTCTCTTTTGGAGTATCAAGATATTTCTAGCATTAGCTGCTGAACCCCACAACAAAAGGCCATAGGACATTACTCTATGAAAATAGCTAAAGTATACTAGTGTTGCCGTTTCAATATCAGTTAATTGCCTTATTTTTTTACTGCAAAAGCTGCAGAACTGAGTCTACTCAACAAGGCTTTAATATGTGGATCCCATTAAAGTCGTGAGTCTAATGTAACACCAAGAAATTTAGTGCTTTCAATTAACTCGACTACGACTGCGTTTAACATAATATGCAAATCAACCTCCCTTACATTAGGTAAGGAAAATTTAACACATTTAGTTTTCTTAGAATTTAAGGCCATATTATTAATGTTGAACCAATGAGCAACTTTAGAAAGAGCACTATTTACGTCGTCAGAACAATTATTACCTCTATCAACTTTGAAAATTAATGAGGTATCATCGGCAAATAGCACTGTCACTGTCTTACACAAATTATTCGCGTAGCAAGGTGGCTCATTTACGTAAATCAAAAATAATAAAGGGCCCAATATTGAACCATGGGGACGCCCATATTAATGGGGGCTCCAGCAGATGCGATGTTATTAACAACTACTTTCTGATTTCTTTTACACAAACATAATTGCATAAGGTTTACTGATGACATACTGGTTAATATACCGATATTTTAATATCAGTACCATACCAATACAGTTAATTTATAGTAAGTATCGATATTTTAGAATACCTAGTTGGTACCTATAGTACTAGTCTGATTTTCAATAAATCATTTGTACATATTGTGATTGAACTGTTATATCTTTGACATTATTGACATATTTGACACAAAATAACTTGAAAAATCGGCCAAGTGCGAGTCGGACTCGCTCATAAAGGGTTCCGTACCACTTAACGTACCGATTACATACACCTAGCAAAAATACCACTGTCATTCTATGCCAGAAAAAAATAACTTTGTTTTTCATAATATTCGTATGAATGACAAAGTTATATTTGCGGTTTTTGAAAATGTGTTATATCTCAAAAACTTGTAAAGCCTACTTAGCTGTGATAGTTTTCCTTTTAACTTTGTCATATGTACTACTATCGTGAATTTTTCACGTTTCCAGAAACAATTATTTGGCTGGTAGAGGGGGGAAACTTGACTCAAACAAAATTTTGCAATTTAAAGCTTAATAATTCACAAACAGATGCCTCAATCAAAAAACTGTCTTAACGTACCCACAACGTTTTTGAAATTGCTATCCAACAACATCCCACATTAAGGGGTAGACAAGAAAAAAAAATTACATACCCACTTCACGTGCAGGGGAGGTAACATAAAAAAAAATATTTTTCAAAATTTTACTTTACCACTTTGTTGGCGTGATAAATATGTATATTCATGCCAAATTACAGCTTTCTAGTACTAAGAGTCTATGAGGTAGACTGGGGTCAGACGGACGGACAGACGGACATGGCGAAACTATAAGGGTTCCTTGTTGACTACGGAACCCTAAAAATGGAAAATGAAGTATTTAGAAAAAATCTACCCGTCTCCAATGGGACTCGAACCCACGACCTTTCGTTTTCCGAGCGACTGCTCTAACCACTGAGCTACGGAGTCGTTCTTTATTCTATAAAATATTTCAAGCATTATTTATCAATACAAATACTTCATTTTCCATTTTTCAATAATAAAAATTTCATTGTGAATGCAAAAAACTAAAAATAAAAATAACAACATAACTTTTTTAATGTGTCACACTTTAGCGTTAATACTTACCTAAATCATAAATTGTTGAACAATTTACTGTAGATTTATTTGCTTAAAATCCTAATGCTACAATAGGTAAGCTTCATATATTCTCAGTAAACTTCAATACGATGTCCTCAAAAAATTACTTCGTGGTCACCCTAGCTTATTTTCATACTAATTTTAAACTTGAATTGCATCGTAAGTACTGCAGTGATTGGTCCCAGGTAAAGCTAGATCCTCAGTGACGGAAATTCCCTTGACTATTAAGTGCTTTACAACATTCGTAACGCTAAATTCACGTAATGTGACGGTTTTAAATAAGGGCCACACAGTCTGACGGGTCAAAATATTGTTTTTGCTTTTTCTATTGATGTGTTGTTATGCGAACGGATTTGAAGTGTTGTATGCTGTCACATATCAAACGTGACGCTGCTAGACTGCTTTATTTGGCTCCAAGCGAAGCGAAGAGTTATTAATCTATGTTGGCTCCAAATGGTATGCTTATCGATATTTTGACAAATTAAATCTGGTACACACAGTTTCGTGTGGCCCTTGTTTGAACAACGATTATTAGAGATCTATTCTGTTTTGAATGATGTTTGTGTGTTAAATCTTATTTATTTTTTCGTCACTGAGCAGCCAGGGAGTGAAACTGGACTTTCGTTAGCTAGTTTTTGTTATTTTCAGCATCCATAATCTGAAGCGTCAGGTCGTGTGGCCCTTGTTCAAACGTCAATAATTCATAAACTCTTGCGTTACGTTTGTTGTGAATACTAAAATAAGAAATGGTTTATCCGTCACTGAAGGATTTTACAGCTCATAAGCCAGAAGGAGTAAGGTACACACGAAATGACGTTCATAAGTTAATATACCTATCGGAAAGGTATATTAACTTTATGGTTTTAATGAGCGATTTTCAGAGAGGCCATTTAAAAAAAAAAAGTTTCCAATTCCTTCACTAGATGGCGTTGAATAAGTATGTACATGTCTATGGTATATTTTGGTATGAAACATATTTAAATTAATTACTTTTTAAAAACCCAAAGGAAACTAATAATATATTAAATAAGTACTACTGTGAGGAACAGAAACGAAAAAGGTAAATTTAAAAATTTAGGTAAATAAATAACATCTGTCTGACGTTCCGTTTTACGTAAAAAAGTCGCGTCAAAGTAAAATTTATAACGTTCCGTTCCTTCTAACTGCATAGGTGGGACAGCGCCATCTAGTGACTGAGCTTTCAGAAAATCGCCCATTGACTATTAGAAATTAAATGGAGTTTTGCTTAGGAATCAACTATTTTTTTACTAAATCCTCTGATAGGTCTCAAGCTGTTTCTAGCTATGGCCCTCCTTCCTTTGACAGATAAATAAGATGCCCCTTTTGACACATGCCAAAGTGACGTGATTAGGCATGTAACCATACGAGTCTGTGATCGATTCTCGCGATTAATCGATTAAGATTCTGAGTAACTAATCGATTATAGTAGGTTTGCAACTTATGTGGATTAAGACTAAAGTTAATATTATAAAATGTTAAAGTTACTATATAGGTACGTATACTTTTAATAAACATATGATTAAAGTATAAATTGACCTTTTATGTTATATAAACTTGAATCGAATACACTTAAATTGCATAATTTATATAAGAGCGAACGCGCACTTGTGATTTTTAATCGGGCGATAGTTTGCTCGTTATCGGATTCAGTATAGAGTTATATAGCAGTGGCAATCGTCAGTGCGCCTAAACTATCGACCGATCAAACTATCGAAAATGACTGGCCGATAGTTGTACGATCAAACTATCGCACAACTATCGTTCGGGCGGTAATGTGCATGAAGGACTACCTATGTGAGCGCGTGCACTGCATTCAACTAAAATATCGCCCAACTATCAGTAGACTGCGCATTCAGTATTGAACTATCGAAAATGACTGGCCAATAGTTACTACAACCTATAGATAAAGTTACAGTTATACAACTATCGGCCTGTGCATGAAGGACTATGTGAGCGCGCGCCCGGATTCAACTAAACTATCGACCAACTATCGATCGACTAAAATCACAAGTGCTCGCAGGTTCTCAAACCAAGCTATCGGCCGACGACAGTTTGATCATGCACGATCGTCTTACGATTCCGACTAAACTATCGGTCGACTAAAAATCACAAGTGCGCGTTAGCTCTAAAAGTGCAAGTAGAGTGCTCGTCAGATAAGTCTGCACTCGGTAAAAATCGAATACTAATCTTTTCTATAACATTAGAACAAAAAAATGCACTGTAACTAGCGCCAAAAACGCGCCAGGCACGTGCAGAGTTATCTGACACACACTCTATTTTAACTACAGCTCACAGCATAGATATGGTCATAGAGTAGCCACATTACTTATTATAGCGGCCTGTACACGTTGGCCCAACCATTGGCCAATGATACGTCGTATATTAACACTTTCGAAAGAACCTTTTTAATTGTCTTGTTCGTTCAAAAGTGTCAATGTACGATGTATTGACCAGTGGTTGGACCAACGTGTACAGGCCGCTTATGGTAAACGCACGCTTGTCCGATGCGAACGCTTCGAACAAGCCGTGTGCAAGTGCTCAATAGGGCGAAGAAATTCTTTACTCCACGTCACCTGCTTTTATTATATAAAGCTCAGGTTCGACCCCACCTTGAGTACTGCTCGCACTTATGGGCGGGAGCTCCTGAATACCAGCTCCTTCCACTTGACTCCATTCAGCGCCGTGCGGTTCGTATTGTCGACGATCCGAGACTGACGGACGGTTTAGAACCACTAAGTCACCGCAGAGATATAAGCTCTCTGTGTGTGTTCTACCGTCTATACAATGGGGAATGTTCTGAGGAGCTTTTTGAACTGGTGCCACCGTCACACTTCCGCCACCGCACCGCACGCCAAGTGTGTAGAACTCATCCTAAACACCCCCACATTCTTGACACCTGGAAATCAACAACTGTTCGGGCATCACGTTCGTTCCTACCTCGAACTTGTAAGATGTGGAATGAGCTTCCTCCAGAGGTGTTCCCTTTGTGCTATGACATGGAGTTCTTCAAAAAGCGTGTAAATAGGACCCTTAAACACAAAGGCTGGCAACGCATATACAACCCTTCTGGTGTTGTAGATGTCCATGGGCGACGATGACTACTTCCCATCACGTGGCTCGTCTGCTCGTTTGCCCCTTTTTAATATATAAAAAAAAAAGCCGAACGAAACGTGTTTTAAGAAATTTCTGGAAAGGTGAACGTGACGACGACGTGTCGACATGGTGAGGTGCAAGGTTGTCTAGGTTTTATTTAAAGAATTTTTCAATTTGTTTTTCATTCGGTTCATTCGAAACGTCCTCCTTGGATAAGTTTGCGTTTGCCTAGAAACCGTTTTATCGAAATCATTGTTGCCAATTCATAATTTCACTAATGCTTGCTTAAGTACCAATCTAGTTTTCACACAAAAAAGATCAATTTTACAAATTAATCTATTAAAGTGGTTATAACGATTATTTCGATAAAATTGAATGAAGCTGGAGAAATCCTGCACACAACGGTTACAACACTAGTATTTAAAAAAATAAAGACTGAGAACGTAACTGTTTTTCGATACGTTTCGTAGTTAATCGAATCTGCGTTTACTTTAGAATAAACGCAAAAATAATACGAGGAATACACTTTGCCTTAATTTATGATGCGTTCAAAAATGTAACATATTATTTTCATACACCTTTGATAAGTAATCAGCATATATTTGATTATTTGGTTTTCGTAACAAGTTACATTCTAGGGTCATTACCATGTGTCAAAACGGGCATCTTAATTTGTGACGACTGTAGTTAAAAAAAATTTACTAGATGGCGCTACCCCACTATAGCGACCTAACTTTTTCTAAAGAAGTAAACGAAAAAGTACCTAATAGAAAATAGCAAAGAAAATAGTCTGTCTGTAGTAAGGCGTACATTAAGCCCCCAGTACAGGTTGGCCGACCATGGTCGGCGACCATGACCATTACATCGTACATTGACACTTTTGAACGAACAAGTTTAAAAAGGTTCTTTCAAAAGTGTCAATGTACGATGTATTGGTCATGGTCGCCGACCATGATCGGCCATCGTGTACTGGGGGCATTAGACGGTCATGCAACCACCAGTCAATTCCATCACTAATGACGTCATGACTATCTAACTAATCGGTATAGAGGAACAACGGGCAGCGTTATGAATGGTTCATTTTGATTGGCTAAAAGAATCGAGACTGATTTCAAACTGACAGCAAAACCTACCGTCTAATGGGCGCCTAATAGGTAGGTCGTCACAAATTAAGATGCCCGTTTTGACACATGGTAATGACCCTAGAATGTAACTTGTTACGAAAACCAAAAAATAAAAAGAAATGCTGATTACTTATCAAAGCTGTTTGAAAATAATATGCTACATTTTTTAACGCGTCATAAATTAAGGCAAAGTGTATTCCGCCTATTATTTTTGCGTTTATTCTAAAGTAAACGCAGATTCGATTAACTACGAAGCGTCTCGAAAAACAGTTACGTTCTGTCTTTATTTTTTTAATTACTAGTGTTGTAACCGTTGTGTGCAGGATTTTTCCAGCTTCATTCAATTTTATCGAAATAATCGTTATAACAACTTTAATGGATTAATTTGTAAAATTGATATTTTTTGTCTGAAAACTAGATTGGTGCTTAAGCATTAGTGAAATTATGAATTGGCAACTTAGTCAACCTTGCACACCTCACCATGTCGAATCGTCACGTTCACCTTTCTAGAGATTTCTTAAAATACGTTTCGTTGGGCTCGTTCGGTGCGTTCGCATGGGACAAGCGTGCGTTCACCATAAGCGGCCTGTACACGTTGGCCCAACCACTGGCCAATACATCGTACATTGACACTTTTGAACGAACAAATTTGAAAAGGTTCTTTCAAAAGTGTCAATGTACGACGCATTGGTCAATGATTGGGCCAACGTGTACAGGCCGCTATAATAAGTAATGTATGTACCTACTCTATGAGCAGAAAAGCGCGGGAAACTTCAAGAAAGGCGGTCGTGTTTTTTCTGGCTTTTTGATTTTAAATTAATTATTTTGGATAGTGGGTGTAAATTTTCTTTATTTAACTGTATTTTTGTATAATATCTATTAATTTTTGTATATAGTTGGATATCTGGTAAGTTTTTTAATATATTTCTCATATGAACGGGCCCAACGGGCCCCACGACCCTGGGGGAACTATCCCCCAGGCAACTAACTTTGTTACTATTTCTAACACCTCTGACATGGATACTGAGGGATCTTTATTTGATACAGATTGTTCTGAATCAAATAAAAACCCAAAACGTAAAAGATCTTCTGCGAGAAAAACGTGCAAACACTGCAATAAAAAGAGACGAAAAAGTCAACTGAAACTCTCAGATGTAAATGATCTTACAGAAACTGACTGTCATTGTAATATTCCGACAAATATAGAACAACATTTACCAAACAATTCGGTGATTGAACCTTCACAATCCGTCCAAACTTCCGGTTCCCAAAACCCTCAAATTGCTGATCGTACCCCTGTAGCTAGGTTACTTTACCAAGCTTCAGATGCGTCGCCTTACATAGTTTATATACAACGGGAACTTACATCCCCTGATGAAAATGTTATATTACATCCTGTTGCTTTAGGGCGTTTTTTAAAAAGGCATACATTTAATAACATTGTAAATGGTAGTTTGAAAAAAATTGGAAGAAACAAAGCTTCAATTTCTTTTTCTCACTTTCTAGATGCCAACAATTTCATAAATAGCAGCTTTCTAAAGCAGAACAATTACAAAGCTTTTATCCCCACCCATAATATAACCCGGATGGGTGTAGTAAGAGGTGTCCCCGCAGATTGGTCTGAGGAGGATATCATGAACAATATTTCAGTTCCCATAGGATGTGGTAATATTCTTAGAATCAGACGACTGAAGAAAAAAGTAACTGTTAATGGTAAAATAGATTTTTCTCCAATTGAAACAATAGTTCTGACTTTTGATGGACAGGTTCTTCCAAAAAGAGTGTATTTATGCTATAATGCCTTACCTGTAAATTTGTATATATTCCCAACAATTCAATGCTACAAATGCTGCCGTTATGGCCACATTAAAGCTCAATGTAGATCTGTTTCTAGATGTTTTAAGTGTGGATCAGGACATTCTGGAGATAATTGCACAGTCGACGAAGAGGAAATAAGATGCTGCTTATGTACTGGTTTACATACAGCCATCAGCAAGAACTGCCCTGAATTTTTTAGGCAGAAGGCTATCAAAGAAAGTATGGCAAAAAATTGTATTTCTTATGCGGAGGCATTAAAGCTTCATCCTGCCTCTTACAAGTCATATGCAGATGTTCTTGCTTCCTCTCCTCTTTCACCACCTATCTCCAATTTCGTATACCCCTCTAATAATACTGGTAGCAAATTAAATGAAACAAGAAATTCTTACAAAAAAACAGTTTTTATTAAACCAAAATCTCCTCGAAACATCAGTAAAGGATATGACAAAACTGCTCATGAAGAAATATTAAATGACTTTAGAATGCCTTCGTCCCCCAATGGGAATGCTTTGAATAATAACAATACAGACAACTCACTTTCTAACTTACCCATTAGAGACCTTATAATTGCTCTCATTCAAACATTGTCTAATAGTAATATTATTTCCTCACCGTCCAACGCTGCACAATCTGATAAAAACTATGTTAATTTAAATAAACTGAATGAACTCTGTAGTTCAATGGAATTGCAGAAGTGTAATCAGTAAAAAATCTGACTTAATTCATATAATTAATAAGTATAAACCCTTTGTAGTTGCTCTCCAAGAAACCTGGCTTAAACCAGGTTTAAATTTTAAATTATCCGGCTTTTCATGTGTACGTGAAGACCGGCTTGGGCTAGACCCTACTGTTGGTTGTGGTGTAGCTTTGCTCATAAAACATCCATTGTTTTTTAAACACATTCCAATTCCTCATCATAGTAATGATTTTTCAATAATTGCTGCTGTTGTAAATAATATCTGTTTTGTTTCAATCTACATTCCTCATCCTGTGTCACACATTTATGATGAAATTGAAAATATTATAAAATCACTACCAAAACCCATTGTGGTTATGGGAGATTTTAATGTTCAACACTGCTCATGGGGTAGCTCTACGTCTAATCACTATGGCAGTAAAATGTTAGATATGTTACATGCTAATAATTTATGTCTACTTAATACTGGCAAAATCACTCGTAGAACCAAACCAGAGGAGGGTAGAAGTGTTCCCAACTTATCCATTGTCTCCCCTAGCCTTGCTTCTTCCTTAACATGGACTACACTTAGTTCCACACATGGCAGTGATCATTATCCAATTATAATTACTTTCTTAAATAGTCCACTAAAACAACCAAATATGAATCCTCCAAGATTGAAACATATATTGGTTAAGGAGAAATGGAATACTTTTAAGTTACAAGTTGAACAAGATTTACAAGAACTTCCAAACATTGATAAAAATAACCTTTCAACTTGTGCAAATGCTTTAACATCTTTATTAATAAACACTGCTAATAAAGTATTTCCCACTAAAACTGGTCATCCAAGTAAAATTCCATCTCCTCCCTGGTGGGATCAGGAGTGTACCATAGCAGTTACCAAAAGGAAGGAGGCTGAAATAAAATATAAGCTAAATTCTACAACTGAAAACTTTAATACCTTGTCATATCATATCAATAGTACTCGGAAATTATTTAAACAAAAGAAATGGGAAAGTTGGAAAAGTTTTTGCACTACAATATCACCTAATACTCCAGTATCTCTTGTTTGGTCCCATATTCGCCGGTTTCGCTCAGCATTCAAAGAATCCACACCCAAACATATTCCGGAACAATTAACTGAAGAATTTCTAGATAGATTAGCCCCTCCTTACGTACCATGTGGTAGTACACTTCTGCCAACCCCCTCCTCAACGGAACTGACAGGTCTTAGTTCTCCTTTCTCATTAGCCGAACTCAAAGGGGTTTTGTCCTATGTCAAGGACTCTGCTCCTGGCTGTGACAATATCCCATATTCTTTTATCAGTCACTTGGGGGATAGTAGTTTAATATACCTTTTAAATCTAATCAACTCTATGATGTTACATGGTGACATCCCTTGTGCATGGAAGATACAAGAGATAATACCTATTTTAAAACCGCATAAACCCATTGATAATGTTTCTTCTTATCGACCTATCGCTTTATCTTCAGTTCTTCTTAAAATTGCCGAACATCTAATCAAAATTCGTTTAGAATGGTTTATTGAAAGTAGAGGTTTACTGAGTGACAGCCAGTTTGGTTTTCGAAAAAATAAAAGTACAATTGACAGCATTGGCATCTTTACAACTGACATCCGAATAGCTTTCTCTTTGAATCAATCGCTTTTGGCTGCGTTTTTGGATATAAAATCAGCATATGATAATGTTGTTCTTAGCATCCTTCAGACTAAACTTATTAAATTACAAGTTCCACCATTATTAGTTAACTTCATCATAAATATTTTATCAGATAGAACAATCCGTATTTCTCAAGGTACCGAGAATACGAAGTCACGGTTAGTATGGAATGGACTTCCACAAGGCTCTGTGCTAAGCCCACTGTTGTACAATATTTATACATATGATTTAGATAGCTCCCTTCCTAATAGTATTCATACATTACAATACGCTGATGACCTGCTGTTATACTGTACAGGGAAATCAATCGAAAACCTATGTTCCCTCCTTTCGTCTTGTTTAGATTCACTAAGAACCTGGCTTGAAACTAACGGCCTTGAGCTATCAAGTTCCAAGAGCAGTGTGGTCCTTTTTTCTAGGATGCGATGTCCACCACCCATCACTGTTTATTATGGAAATTCAATAATTCCAACTAGTGACGAAGCCAAGTTTTTAGGCATAACACTGGACAGTAAATTAACAGGTCTAACACATTGTTATCAGGTTGTTGCCAAATGTGAAAGGACGCTTAATATTTTAAGATGTTTATCTGGTGTCTGGTGGGGATCTCATCCTTCCTCCTTGAAACAGCTTTACAACTCCATTGTTAGAAGCATTTTAGATTACGGGACATTCCTATTAGAACCCTGCAGCGCGCTCGGCATGAAAAAACTTGATATTATTCAGTCGAAAGCCCTCCGCATTGTTACTGGCGTTATGAAATCAAGTCCCACAAATGCTCTTCAAGTAGAGTGTTCTGATCCCCCTTTGAAACTTAGACGGCAGTACCTATGTGACAGATACCTTTTTCGAGCGTTTCAATTTTATAATCACCCACTGTATAATAAACTTTCCAAACTTTTAGAACTCGTGGAATCCTCCTCATACTGGTCACACAAACAAGTACCTTGTCTTGTTGTAAGTTTCAGTAAGTTTTGCTCCTTTCAAGCTCCAATTCACAGGTCATCATATCTTCCAATTTTTTCACAAAACTACGAATGTTTAATCTTATTTCCAAATATCCATTTCAACATAGATTTCCATAAAAATGACATCAACACTAAATACCACTTTAAATTTTTACTGTCAGAAGTATGGCGGGATTATCATCATATTTATTGCGATGCTTCCAAGTTATCCTCTGATAGTAATGTTGGTGTTGGAATATTCCATAAACAGTACCAAGTTATTCAAATGGTTAAACTTCCGCCCGAGTCTTCGGTGTTTACTGGTGAATGCCTTGGCCTTTTAAAATCGTTAGAATATGTGTTATTATTTAAATTAAAGAAAGTAATTATCTTCTCAGACTCAAGAAGCGCTCTAGAAGCTCTGCAAAAATTTCCTTTTAAAAGCAATTTAAGCTACCAAATAATTATAGAATGCCGAAATTTACTTCAAAAATGCTCAATAGCAGGTTATGAGATAAACTTTGTATGGGTGCCTAGTCATAGTAATATTCAAGGTAACGAAAAAGCTGACCAACTAGCAAAGGAAGCAATAGTTTCTGGGGATTTATTCCCTTACAAAAATTATTGCTATGATTTGTGCGCATATGCAAGGGTTTGTCTCAAAAAATCATGGGATAGTCAGTGGCACATAAGCAGTAAATACAAAGGCAGCTATTATAAACGGATTCAACCAGACATACCATCCAAACCTTGGTTTTGTAAAATGAAGCTTGGTAAAGTACCCACTACCATTATTACACGAATGCGACTTGGCCATACCTGCACTCCTGCCCATTTGTCCAGACTAGGAATCATTGATAATTCATTGTGTGAGTGTGGCACTGAATTGGGTGATGTAAATCATATATTTTTTTCCTGTCCCCTCTACGATCATACTTCCTTTTATGACTCCTTAATTTCCCTCAGTATCCCTCTTCCTACTTCTATATTGCTTCTTTTATATTCCAATGATATTTATGTTTATAAATGTATTTCTCTTTTTATATCCACTAATAATATTCAAATTTAATCTAAACCCCTCTTACACATCCTATATATATATTATAATCCTTCTTTCTTTTCCTCCCCACTATCCAATTCCAAATTTCCTTGTATATACCTAAATTAGTTTATAAAGATATAGTTTAGTTTCCCTACCTTTGTCATGGCTAATACCCAAACCGGGTGGAGCCAATAATAAAAAAAAAAAAAAAAAAAAAAAAAAAAAAAAAAAACTCTATGAGCATGTCTGTGCTGCGAGCTGTAGTTAAAATACTTGCACTTTTATATAAATGATGCAATTTAAGTGGATTCGATTCAAGTTTCTAGGCCATAAATGGTCACTTTATACTTTAATAATATTTTTATTAAAAGTATAAGTAGGTACCTATATAGTAAGTCTAACATTTTATAATAATAACTTTAGTCTTAATCCACATAAGTTGCAAACCTACTATAATCGATTAATTACTCAGAACCTTAATCGATTAATCGCGAGAATCGATCACAGACTCGTATGGTTACATGCCTAAGCACGTCAATTTGGCATGTGTCAAAACGGGCATCTTAATTTGTGACGACCAGCGATGCCAACCGTACGGTAATTACCGTATTTGTACGGTATTTTGAAGGCTTGTACGGTAATCTATCGTGGTACGAAAACCGTACGGTAATTTCAAAAACATTGGGAAATTTCGACAAAACGTACGGTAATTTTATAAAGTGGCTTAATTTAAAGTAATCCCTGCAAAAAATATCGATACCTGAGTACATAATGTAGTACTCGATACTTACTTTTAAGCCTGAACTCGAAATACTACAACAAAAAATTTCGAAAACAAAGAATCGAATCCTAGGGGGGGGGGTGCAAAGCGACTTTTCATACAACCATCCTGTACGGTAATTGTACGGTAATTTAGGGGTGCATTTTACGGTAATTCTGACAACACAGGTTGGCAACGCTGGCAGCGATGCCAACCGTACGGTAATTACCGTATTTGTACGGTATTTTTAAGGCTTGTACGGTAATCCATCGTGGTACGAAAACCGTACGGTAATTTAAAAAACATTGGAAAATTTTACGGTAATTCTGACAACACAGGTTGGCAACGCTGCGCGCCACGCAATCGCGTCAGTTCGATCGCTGCGCCCGCCCGCGGTGGTGGTGCGGTGGTCGAGCGTGCTGCGGTCGTACTGCGTATAGTTTTTGGTATAAAGGAAGTATAAAGGGTAAAAACGGGACCCTATTACTAAGACTCCGTTGTCCGTCTGTCTGTCTGTCACCAGGTTGTATAACATGAACCGTGATAGCTAGACAATTATTGTTTAACAGATGATGTATTTCTATTGCCGCTATAACAACAAATAGGTACTAAAACAAAACAGAATAAAATTAATATTTAAGGGGGGCTCCAATAAAGTAAACGTGATTTTTTGTCATTTTTTGCTCGATATTAATAATGGCAATAGGTAGACGTTTTAAGTATTTTCAGAATATTTAGTTGTACTTATAGGTAAGTACTCACTTTAAAAATAAATAATGGGGAACTTGCATTAAAATTATTTTGAGAAGTTATATTGATAATCCAATGATGATAGCCATTAAAAGTGCATTCGTGGAAGATTTATTCCAAAATTATTATTATTTTGCAAAATATTTTAATGTAAAGTTACGTAAATTGAAACGTGATTTGAAACACCAATCAGCGCGCAGTGACGTCATTCCATTAGTCACTTAAGCTGAGTTCAAAAACATATAGGTAATCATACATTCAAATCATGTCATAAAACATCAAAAATATCTACAAAATGGAAAAAGGCTTGACTAAATTCGACTCGCGAGATTTGCTTAAGGTTTATATGGACATAGTGCGGTGGTTATTTATGGAAAATTCAAATTTTTCAAGTGTAGAGATTGCTGTTTACTTTATACACTTTTGATGCAAGATCTAACGAGGTTATGATTTTTACGAATACAAGGTACTTACATCAAAATGATCTTCACAACATTGCAAGGCAGATTTTGAAGAGGGTGAATGTTGTCTTATATAGCTCCTTTCATCCACTTTTCTCTAAGTTTATGCTCTTGAGGCACAGTTAAAACTGCACACTCTATTTTGTGAGATTTAGCTTTACTTGTAAAAGAATTATCCATTGTAGTAGTAATAAAGTATCGTTTCCTGACTTTTTTGTATGTCAAATAAAACTGAAATAAATTAATTCTGTCTTACAAAAATAATATTTACGCGCCGTGAAAAGTTATGTGCATCTGAAAGGAGTGACCACTGACCACGAAAAAAGAAACAGGTTGAGAGCCTATCAGAGAATCTTTACGCGACATGAAAAGTTATGTGCATCTGAAAGGAGTGCCCACCAAAAGAGAAACAGCTTGAGACCCTGTCAGAGAATCTAGTAAAAAAATTGTTGATTCCTAAGCAAAACTTCAAATAATTCGTATTAATTCTGAGTTGGACACTCAGTTCAGCAACTGTTAAAAATTTACTGTCACCTGTCAAAGTAATTAAGGCATTGTGTGTTAATTATTTTTAAATTCGAATCTAGTAAAGAATTTAGCTTGGTCACTGAGTTCATACAATTTGTGCATTATCGAATCTCTCAAATTTTGCAAGTAAACTTAAGAAATACATAAAATAACTTTAAATATCTAATTGTTTAGCACCTTATGAAGAAATAATGGTACAAACGTTAATAGTTTAATAATAAATGGAATTTATCTATTTTGACAACTAACGACAAACGTTTGAACTGAGTGACCAACGTTTTCGGTTTTAATGACTAGGCTTCGCCACATAGATAAATGAAAGTAAGTTTAAGTTTTTTTACTCGACTGCGGCGGGCGAAGTCAAAAATTACCTGACTGCGGCGGGCGAAGCCCAAAAAGTGTTACGTTTTTGACCTGAATGTATGTGTTTCTGTTCCTATGTTCCCTCGTAACTACTAAACGGATAAACTGATTTTGTTAATTGATACGTCATCAGATTCGTCTTAATAGCCCGAGTGAAAATAGAACATCAATATTAACAAAAACAAAATGGCGGCTTTTAGGCGGCATATTATTCTGTGCATTGTAAAAGAAATATTTTTAAATCTCATAGAGTGGGGTAGGTATTAAATGAAGAGTTTTAAATAGCGATTCCATAAACATCTATAACTTGCAGTTTTGTAAATCTCTCCGTATTAATTTATCTAAAAAAGAAAAGAATTACGAATTTTTAAATTAGTAAGTTCTTACTTAAAAAGATGATTTATTGGCAATGAACTAAAAAGTCTAAAATAAAAACGTAGGTAATATTTAAAAAACTAAAAACACGACTGCAAAAATTTACCATTAAAAATGAAAAAAACCAGCTCTTTACTTCTCGGGTTTTTTAGTTTTTAATTAATTATTACCTACGAAATCTTCACTAGAAGTTGGCATATCATCCGTTTCTCTGAGGGTGCCATACTTTTAGAGATTGAATTTTTATTTTTTGTTAAAACAAAATTGACAGATGGTTACCCTCATTTATTACTTTTTTTTAAGGATTTTAAATGCCGCTATAACGTTGTTGTCCATCCTGTCATGCGACAAATATTGGAATGTGAAGCAAAGCGGTAAACGTCGCGAGTGCACAGGTGTGTGGACACTATGAAAATATTTACGAGAAAGTTCAAGGCAATGCGAATGCGGTCGCAAGTATAAAGGATGCAATGCAATGCAACCGACTATCCACAGTCCATCAGTCCACCTGCAGGCAATGGCCTGTCATTGGCCACATTCGCCCACACACCCACAGTTTTACATTAAGAGCCCGCTATATGCCAACGAAAATTAGATTGCTTTACATGATCGTCTGTAATATCAATATTAATGAAAAACTGAATTTCAAATTAAGATGCAGCAAACTTCAGGACTAACACTAGTGACTATGTTACTCAAAATCACGATTACATAAAATTTTGTCAATAGAAAGAAATTTCGAAGTTGCCTCCAAATCGCTATAATTAACACGATAAACAGCTAGTATTAATAATACATTTAAATAAAGCTTGAAACTTTTTAGTATAATTACACTATATAGACAAGGCAAGGCTTATGTTATATAAGGTCTTTATAAAAGACACTGAAGACTGCCGAAATAGACACTTTATATAAAGTTATTGTAACGACTTTGCGGGAAGCCGCTGTATTTAGTCATGTAAGTAGTAATAGAGTTGGCATGCCAAAAGGCGCTCGTTCTATAGCGGGGTGGAACAGGTACGTTCGCGGTGCTCATCGGGATGCTAGGCAAAAATTTTTGACATGAGTTTGCTACGGTAGGCCAGAACATGGTGCAGTTTTTAATGAAATGTCGGAGTCGATAAAAACATTCAAAGAAAAATTAAAATTTTGTCAAAATAACCAGGAACAAATTAAAATGAACATTCTAACGTTAAAACATAAAAATAAGGATTTTAAAGGATTTTGGCAACAAACAAAAAAGTTAAGCCCGAAACCGGGCGTCCCGGTGAGTATTGAGGGCGTCACAGATGCTAAGGACATAGCCAATATGTTTAGCGTTCATTTTCGGGTGGATTCTCCATTAGGGAATGAACCTGAAAAGGATGCTGAGGCCATGGTGTCAGGGGTGCCGGAGCGTATTACGGCTAAGCAAGTTACTTCCATCATTAAGGGTATGAAAAGAGGCAAGTCACCCGGACGTGACGGCCTCAGCATTGAACATTTTCAATATGCTGGGCCACATCTCCCGCGATTATTGGGGCTGCTTTTCACACTCTGCATTAGGCATTCGTATCTTCCTAGGGAGCTGATGAGGACGGTTATTGTGCCGATAATTAAAAATAAAACCGGGGATGCGTCCGACAAGGGCAACTACCGGCCAATCTCGTTAGCCACAGTCACCTCTAAGGTACTCGACGGCTTGCTTGAGAGACAGCTAAGTAAACATTTACACCTCCATGACGCTCAGTTCGGTTTTAGAACCGGACTTTCAACTGAATGCGCTATTCTGTCTCTTAAGCATACCGTTAAGTATTATACGGATAGGAATACGCCAATATATGCTGCTTTTTTAGACCTTTCTAGAGCATTTGATCTGGTTAAGTATGATATTCTTTGGGGCAAACTAAAGGACGCAGGAGTCCCTAACGAGTTGATTAATATCCTCACATACTGGTACGGCCATCAGACTAACCAGGTCAAATGGCGAAATGAGCTTTCTAGTGAGTATAGGCTGAGGTGCGGAGTGAGGCAGGGGGGGTTAACGTCACCTGCGCTCTTCAGCCTGTACGTGAATCAGCTCATCGTTGAGCTGAGCAATACTGGCGTCGGCTGCTCAATTGACGGTCAATGCATTAACAGTATAAGCTATGCGGATGACATGGTTTTGCTCAGCCCATCGATAGCGGCTATTAGAAGGTTACTGGGTGTGTGTGAAGAGTATGCAAAATTACATGGTTTGGTGTACAATGTTAAGAAGAGTGAACTCTTGATCTTTCAAGCTAAGGGTCGTAAGCTGCTGACGAGTGTGGCACCTATACTACTTAACGGCGTTGCGCTTAGTAGAGTGAAGGAGTTCAAGTATCTTGGTCATATCGTTACTGAACATTTAAAAGATGATTGTGATATAGAAAGGGAAAGGAGGGCAATGGCGGTTCGCTCTAATATGTTGGCCCGTAGATTCGCTCGTTGTAGCGTGGAGGTAAAGTTGACCCTTTTCAAAGCCTTCTGCCAAACCCTATATACGTGCGGTCTGTGGGTCAACTATACGCAGCGAGCCTTCAATGCCCTGCGAGTACAATATAATAATGCCTTCAGGGTGTTGCTGGGGCTGCCCCGCTATTGCAGCGCATCGGCGATGTTTGCGCATGCGCACACGGATGGATTTCATGCTGTGGTGCGCAAGCGCGTCGCATCGCTGTTCCGCAGGTTGCGGGGCAGCTCCAACACCATCCTGAAGATCATTAGTGATAAGCCTGATTGTAGTATCATGGGGCATTGCGTAAGAGCGCACACACTTATACCTGGCGTTCCGGTGGGGCGCAGGTATCTTAATTAATTATAATATGTCAGTGCATTAATAATTTATTTTTTAAATTAATTTAATTTATTTTGATTTGATTGAATTTAATTTTTGACTTGATTTGTAATTGACATTTGTAATTTATAATTTATTTTAATGATCTATGGACTTTGTCTGAATTAAATGAATTTTATTTTATTTTTATTTTATTTATTTTTTATTTTATTTTTATAAATAGTGCGCATAATTTTAAGGGGTCAATGTACATATGCATTCAAGCAACTTTTACTATGGTACCAACATTGAAATCGCAAAAAATATATCAGCTGTTCCATACATTTTAATCTATTCGATTTAATATTTTCTTTGAAACAGCTGATTTCTTTTTCACGTTTTCAATGTTGGTACTATAGTAAAAGTTTTTTGTATGCGTGAGTACATTGACCCCTTAAAATTATGTGCACTATTTAAGAAGGACCTTATATATTTTTGTTAATAACCTTTAAATATCCTTTTAAAAAAAAGAATTTCCTTTATTTCTTTATTCCGGACCGGCCGAATAGTGCCGGAGAATTATATAGAAATAAGGCAGCATTTACTTTGCAGTTGGCCGTTGCAGTTATTATTTTTGCAAGTGGCCTAGTGCGCGCACTTAAAAACCGAATATCAGGTGGCCTGTTCGACTAAGGACTGCAGGCGGCCTGCCTGCTGAGCTGACTGATACATATACATATGTAGTAAATATAACTCAGTACTTATATTTTCTACCAACATTAACATCTTCATTTAAACAATATATTTATAACAATGTAACAGTATATTTACTCCAGTGTGCAGCAGAAATAAATCAAGTATCAATATAATCAATCAAGCAACAACAAGTATTTTTGCCTTTGTCAATGTTAGAGTTCACAATATTTTAGACTAATGCAAAATAGGCATATTTTCAATCATCATGTCAGCCGAATGTCACCCACTGCTGGGCATAGGCCTCCCCCAAGGATCTCCACAACGATCGGTCCTGCGCTGCCCGCATCCAGCGGCTTCCCGCGACCTTGACCAGATCGTCGGTCCACCTTGTAGGGGGCCTGCCCACGGAACGTCGTCCGGCACGCGCGTATTTTCAATACTTATATGTTATTGCGTTTTACGTAAAGTTCACTGAATTTTTAATTACCTTAAAAAACAGTAAAAAATGATGGTAGCCATATTCTGTCAATTTCGTTTTCACAAAAATTAAAAATTCAACCCCTAAAAGTATGGTAAGTACTTAGAGAAACGGATGATAAACCAAGTTCTAGTAAAGATTTCGCTAAAAAACATAAGTTTTCTTTCATTTACCTATCTGGCGAAGCCTAGTCAGTAAAACTGAAATCTTTGGTCACTCACTTTTAGCGTTTGTCGTTAGTTGTCAAAATTTCTTGGTCACTCCTTTCAGATGCACATTGAAAAGTTTGACGTTCTAAGAAATGACGTCACGTCCGGCCATTGAGCGTTTACGCGCGGACTTTGAAATGTTAATTTTTGATTTGCATTAAATAAATAATTTAAGCATATTTCAAATTTTTCGCTTGTGATATCTTCATACAATCCTTAAATCTTTCAGATAGACTACATTTATGAAATAATGCAAGTTCCCTATTAAAATAAAATGAAGTTCATATTTAAGGAGTGTTCCCCTACAACAAACGTGATTTTTTCCTGTGTTTTGCTCGATATTAATAACGGCAATAGGTAGACGCTTAAAATATTCTCAGAATATTTAGTTGTATACCCACTTTAAAAATAGATAATTACCTATATTAAAATAAAATTCATATTTAAGGAGGGCTCCCATACAACAAACGTGATTTTTGCCGTTTTTTGCTCGATATCACAGAATAAATAATTGTCGATATTAATAACGGCAACATGTAGATGCTTAAAATATTTAGTTCTATTTCTTATTCGGAATCAGAATCCTTTTTTTTCTGGACAAAAATAAGTAGTACACGATGAGTACACGTCTTTCAACAGCCCGGTCGGTCGAAAACTGAAGAGCCGGCGTCACGCCAGTCAGTGGGGAAATCTGGTTGGCTTAAAACCATTTGGAGTGACGCCACAGTTTTACGCCACAGTTTTAGGACAAAACTGATCGTCAATGTCCAGCTTAAGACATGGTGAAATAAATAGACTTTACGTACTTCAGTGGCACAATCTTTTCTGTTCCGGTGACAAAGGCGCTATGCGCTACTTCTTTCTTTTTTCTGTAGAAATTTAACCGGCCCTGACTTCTAAGACCTTCAGCCGCCAGCAGCGCTATGGTTGGACATCAACTTGACAGCACAATGACATAAAAAAACACGCTAGTTTCACATTTTACCAACACCCGTACGCATGGAAGCAAAGCAATCCGCAGCACAAATTATATAGACTAGTATCCGCAGATCTGACAGAAGAAAAACTTTACCACACAGATTAATGGGCGATTTTCTGAAAGCTCAGTCACTAGATGGCGCTGTCCCACCTATGCAGTTAGAAGGAACGGAACGTTATAAATTTTACTTTGACGCGACTTTTTTACGTAAAACGGAACGTCAGACGGATGTTATTTATTTACCTAAATCTTTAAATTTACCTATTTCGTTTCTGTTCCTCACAGTAGTACTTATTTAATATATTATTAGTTTCCTTTGGGTTTTTAAAAAGTAATTAATTTAAATATGTTTCATACCAAAATATACCATAGACATGTACATACTTATTCAACGCCATCTAGTGAAGCAATGGGCGATTTTCTGAAAGCTCAGTCACTAGATGGCGCTGTCCCACCTATGCAGTTAGAAGGAACGGAACGTTATAAATTTTACCTTGACGCGACTTTTTTACGTAAAACGGAACGTCAGACAGATGTTATTTATTTACCTAAATCTTTAAATTTACCTATTTCGTTTCTGTTCCTCACAGTAGTACTTATTTAATATATTATTAGTTTCCTTTGGGTTTTTAAAAAGTAATTAATTTAAATTTGTTTCATACCAAAATATACCATAGACATGTACATACTTATTCAACGCCATCTAGTGAAGCAATTGGAAGCTTTTTTTTTTTTAAATGGCCTCTCAGAAAATCGCTCATTGGAAGCTTTTTTTTTTAAATGGCTTCTCAGAAAATCGCTCATTTCAAAAGTCTTTTTTAGGCTCCATGAACTAATCCTTTGCCATAATATGCTGAAAAAAGTAGGTTGTGTTAGGGTTACAGCGCCATCTAGTGCATCGAAAAATAACTGCAGGAAACTCTCCCATTAGATTTCGATTTATTGATTTGTAGATCAATTTGAATTGTTGGAAAACGGACATTGATTATTGTGATTTGATTACGATTATTGTTATTTGAAATACCTAGAAAAAAAAAAATAGTAATTTATAGGTTACTTCGTGCTTTTGAAACCGATGAGGACCGCGAAGCTCGGTTAACGATTAAGTCACAAAAAGCTGAAGGCTCGTTAGATGGCGCTACTTTCGCTATTTGGTAGTTTTTATTTTTTTGTTAATTATTCTTTGTATCTTTGTAACTCAAAATACTTTTTGCGGCTTCTATAAATAAATATTGAATTTTCGAAACCAACACTTAACTATTTGTAGTACAAAAATCATCCAAATATGTTCAATATGTTTTTCTGTCATCCAATTTTACTAATCACTCACACATGGATACTATAAATCCGAGTTTCTAGTAACAAAACATTTCGATCCAGCTATAAACGACAATGTGGCCTAGCGGTCTATATGCTTGACTCAGGCATCAGAGAGTTAAGTTTCAAAACTCAGGAAGCTTTTTTTATATTTATTATTGTTTAAAAAAAAAACATTATTAATTTAGATGTATCAATTGCAACAATTGCAATTGCATTATTATTTTTTAAATAACACAAGTAGTCTATCAACTAATGCTCCAAAAAACGTATACAGGGAAAATAATGCTTGGAACACCATTTTTAGTGTTCCTTAGCCGAATGGCCAAAACTGGAACCCCTATAGATTCGTCATTTGTCTGTCTGTCCGTCTGTCCGTATGTTACAGCCACTTTGATCCAAAACTATTAAGACTACACATTTGAAACTTGGTAGGTAGATGTATCCTGTAAACGGCTTTACAATTTTTATACAAAAATAAAAATAATAACCCCATACATAAAACTGAAACAAAAAAAATTTTACCTATTCGTGTGGGGAGTCTATAAATAGGTCTTCAAAAATAATATAAAAGTTTCTTTAACCATTTTTAGGGTTCCGTAGCCGAATGACAAAAAACGGAACCCTTATAGATTCGTCATGTCTGTCTGTCTGTCTGTCCGTCCGTCCGTCCGCATGTCACAGCCACTTTTATCCAAAACTATAAAAACTACTCAGTTGAAATTTGGTAAGTAGATGTATTTTATAAACCGCTTTACGATTTTAATACAACAATCCGGGGGCTTCCGATACATGAAGCTGAAACCGAAAAATATTTTTTTTATCAACCATATTCGTGTGGGGTGTCTATAGATAGGTCTTTAAAAATGGCATAAAGGTTTCTCGAACCATTTTTTCTCAAAGTCAATATTTTGAAAGATAGAGCCTTCCAAAGCGATAAAAAACTTTTGAAATAAATTAGTGAAAAATCTAGAAAAAATATATACTGTACATCTTTATAATAACTTTCAACGAAAATTAGTTTGAACGAGATGTAGTAAGCACTTTTTGAGATATAACACATTTTCGAAAACCGCAAATGTAAATGAAAAACAGTGTTATATTTTGCTGACGAAAAATGATAAGTAGGTACCTAATAGAATTTTGGCTTGGTATAGGCAATCGGTACGTTAAGTTGGTACAGAACCCTTCCTGGGCGAGTCCAACTCGCACTTGGCCGATTTTTCCTTATCTATACTAATATGGAAAGATTTCCTGTATTCCCGTTTTGTATGTATTCAGGTATGTATGTATCAGGTATGTAGCGAATAAATTCAAAAACTACTGGACTGATTTCAAAAATTCTTTCTGCTAGGTACATTATCCCTGATTAACATAGGCTATAGAATATTTTGAAAAAGTTAGGGATTCGTATGAAAACTTCAATAATGTAACTCAAGGTATGTAAAAAGATACCAAAAAAAACCTATATACCTCGCGGACCGAAGTATGATAAGGGGCGTGTGCACATCTATGAGATAGATAACTGCAGCACTTTCTTTTAATTGTAGACATAGGTTTCCATAGTAAAATGTATTTCTAACAATCTACACAATCAACTTTCGTAATAAAATAGCATAATATTTTAGTTTTGAAAACTGACAAGGTTCGATTTCCCACTACCGAGTACAGACCGACCCATTTCCGAGTCGTGTATTAGTTTTTTTGAAAATCATTGAATGCAGTTTTCTAAACTCTAATATCGACGACATGGTTCCATAAAACAAATATATCTCTATCTTTTATAGTTTCAAACTTTCCCATACTGACCCGTTGTCCGGTCCGGTCTAATGTTGTCTATCTATACAAAGAGGAAAGATTTGATTGTTTGTTTGTTTATTTGCATCGAATAGGCTCCTTACTGGATCGATTTAGAAGATTCTTTCACCATTAGAAAGCTACATTCTTCCCGAGTGATATAGGCTAAATTTTATCCCGATATTCCCACGGGTACCGGGTACCACGCGTGTGAAACCGCGAGGATCCGCTAGTATAGAATAATATTGAATGTTATAATTAGTGTATAATGTTGTATAGACAATGGTACGGAACCCTTCGTGCGCGAGCCCGATTCGCACTTGGCCGTTTTTTTTTAAATACTAGCGGCAACATTTTGATAGGCAACCAATGACGTTTTATTAATAGACACGTTACACTCGAATAAATTGCATTTTAAAATGGCGAATTTCGTACTACACGTTAAAAGAAACCAAAAAGAAGCACAAGTTTTCAAAATATATTTATCTCTTCCTAACAACAGGCATTTCCCCCAACGGACTCGCTGTCACACCGTTTTGTCACACTGGTGTGACTACGAAGAATTTTTTTCCTATTTTTCACACTGGTGTGACTACGAAGAATTTTTTTCTCATTTTCCACACTGGTGTGACTACGAAGAATTTTTTTCCTAATAGTCACACCATTTTCAAAAAGTCATACTTGACGTAAATCACTTGATAATTTGATACCAGTTTGATACCACTTTGATACAATATACGTAATATGATATTAAATTGATTATTATATTAAAATATTATTAGCTGAAAGTACCAGGGTTGCATAGCTAACCAGCACGCGTAGCATGACAAACCCGAGAAGAGTTTTGTCTACATCGAAAGTCTATAATTGACAGCCAAACAATAGGTTTGTTTACGATGAAATGTAGTTTTTGACGTTTCGATGTAGACAAAACCTTTCTCGAGTTCGTCATGCTACCCGTGCAGGAGTTGTTTTAGATGTTTTGAGTTTTATAGGCAGCAGCATTTTAAGTAGGTATACTCGTAATAACTCCTGGTTGCTTAGGCTGCCCTGGTACTTTTTGTTCAATATTTTTCCAATATGCCTAGTGCCTAGTAGGTACTTCATTCGACTCAGGGGGGCTAACTTATCCTTTATGCAGTAGTAATGTGGGAAAAAAATCTCCCGTGTTAGGTACTACTAGTGTGTGTCAGATAACTCTGCGCGTGGCTGGCGCGTTTTTGGCGCGTTTTTGGCGCTAGTTACAGTGCATTTTTTTGTTCTTATGTTTTAGAAAAGATTAGTACCTACATAACACAGGTAAAAGTCCATATTAAATTTATCCTAAGGTTGTTATAGCTTGTAGCTGACTGTACATAAATAAATGTGCTGACTGTACGTAAAATCGGAAGGTGCCAACTCGCTTGCGCTCACGAGTTTCACACTCGCGAGTTGACGAATAAGTCACTTTGCAATCCATGTTATAAAATATGCACATACAGGGTATTTAATTTCCCCGCACTAGTAGTGTGACAACAAGTCTCATGTTTTGGTAGCTTACTAATATTCACACCAAACAGTGTGACTACGAAGAAAAAAATGCTTCGTAGTCACACCAGTGTGACAAAACGGTGTGACAGCGAGTCCGTTGGGGCATTTCCGCATATCTATCTCTTTTTCACCAAAATAATGGAGACATACACAAACCCCTCTGTCAAAAAGAGATAAACAATTATTGCAAGCACTGTCTTATGTGCCAGTTTTCTGTCTCTTTCATGCGTTCACAAAACTTTACAACCTTACTCGCTCATGCATGTCGAACTGGCAACAGCGCAAAAGTCATCACTAACTATTTACAATTTAATTTAAACTAGCGGCCGCCCGCGGTTTCACCCGCGTGGTTCCCGTTCCCGTGGGAATATTGGGATAAAAAGTACATATAAACCTTCCTCTTGAATCACTCTATCTATTAAAAAAAAACGCATCAAAATCCGTTGCGTAGTTTCAAAGATTTAAGCATACAAAGGGACATAGGGACAGAGAAAGCGACTTTGTTTTATACTATGTAGTGATTTATAATTTCAATAATTACGTATGAAATGAATCAATTTTCTTGTCTTTTAAAGATCCGGCATAGTTTTTGCAACTTCTCTAAACACAGGAATGCATTAAGTTTATTATTTGAGGCGTAATCGAAAAATTGTTGCAGCGCGTTGACACGACAAGGGTCTGCGTATGACTGATTAAACTTCGGGCAATTACCTTACTTTTTCGTCGCCACTTTTTAGTTCAGATAACGTATCTACATATAAAACATCATTGTAGGCAACCCTATAGATATATATTCTCCTAATCATTAATAGAAGTACGTAAAAATTAGGTTATTAGCAAAAACTCGATGAGCGCACTAATTTGCAGTGGGCAGTGGGATCTAGTACTAACTCAAAAGAGAAGTATGTAAATTATAATTGACACAAACCACATGACACAAACGGAAGAGCGGCATCGCGCGTTGCGCGTCTTAGCCGCTTAGCCGCATGGAACGGCAACGTCGCAAATTTGCTCGAAATGTTTGTATACGTATTACGTACACGACTAATGTCACACACACATGCGTAAGTTTCATGAGAATTTAGAGTTGATTTGTGCTATAATTCTGAATGAAAGTATGTAAAATATTCATTTCGCGGCTACTTAAACATGAGAAAAGACTATAGAACACATAATTTACCATAAATGGTGAATCCTAACATAGTTAAAGGTGAACGTTTTTTGTATGGTAATCGTTTGACCTTAACAAGCAATCGCAAGCGCAACACTGAATCCCGCGCTTCCGAGACCTACACCCATTACACACACATAATACCTTGCGGTCACTGGAAAGAAGTGTAGATTACACATAAAATAAACAAATACAAAAGTCACTTTACCGTGCGTTCGAAGTCGCGGGCAACAGCTAGTCTAAAATAAAACTCCTTTAGATATGAAAAAATATAATATTTAAGGTAAAAACAATTATTAATGAATCTAACGAATGCTACAAATAAAGTGAATACATTCTACAGTTTTTCATAGCCTAAAGTTCTGCCTGACCACATACCTACCTAAATACCTACATATATTTTTAATAGTTATTATATTTAATCACTAGCGGCCGCCCGCGGTTTCACCCGCGTGGTTCCCGTTCCCGTGGGAATATCGGGATAAAAAGTACATATAAACCTTCCTCTTGAATCACTCTATCTATTAAAAAAAAACGCATCAAAATCCGTTGCGTAGTTTCAAAGATTTAAGCATACAAAGGGACATAGGGAAAGAGAAAGCGACTTTGTTTTATACTATGTAGTGATTTAAAATCTAAACTGATTTAAACATCGGTAAAAATCTTTGTACCTAAGTATTTATTTATTCTAAAAGCTAGTTTATTTCAATGAATACCAATTATGTACAATAAGTACTTAATTACTATACGTACTATGTTTCCATGTTTATTGAGAAAAAAAAATATCAACTCCTGTTTTATACAGAAGTGAAAATAAAAATAATGGACACTACCTTAACTGTATCAAACAAATCATTCAATTCTTATCTACTATAGTAACCTATATTAATAATGATGATACAGGCAGGATGTTTTCGATAATCAACAATAATAAGAAAACAATCTTCCTCAAATGTGTTCCTAGATATCACATACTTATCTACAATAATTCATAGCTATTAATTACTTCGTTAAATATTAATCAGTAATTACTTCGTTACTATCAACAATACTACTCTTTATATTTATTTGTGAAAGTTCCAGCTTCATTTGATTATGATGAATATAAATATGTTTCGCCAAAGACTGCAAAGAAAAGTTCAAGCCGCAATGTTCGCAGTCTTTTTGAGGCGAGGAAAACGTTTGATGCCCACCTTTACGCAAGTGTGTCTCATATGTACTTTCAGTCAAGAAGTGTATTTTACATTCATTGCACTTATATATAGTATTACTATATGCGTTAAGACTAATTTGGGACAGATTCTCTTCTGATATTCTATAGTTCGTATCAATAACTGCGTCTGCTTGTGAAGCGATATTTTTTATGTCTTTCTCCAAAGATGTATTTCCATCACACACATCTTTTGGTTCTTCTGTTATATCGATAATGTCGAAATCGGCTACATTATCGTCATGATGGTTATTTTTGTGAAATTCAAGACATGTTTTCTCAAAATATAATTGACATTTTTCACATTTGTTTTCTTCATTCACAGAATTAAGACATGTATCAACATGTTCTCTGACATTCTCACGTTCTATGAAATGCATATTACAAATAGAACAATTATACAATTCTATAATTTTATTTTTTCTTTCGTTCATCCGAATGATATTGAATTTATACAAATATTTCTTATCGCCGTGGTGTTTTAATAAATGATTGAATAAATCCTTTGGTGTAAATATAAGTGAACATTTAGTGCACGTCTGTCTAGTAATCTTTAATTGGCAGTGTCCAAAATGCGAATGTATACTATGTTTGTCCAAAAAACACAGTTTACAGTCACATTTATATATTTTTGTGATTCTCACTACAATAGGATTCTCGTTAACCAAAGTCTTTTCTTTGTTAGTATTTAAGTTCTTTTCTAAATTTACTTTTACTAAACTAATATTTTCCTCAATCTTATTTGCGTTTTGAACTTTGCTATCGTCTCCTTTCGGTGTGTTCGAACTTTCCCCACGTGTTTCTTTCATCAACAAAATGTTAAAGTTATCTTTTAGAAAATACGGATCACTATCGTGCATCTTATTGTGGCGGATTATTTGTTTTTTTAAGAAATTAAGATTACAAATAGTACAAACTATTTTGGCATTATTATCTAAACAATCGTGTTCCATTTTGGAAAGTTTGGATTTTTTTATATATATGTTACATTGCATGCATTTGTAGAATGTATAGTCTTTGACTATGCCATCATACTTAAATGGCAAGCCACTAGACTCAGATTTTGTGTCATCGTTTTTACCAAAACGAATTATTTCCATATTACTGTAACTAAAACTTTTAATAAGCGCGTGTTTCATCATGTGTGACTTATAGCCAGCATTTAGTATGAGAAAATCGCAAATAGCACACTTTTTTAAATCAAGTTTGTTACATTCATGAATACGACATTGGAATCTTTCGAAAATACCTTTACATTTTCTACACTGAAACATTATAAATTTTTTGCAACTTTTAATAATATGCATATTATATTTTCTATCTCTATCTCGGTTGAATATTATTATTTTAAATGCATTAACTGTAAGTTCAGTTGTATTGTTATGAACCTTTTCATGTGACATGCGAAATACATGTGATACAAAAGGTATTCCACAGTATGAACAAATATGTTTTCTCAGTTTATAACATGAATTCTCAGTATGAGTAAAAATTGCATTTGGATCAACAAACATGGCACAAACTTTGCATTGGTAAACAGTTACATCAGACACTCCCTTCTGACTAACCGTCAGTTTAATTCTCCCTTCTTCCTTATAAATAGATCGATTTATAATTGACTGTGTTATATGCGTTTCTATATTTTCAAATAACTTTTCGATCCATAGTTTGTAGTCAACAGCAAAATAAACAGCGTCGAATATAAGAACTTTAAAGCCGTTGTACGACCTCTGTGAATCATGTAATTTTTTATGATCATAGCAATTTTTCTGATCATATTTCATTTTACATTCAGTACATGTTAACATTCTTTTATTCATATCAACGTCGGCATAGTGATCCTGGCAATGTTCTACGGCTTGGTCAAAATTAAGGAGTGTCATGAAGCAGGATGAACAACAATAAACGAAATTGCAGAGTTCCAAATCTGTGTTTTTCTTTATCCGAGGTTTTATTAATGTATCTGTTCTGTTTACTTTATTATCTATTTTAGCAGTAAATAAATTGGCTGATTCTATAACTGTTTCTGATTGATTATCATTTTTGGGTTCCACCAATCGAACTTGTTCACTTTGAGTAGCTTGGATCACTTGATCATCCATAGGTGGTTGTTCCAAGTTATCAAAACTCATAGAATCATCATTATCATCATAAGTCTTATTATGTAGAATTTGTTTAACTTTAGTTTTCAGGCATTCTGATTTATTTATCAAAGCACTACTGAAGCTTTTCGTATCATAATGGTGGAAAGAAAGATGTAAATTAAATGTTTCATTAGACAGTTTGATGTCACATATGGGACAAGTTAAGAATTCACTTTCATTGCACACATGATTCGTAATGGCCGTTTTAGATATAAAGTGGACTTCACAGAATCTACATTTTGGATACTCAGGTATAGGCGGTAGAATACGCTTATTGGTTTTGATATCATAAAACTTAAAATCTTGTAGTTTCAAGTCTTTCTCCTCTATATGTCTTTTTCTATGACATTGCAATGATTGATTTGTCATAATTAAACCACAATACCTGCAGACATGTTTCACCATTTGTTTGCAACGGCCGTCTTTATGTACAGTACGCAAATATGATGAGTGAGTTATAAAACATTTGCATGCGTCACAATAGCTCATTTTTAGCGAATCTTCGGTTTTAACTTCAAACTCACGCCGTTTTGAGTTGTTGTCTAAGGTCTTAATGGTTTTATCGTCAATTTCTTTTTCAGCTTCAGTAATAATAACATCTGAAGTCACAATAGTAAAATCTGCCAAGGACTGATTATTGGTTTCATGTTCATAGTCATGACTAGACCGTACACTCTTTTCTAGTAAAATATCACAAGCATTGCAATAAGAAGACTCGGTTACAATTTTGCCACAAAATTTGAAATGATATGCATAGCCAACATCGTTAAAGTGAATAGCACACTTTGGACATTTGTATAAAACTCTCGATAATTTAGATTCACTTAGCTCATAAACAACAAATCCATCAGAGTAGAAATGCTGCTTTTTATGAACATTTTCGTCTTGCTTTTTGAAAATTTTCAAACAGGTTTGGCATTTCCAGTTAATTAATAGTTCCATATGTTCCGAATGATCCATTGCAGATCTGCTTGTTAAGAAATGTATATCACACCTCTTACATCTGAACAAAATTCCCTTTAAGACTAGGTCTTCATTTTGTTCACAATCCATATCAATATTATTTTCATTATTTTTAGCACTATCAACATCAATTTTCATTTTCTTTTTCGACATATGTGTTTTATGGGTATTTTTACGTTTTCCTTCATTGCTTTCTCTAACTTTATCACTTTTGGTTTCAGACATACCATCTTGATAACTTTGTATTTTTTCTTCGGGCCGATTACTTGATTCACTATTTTGAAAGACTCTCCTACTTTGTTTCATTGCTAAAATAAATTCTACTTTGGTTAAACTAATTATGGTTTCAATTTTAAATGTCTTATTTAACATTTCTGTGTGTCGGAAATTTAAATGGCAATTATATTTACGGATATTGTCTTGTTTTACAAAACAAAATTTACAACAAGGGTCAAACATAACTTTCTTCGCCAAAATCACATTATTATCTCTATGCTTCTTTGCCAAATGAGAGTGATAAGTTTCAGTATCTTCACAGTAATATGAACAGTAATAACACCTATACACGTAAATAGCATCATCCTGATCTACGCTTGTAGTTATGATTTCTTCATTTTTATTGTTTTGCTCCATTTTTCTCTTGTCTAGTATAAGTTTCCTTCTCGTAGTACAGGTGTCCTTGATTTTCTTTTTACTTTCCATGAGCTTTTCATGTGTTTGTGGGCTAATGGAAGATGATTGCAAAACATTGTAAATATGATTAATTAGGCTTTGCTGAGAGGGAAACAACTTCTTGCAATGATAACATCTACTGTTAGATAAAATATTACTTTTGTTAGTTTCAGATTTATTTGCAACAGACTTGTGTTTAAATGTTAAGCTTAACCTTGATTTTTGACTTGTGAAAATATTTTCATTGTGAATATTTCTCATATGCCTTTTCAAAGTACTTGCATAAGTAAAATAAGTTTTGCATTTATCACATTTGTGTTTTAATAAATTGACGGGTTGTACTACATTTGTTATATTTGTTGCATTGCATTCTCTCTTCTCATGAACTGTTTTATCATGGCTTTCGAGATCAATTTTCTTGGCGAACAATATCAAACATATTATGCAGAACTTTCCACTATTCTCCAAATAAGTTCCAATGTCACTTAAATTAACCTTTGCAGAATTTAATTTTAGATTTTCTTCGCTTTCTTCATGTTGTTTTTGAAATATTAACCTTTGAACAGGTCTTGAGCCCAAAATTATCTTGTTTTTAAAAAATAGAGGAGTTTGTTCTGTTTCTGATTTTAGTGTTAAAGTTTGGGTTTCGTCATGATTCTTTATATCTGCCACAAATATTACATCATCCGAGTCTATACTTTGAGAGTTATCGCACTTAGAGTTTTCACTAGGTAAGATGTTTTTTGATTCATCATCTACTTCAGACAGTGCAAATGCTGAAAAAGATAAAAAAGATAAATTGAACTTTTTCTTGTACAACAGGTTTGAGTAAATTAATGAAGTTACATGTATTTCATTAGCATTTGGCTTGCTGTTTACCTACCTTTATTTATAATCAATTGCAATGAAGTAATTAGAGAATTGTAATAAAATACTTTACAAAAGACATATTGAGGAGACAATACCTTGATCATCAAACAGTGATATTTCTTTCTTAATAACAGAAAGATCTGGAAATATACTTTTAATTGCAGGATTTTCCAGGACATCATGCTCTTCAATGTCAATATCATCATCCATTTTGGAAGCTGGAAAGGAGGAAGCTTTAATTGGCATCATTATTATTTTCAGAAGTTTTTCAGTAAGTATTTTAAATTTGAGGTTTGAGGCCTCCTGATTCACAAATGTTTGACAACAGAATAGGACCAGAGAACAATGGAAAATCTATTGTGTCTCATTTCTGGGGCGTTGAAGGATTAAATAATAAATTGAACAAAGCCCATATTCCAAGTATCAGCTGTTTATAGCAGTGCAGTGAGCAGTATATATTTTAAGCAATCTGGTAGATAGTAGGCAAACAAAAGCATTGTACGTAAATTAAGAACTTTTAAATTAAATACAATCAGGCATACCAATAAAAAGAGAAGAGATGATAAGGTAATAAAATCAAATTGTGAGTCAACACCGTTTACACAAAACACAATTTACTCAATACAAGCAGACAACACAGAGACCAGCTCCACCAAAGTCCAAAGTAATTAAATAAATATTGAGCAAACGCGGAGCAGGCGCCGCCCGCCGGTACTAGCTAGGCAAAAGTTTAGGTTATAGTTCTTGTGTATCTATCAAAATACTGAGATGGAAGAATCAATGAATTAATTAATATTCACTGATTCCTGGTTGCATATCTTGGTCACATTCCTGATACATTGGTCTATCTGCGCTTACGTTAAGTTAAGAGCCGAACATGAGCGGAGAACCAAACGAGCATGAATTCGTGTAGTGTGGAGTGGATCTAGAAACCTCGAACGAGCGATTGCCTCGTTCTTACTGTCTGTGCACCTGCACCACCAATTGTCGGTTTTTCAACGAACACCAAGGGATTCGCATCGCTGTAGATCAGTGATCTTAAAGGTTATACGTTCATACTCCATATTTGACGCCGCGAAGAACGACGCGCAGGGTGACTACGCTCGTGCTCTGCTCGTAAGTAAGCGTAGACCCATCGTACCCACCATATTCGAGCATTCGCAAGAACTGTACCGACCGAACTTTACGTTTTTAAGTGTTAGAGTTGATCGAAGTTTTACGGTTACAAAATTTATCAGAGCCTGCAATACCCTTAGACACTCTTTATGTACAAAAAACAAATTCATCATACTAACCTAGTTCTAAAATAACAAAACAAACAAACAAACAGGCAAATTCAGTGTACAACAACAAACAAAACACACAACACAAGTCACAACTCTTTTTTTTTTCAAAAACACCAAAGAGTATATAACAGTACCATAGATAAAAGGCCCCACAGACTATCAGTTTGCCTGTCTGTTTAGGCGCCCATTAGACGGTAGGTTTGCTGTCAGTTTGCTATCAGTCACGTCACGATTCATTGAGCCAATCAAAAATAACCATTCTTAAAGCTAGAAACACATTTCGCTGGCGCACCGCAGCGCAGTCGACCCGGGTGTGCACACTTTACTGACTTTACTAGTGTGGCGCAGCACGTCCTGACGAAATGTTTGATCAGTGTCAATCGAGTCGTTGCCGAGCTAACATCTGCATTATGTTTTCTTCTAATTTTGAAAACATTTTCTGTTCTTACTTGAACATATTAAATCCAAAAAAAAAATATGTTGATGATTACGATGATAAGATGATGATGAATGAATACGAGATGCAATTTATATCTATACTAATACTATAAATACACTTTGTTTGTTTGTAATAGATAAACTCAAAAAATACTGAACCGATTTTAGAAATATTTAGTGTAATTTATTTTCAAATCAGAATTATACATTTTTTTTGTTATAAAATTAAAAAGTATAGTGTACTAAAACACTTTAATACTGTTTTAACAGTATAATTAACAACCCTACATGATAATGAATTGGTGACTCTTCTAAACAAAAAAAATATTTTTTAAATTGGCCCATTATTGACGGAGAAATCGGAGAACATAAGTAGTAATAAATATGTAGTTTAAAAAACTATAAAAACACACTTTTATAGGAACAGACTAAAAAGTACAAAATAACCATCTATTCAGTAACTGAAATTGAAAAGCGTGGTGCGCGTTGTCAATATAATAAGTACTTGAATGCATGCTTTGCAAAGGGCGCACCACGCTTTTTAATTTCAGTTACTAAATAGATGGTTATTTTGTACTTTTTAGTCTGTTCCTTTAAAAGTGTGTTTTTATAGTTTTTTAAACTACATATTTATTTTTTACTTTTTAGTTTAACAAATGGCAAGCTATGGATGGGGATGGTAATCGATTTCACAGTCCATTCATGTGTCTGCCCACCCCGTAAACATTATAACTCAAAGGCGTGATTGTAAGTATTTAGTTTTACAAATTCAAGTGGAGTCTATTAGTTACCAGATGCGCGAGCCGAACCCTTACTTCCTCCCTGCTTCATCAGACACTCACCACCAAGTGAAACGAATAGGTCTCATCAAAACGAAACAAATGAGCACAAACTCGAGGTGTTTCCTATTGGTCATTAAGGAGTGTCACTGGCTTCTTTCCTGCTCCATCATCAGACCCTCACAACCAAGTGTAGCGAATAGGTCTCGTCAGAACGAAACAACGGAGCCTAAACTCGAGGGGTTTCCTAGTGGTCATTAAGAAGTGCCACTGGCTTCCTCCCTGCTCCATCATCAGACCCTCACCATTAAGTGTAGCGAATAGGTCTCATCAGAACAAAACAAATGAGCCTAAACTCGAGGGGTTTCCTAGCAGCCATTGAAGAGTTCTATTGCCCACCTCTTGACTCCATCATCAGATCAGCTTGATGGTAGCAAATTATTGTATTGTCATGGGATTTATATAGACTTGTAAAGTTTCAAATCAATACGACAATTAGATGTAGGTTAAAATTGAATTCCAAGATTTTCTTACATTGTGACTTAGTTACAAGTGAAGCTAATAAAAGTGTGGTAAAAAGCAAAATGCAGAGCTCCGCTGCGCAGTCCGCTACCGAGCCATCTGACGATACAATGCTAGAAAGTGGTGGGGGGCCTGGCGCAACCTATTTTTTTGAAAAAAATCCTTCATTTTCAATTTTTCATTATTCCGCTGTCTCTCTTCGCGTCACAGCGTGCGAGGTAGAAGGATACCTTACCAGCGACAGCTTCGCTTATATGGTTGCTTTAAATTGCTGAAGGGTCTATATAATTAGTCATATTAATAGAGCTTCGGCATTAAAATTGCTAAAAATTAACGGTGTCATCATCATGTCAGCCGAACCACGCCTACTGCTGGGCATAGGCCTCCCTCCCACAAGGATCTAAATCATCATCATCCAGCGGGCATAGACATGTTGTATTAAATAGAAAAAAAGCATAGATAATATTAAAATATAATAAAAGCCTTCAGTGCACATCAAACATACTACGCTACCCGTTGCATTTATTTAAATAGAAAAATAATAATATCGTTAACGAAAAATTACCATTCAAAACATTTTTAATATAAGTAGATTACATTTTCGTAAAAAGAATGCATTTTTAAACTTTTATTCATTAAATTAATTTTACAAAAGGTTTTTTACATACTACCACAGATAATATAATACTATACTACTTACAACAATATCGATAAGAATATTAGAAACCATGCTTTGCAGCCCTACAGTCGTCACAAATTAAGATGCCCGTTTTGACACATGCTAAAGTGACATGATTAGGCATGTAACCATACGAGTCTGTGATCGATCCTCGCGATTAATCGATTAAGGTTCTGAGTAACTAATCGATTATAGTAAGTTTGCAACTTATGTGGATTAAGACTAAAGTTATTATTATAAAATGTTAAACTTACTGTATAGGTACATATACTTTTAATAAACATATTATTAAAGTATACATTGACCTTTTATATTATATAAACTTGAATCGAATCCACTTAAATTGCATAATTTATATAAGAGCGAACGCGCTCTTGTGATTTTTAATCGGGCGATAGTTTGGTCGTTCTCGGATTCAGTATAGAGTTATATGGCAGTGGCAATGCTGGCAATCGTCAGTGCGCTTAAACTATCGACCGATCAAACTATCGAAAATGACTGGCCGATAGTTGTACGATGAAACTATCGCACAACTATCGGCCGGGCGGTAATGTGCATGAAGGACTATGTGAGCGCGCGCCCGGATTCAACTAAACTATCGACCAACTATCGGTCGACTAAAAATCACAAGTGCTCGCAGGTTCTCAAAACCAAACTATCGGCCGACAGTTTGATCACGATCGTCTTACGATTCCGACTAAACTAGCGGTCCACTAAAATTCACAAGTGCGCGTTAGCTCTAAAAGTGCAAGTATTTTAACTACAGCTCACAGCATAGACATGGTCATAGAGTAGCTACATTACTTATTATAGCGGCCTGTACACGTTGGCCCAACCATTGGCCAATACGTCGTATATTAACACTTTTGAAAGAACCTTTTTAAACGTCTTGTTCATTCAATAGTGTCAATGTACGATGTATTGGCCAGTGGTTGGACCAACGTGTACAGGCCGCTTATGGTGAACGCACGCTTGTCCGATGCGAACGCTTCGAATAAGCCTAACGAAACGTGTTTTAAGAAATCTCTGGAAAGGTGAACGTGACGATTCGACATGATGAGGTGTGCAACGTTATCTAGGTTTTATTTAAAGATTTTTTTTTTTTTTTTTCATTCGTTTCATTCGAAACGTTCTCCTTGGATAAGTGTGCGTTTGCCTAGAAACCGTTTTATCGAAATCATTGTTACCAAATCATAATTTCACTAATGCTTTAAGCGCCAATCTAGTTTTCACACAAAAAAGATCAATTTGACAAATTAATCTATTAAAGTGGTTATAACGATTAGTTCGATAGAATTGAATGAAGGTAGAGAAATCCTGCACACAACGGTTACAACACTAGTATTTAAAAAAATAAAGACTGAGAACGTAACTGTTTTTCGATACGTTTCGTAGTTAATCGAATCTGCGTTTACTTTAGAACAAACGCAAAAATAATACGCGGAATACACTTTGCCTTAATTAATAATGCGTTAAAAAATGTAACATATTATTTTCATACACCTTTGATAAGTAATCAGCATATATTTGATTTTTTGGTTTTCGTAACAAGTTACATTCTAGGGTCATTACCATGTGTCAAAACGGGCATCTTAATTTGTGACGACTGTAGTATTTTTCAGGTCTACGGCAGAACAAGACAAACATATTAAATAAGGTAGGAGAGAAAGAGAGAGACCTTGCCAATATGACATCACGGCGCTCTGAAAATTGTCATTATCTTAGTCGCAACTTAGTCGTTAGTTTAACTTGACCTCTATGAAAAATAATTTGAAGGGATATGTGAATAGGTCAAAGACTTGGTCAGTACCTGACTGAGGTCAGTACTGAAACTACGTTGACATGCATTGTCACTTATCAGTGCTAAACATGAAGTTTGACTTAATACTCTGAGGTAACTGGAGCTCTCACCCTGAATAAAAAAGTGTCCCCAGCAAATTTGACATTTATGTATGTAGTGGCTGTCAGCTATCTCATGCCCCCAGTACACGATGGCCGATCATGGTCGGCGACCATGACCAATACATCGTACATTGACACTTTTGAACGAACAAGTTTAAAAAGGTTCTTTCAAAAGTGTCAATGTACGATGTATTGGTCATGGTCGCCTGACTATAATACTGAGGTAACTGGAGAGTGCAGTACGAAAAATTTTTTGTCCACCAAAAATTACACAGTGGCTGTCTTCCGTCTCACCTACACTTTAAAAATATACGTATGGTCATATGAGACAGCTGACAGCCACTACATACATAAATGTCAAATTTGCTGGCGACACTTTTTTATTCAGGGTGAGAGCTCCAGTTACCTCAGAGTATTAAGTCAAACTTCATGGACTAAACCATGGGGTCGAATGCCTTGTATGCCACTGATCTCTATTATACCACTGGATAGGCTGTCTCCAAGGAATTTATGCTGTCTCTATACAAATGACAGCTCATTTTGTGTAACAATTTGAAGCGCTACTAGTGTCACTACGAGGGTGCTGAGAACTAATTTTGACGTGAGATTGTGACAGCCGCGAGATTTTTAAAAGTATTTATTTTATTTTGTGTTATTTTGGTGTGATTTCATATTTAATTCTGAAAGATATTGTGAAAGTTAAGCTCATAAACATGAGGAAATGTGTGTTTGTAAAACTCGGTACGAAAAAAGGGAGAAAAAGGTCATTTCACAGGTGAGTGTATTAAATTGTTGTTTTTAGTCAAAATTGACCTAAAACTGTGTGTAAAGCATTTGATTACTATCTGAAAACTGTTTGCAATGATATCTTATCAATATCTAGGCATTATAATGAAGAATTTTGAGAGAAATACGAAAGAAATGTTTTGTTTATAATTCACTAGTGATTGACAAATTCTTATCGATAAAATGTCGATATTCAATACCAAAAGTTGATAGAGCTCAGGCTGATTCAGTACCTGTTGTACACCCGTCTTTCGACATTATGATAGTACCTAGCTCTCCGCTCGCGGCTTCGCCCGTGTGAACTACACGACGTTATACCGTGGGAATGTGATATTTTTGCGGAATAAAAAGTAATAAGTAGCCTATGTTCCTCTCCAGTAGACAAAATATCTGTCTTAAATTTCAGCCAAATCTGTTCAGTCGTTATGGCGTGATTGAGTAACACATACTTCCTACTTTTATAATAAATCGACCTCGCATAGCATGTGGGGTCGACCCAGGTTTTTTTTTTATGCTACCCATATTTTTTTTAAAGAAGTAGTTTAGTTTTAGGATTAGTTTTAATCCTAAAACTTAACTAATTAATTATTAATCCTAAAACTAAACTACTTCTTTAAAAAAATATGGGTAGCATAAAAAACATAAAACCTGGGTCGACCCCACATGCTATACGAGGTCGATTTATTCGACAATTGAAATTCGAGTCTTATAATACGTATGCAGAAAATAGTCGTGGTTTTAGTAATAAATCTTTTTTTGTTTTAAATTACACTTGTAGATCTTAATTAAAATTTGATCAATTATTTTTGCAGATTTCCTTCCGAATTGAATCTAAGAAACAGGTGGTTAGAAAATATGAAAGCCCTAAACTGATCCCCGAAGGAAACAGATTCACTTTCTTCAAAACATTTTGACACCTAGTGTTTCTTCACACATAACACCTTTTTTTTTTAATAAACTTGTTACTTGAGCAGTACTTATTTCTGTTTTTTATTTTGTATAAGCTACCCCTTTATAACATGAATTAAGTAATATAACGTCAATTAAGGCTGTAGTTGTGTGTGTCAGTAAACGGTACGGATACGTACCTTGTAGTACCTCGATGGAAAAAAGAGTACCACAGTATTTCAACAGTTTTATCACATTTTTGGTGGCCGAGCTGCAACGCATAGGACCCAACCCGGCCACGCTTCTATCGAAATAAATAGTAAGTTTATGATGCATTTTTGGTGGCCAGGGACCGGCCACCAAAAATGTGTTTCACTGATGAAATGCTGTGGTACTCTTTTTTTCCATCGAGGTACTACGAGGTACGTATCCGTACCGTTTACAGCCTTAATTGACGCCGCCGCCGGCGCCGTGGCCGGGCCAGAACGTAACACACGTATTTACAAACAAAAAAGTATTTAAGTATATATTATCCGTTATCAAGTTCATGTAGACAGTTTCTTAAGAAATTTACTATGGGCTTAGATTGTTAAAAAATATATATTTATTATGTTTATTATCATCGATATATTATCATTACCACAGTCGACCTAAGAACATCACTAATGTTAGTTCCAAGTACTTTCGTATCTGCCTACAGCGCCAAAATGGCGATACTCAAATGATCACAAAAATATTTTACGTCAGCCAGTCCAGTGGTAGGTATAATAGAGGTCAGGGGGGCTACCGCGTATCTTTATGGGTATGAACTTCATACGTTTTTGGGAACTTTAAGTCAATTTTATAAAGAAAATAGCCGCTATCAGTTCCTTGTTTTGTGACGTCGGGTGTAACGATAACTAGCTAGCAACGTTCAATAGAGCAAAGCAGCAAAAATCTATCAAAATAAGGAATTCAAATGACAGTTGAAGCCCATACCCATATCCATATTTCTTAGCCGGTAGCCCCCCAGTGCTTGTATGCGGTATCTATTGGCGGTTATCTGTGGCCGCGATCGACCACACCATGAAGCTCGACTTAATACTGAGGTAACTGGAGTTTTCACCCTGAATAAAAAAGTGTGCCCAGTAAATATGACATTTAGTATGTAGTGGCTGTCAGTTGTCTTATATATAAGTATGAAATGGTCATGTATGACCATACGTATTTTTTCAAAGTGTAGGTGAGACGGAAGACAGCCACAGTGTAATTTGTGGTCACGAAAAAGTGTTAGTACTGCACTGTCCAGTTTCCTCAGTATTAAGTCTAGCTCCATGGGGTTAGCTGTACCCATGAAGTTTGACTTAATACTCTGAGGTAACTGGAGCTCTCACCCTGAATAAAAAAGTGTCGCCACCAAATTTGACATTTATGTATGTAGTGGCTGTCAGCTGTCTCATATGACCATACGTATTTTTTTAAAGTGTAGGTGAGACGGAAGACAGCCACTGTGTTATTTGTGGTATTCAAAAAATTGTTCGTACTGCACGCTCCAGTTACCTCAGTATTAAGTCGAACTTCATGGCTGTACCAAAGCCATCTTCTATCTCACTCGTTGCACAAATAATAGCGGGCCATGGCTGTTTCTCGGCTGCTTGCGCCCAAGAAATTTGTGTGTTGTTGTAGTATGGAAGCCACACCCTGAATTAAAAACTGAGGATGAAAATTTGACAATTTCTTTTTGTTGGGGCCCCTTCATCTCTTTCTTAGTACACAGAAAGAGGGTGTCCACAATTTCTTTTCAATCAGGACTTCGTTTGGGACTTGGGTAGGGAGTGTCAAGCGGGAACTCAATATTTTTATGTTTTAAGCTTACCTATGGAAAAGATTTTGACCGCGCGCAGGCGCGGAAGCGGCCGTGGAAGAAATGACAGTTTTGTATCATACGACAGTCAAAACGATTTTCCGTACAAAATAACCATTTCTAGGTATCCGTACCTCAAAAGAAAAAACGGAACCCTTATAGGATCACTTTGTTGTCCGTCTGTCTGTCACCGTGGGGCAGCAGCCCTACGAGATGTAGCCCGGGGAAAGAGCAGAAACTCGAACCCGCACACGCCATCGGCGGAAGAAAACCAGAAGAAGGCCGGGGTTGGATCTTAAAACAAGTCGCCTTCTTTGAGGTTAATTGAGGCTGTGGAGGTGTTTTTGGGCTTCCCATAAAATGCTTTAAAGCAAATTTAGTTGCCGGAAATGAGTAAATTTTTTTATAAATTTTTATAATATTTTTTTTACGTGAAATGAAACGTTAATTATGTACTGCATTTTATGAAATATGTTTTTTAACTTGAATTTTGCGTGAAACGAAACGTAAAACAAAAACCTCAATTTTGATTAGTTGACTGACATAACATTAGACAGATTGCGTCATTCATTCCATTGCTTTTTCGTGTGAATGTGCTAAGTACTCAAACTCGTGTTATTTTCATAGTGGTAATTTTCATTCTGCACCGAAGGGGGCACTATGGGACTGGGACTTAGAAACCGTAGACCGTAGGTCACGTGATAGGTGCGAGAAGCGTAGCGACGAGCGTGTTAGGTTGACATGAACCCAGCGCGCGAGCCGAGCGAGCGAAGCGAGCGTGCCGCGGCAGCGGCCGGCGAAGCGCCAGAAACGACTTTATGCGTACTCTCGAGTGAATTTTGAAAGTCGATTATCTCGGAAACTAATAGGCAGCAGCTATTTTCATACTTACTAAACTTCTATTGCTCATAACTCGAAAACTACGCAAGTCCGGTAGGTGGGGTTTGAAAAGGAGGGTCACCTCCCCCTCCCCTTCGTCCTCCCTTCCAAAAAACCCTTATTGAGGCGACTTGTCACGATTTTCATACTAACTTCTATCGCTAATATCTCGAAAACTACGCATTTCCGGCAGGTGGAACTTCAAGAGGGGGGGGTCCCCTGACCCTCCTCTCTCCCACCCACCTCCTAAAAAAACCCTAGCGAGGCGACTTATTTTAAGATTTTTACTTTCCACCGCTGAAAATAATATTAGGAAAAATAGTAAAAACTTTTGGTCGTTCATCAAGTCCAAGACGGATTCCAACACTATCCCGGACACGCTTTTTTTGATACATCGGTTGGTTCTGATGGATCAACAATTGCAACAATGTTCAAATCTTTTTTCCAGTCTGTTTTTGTTCAAGACCCGAGCCCAGTTTTGGATAATCGTTCATGCCGTGAATCGAACAACTGTATCATTCAAAATGTCGAGATTTCGGAAGGCGTTGTCGAGAAATACCTTTCACGATTGGACACAGGGAAGGTGTCCATCGTTCCAGCAGCGCCACGGTCTCCGATTTGCTTGAAAAAAATACACCATGCAGGCCAATTTTTTACCAGTCGGGAAAAAATACGATTGATTTTTTCCCCCCACTGGATCCGAGGATATACGGGGATTTCTGTGGCGCTGCTGGAACGACGTCGTCCTGGCAGCGCCCCGCTATTTCTCATTAATTACAAAAGCTATAATAAATCTAATAAGACACATATTTTTGGCTTTTTTTTCCATTTCACATAAGCTAATGTCCACCTGTAAATGTCGACAGATTCAGGAGTAATCGTAGGTCACTTGGGGCGCTGCTGGGACGACGTCGTCCCAGCAGCGCCACGGCCGAATCTCAGCAATTCGATTTTTTTACTGAAAACAGTGTGCCTGTATATTTACTTCCTTCATCATAGAGTACGGAAAAAATTGAATTTCTACATTTCATCATGGAATAATGATTTTATAGGCATCGAAAAATTATAACCTCAAAAAAAATTTTTTTTGCTCTAACGCCTTTAATTGATGTATTAAATAGCATTTGCGCATTCTTTTATCTTCCTATAAAGGGAAAAAAATAAACCACTCTCGCAGCATTAACTATTCCAGAGAAATCCTAGGTTTAGATTGTGTTCATACATTTAGGCATCGTTCCAGCAGCGCCACACCCAGTACAGCATGATCCAGGGCACCTGTCACCAAACTGAGCATGCCAATATTTACTACTACCATAGCGAACACGGGAAAAAATCTGATAACGAGTATAACACAGCGAATTTCCGAGAAATAAGCCTTTGATTCAATATGCCATACAATTGGTACATTCGAGTAGAAAAGTTTTATTTAAATTCTTTTTAGTGCCACAAACTTGGGGGCTTTAAGCCCCCAGTACAGGCTGTCCGATCATGTTGGCCGACCATTATGATGGGCCATCGTGTACAGGGGCGGTTTGCGTGTGATTGCCGTCTGCGAGCAACGCAAACCGCCCCTGTACACGATGGCCCATCATGGTCGGCCAACATGATCGGCCATCCTGTACTGGGGGCTTCATACTTCATGTTTACCGGGCTTGTCAAGCATTGCATTGCATCATTGGGGCACAACATCGGTATCGCTATGCGGATCGCAGCTCAGCATTATTATGGTGCAAATAATGCAATGCAAGCAAAGTAATATTAACGTAATAAAGACCGTACGAGCCAAAAAAAACGTTGGCCATTTGTTTCCACATGCCATAGAGAAAGGTTAACCTATGGAGTGTAGGATAGAAGCATGATAGAAGTGGGTAAAAAACCACATCATCCATCATAGCCTGATTACACCTACCGAGTAGAGTGGCGAGACAAGTGCTCTCGGCTCGGCCGAATACTAGGTACATGTAAACACAGTACTCGGCCGAGCTCGGTACAACATTAACTCGGTCCCGTCAGATACTTTTGATTGGGTAATCGATACTTAGATTATTTGAGCCAATGACATATCATTGATTTGAGCCCCAAAAATAATCTACAATACAATGGGTGATTTTCTGAAAGCTCGCTCACTAGATGGCGCTGTCCCACCTCTATGCAGTTAGAAGGAACGGAACGTTATAAATTTTACTTTGACGCGACTTTTGTTACGTAAAACGGAACATCAGACAGATGTTATTTATTTACCTTAATCTTTAAATTTACCTATTTCGTTTCTGTTCCTCACAGTAGTACCTATCAGTACTTATTTAATTTATTTTAAGTTTCCTTTGGGTTTTTTAAAGTAAATAAATTAAATATGATTCATACCAAACTATACCATGTACATACTTCGTTCAACGCCATCTAGTGAAGCATTTGGAAGCTTTTTTTTTTAAATAGCCTCAGAAAATCGCTCATTAATCGATTCGGATCGATTATCCGGCAACAATCACTAACAAAATTTAATTAACGGATTTATTTGAAAATGAAATTGTATTAATTTTATGAGAACACAGAATCCTAAACTTATACTAGGCTCCTCAGTGTTATCTGATATGCAGTGTAGTCTCTTTAAATGATCTCGAAGATTTGTTAGGTACCTATGTTTCCACAAGGCTTTATTTTCTTTTTACAAGTTTTATTTTTCTTTTACAAGTTTTGCACGTGGCCTCCAGTTCCCCCTCTCTTCTCAAAATGCGTCCAAATACGAAATTTACTTTTTAACAACGACAGATAAATAAATAAGCAGCCCTAAATTACCGCCCAAATAACTCTACAATTCAAAGGTAACTGTACTGTCATTGTCATGTCGCTATATGACACTACAGTCTGTAAAATTTGGCATGGTTGGAATAGCGGCTCATTTGTGCAAAGCAAAAAGATGTTAATGCTATTGGAATAAAGCTCAAGAAAAACCACATCAGATATTTTTTATGACAATGTAGCTTACGCTAGAAAATTAGACTCTATTCCTTGTGCAGAAGCAACGTTTTTCTTTGCACGAATGAGCTGTCATTTTGGCCATGCTGGGTTTTACTGTTAAGCCCCCAGTACCTTTTTAAACTTGTTCGTTCTAAAGTGTCAATGTACGATGTATTGGTCATGGTCGCCGACCATGGTCGGCCAACTTGTACTGGGGGCTTTACGTTACGTTACGACTCCTTGCCAGAAAGTTAAAAAAAAGCAAAACCATGTCTGATGAACGCCATCTGTTGAGTTTTTAGGAACTAACTTTTTTCTTTTTTAATCATCTGTTAAGCCCCCAGTACAGGATGGCCCATCATGGTCGGCCAACCAACATGATCGGCCATCCTGTACTGGGGGCTTCAGAAAATCCCTCATTATGACGTTCGGTTTTCCCCATGACTTTTAATGGGGACAAGGATCGGGACCAAAATTTATTAAATTTATTCAATTCAACGGGAATACAGGGCTGAGACATACATGGACAGACATACATATATGACGAATCTATAAGGTTTCCGTTTTTTCCCATTAGGCAACGGAACCCTAATAAAAAGTCAAAGTTAAAAACATAAAATGTAATAAGAAAATTATTTATTAACTTATAAAATAATGCACAAATAAGGACCATGTCCCAGCGTGTGTCAAATAATGCCACAAGATGATAATTACCTACTAATCTGTGATGGATTATTTTTAAATACAAAAACTTTTCTACTCGAATGTACCAATTGTATGGCATATTGAATCAAAGGCTTATTTCTCGGAAATTCGCTGTGTTATACTCGTTATCAGATTTTTTCCCGTGTTCGCTATGGTAGTAGTAAATATTGGCATGCTCAGTTTGGTGACAGGTGCCCTGGATCATGCTGTACTGGGTGTGGCGCTGCTGGAACGATGCCTAAATGTATGAACACAATCTAAACCTAGGATTTCTCTGGAATAGTTAATGCTGCGAGAGTGGTTTATTTTTTTCCCTTTATAGGAAGATAAAAGAATGCGCAAATGCTATTTAATACATCAATTAAAGGCGTTAGAGCAAAAAAAATTTTTTTTGAGGTTATAATTTTTCGATGCCTATAAAATCATTATTCCATGATGAAATGTAGAAATTCAATTTTTTCCGTACTCTATGATGAAGGAAGTAAATATACAGGCACACTGTTTTCAGTAAAAAAATCAAATTGCTGAGATTCGGCCGTGGCGCTGCTGGGACGACGTCGTCCCAGCAGCGCCCCAAGTGACCTACGATTACTCCTGAATCTGTCGACATTTACAGGTGGACATTAGCTTATGTGAAATGGAAAAAAAAGCCAAAAATATGTGTCTTATTAGATTTATTATAGCTTTTGTAATTAATGAGAAATAGCGGGGCGCTGCCAGGACGACGTCGTTCCAGCAGCGCCACAGAAATCCCCGTATATCCTCGGATCCAGTGGGGGGAAAAAATCAATTGTATTTTTTCCCGACTGGTAAAAAATTGGCCTGCATGGTGTATTTTTTTCAAGCAAATCGGAGACCGTGGCGCTGCTGGAACGATGGACACACAGGGAAGGGATCAGTAGCGTTACCATGAGTTGCTGTCGAAAAGTCACATTCGTTTACTACAGTCGCTATCGCTTAATCACGTATCGAATAGTTTTCAATATTAGTCGTACCATGAGTCGAGTGGACTCGCTAGCGACAACTCGTTTCTCGATAGCGGTTTTGAGTCGTTATGTTGGCACACAAAACTATCATGACTAACTTCACACATATTATGCTGCTTCTTTCTAGCGCACTAATAAAGACAGAGTAAGGTAGATAACAGAAAACGTATCGGTAACCCTACCAATTGCAAGCGTCACCTAGCAGCGCTTCTACGTTAAGTTTAAGTGTTTTTTAAATTGGTCGTTTTGCTCATCATTCATTTCATACTGTCAAACTTGTTTTGTTCCCAAACATTTTGATTTTCTTTTCTTCGTTCATATCATTAGAAAGTAATTAAAATGACGCGCTGTATTGTACCAAAATGCTGTGAAATTGGTGTATATTACATCCCAAAAGATAATAAAATTCGTCGCCCATGGTTAAAAGCTATCCGCCGGGCAAATATAACACCAAAAAATTGTTAGAAGTTATGTCGAAAACATTTTGTTGATTGTGTGATTATCTGAAAAAGGCAGTAAATACACAGGTAAGCAGTTCCTCAATAAATTTATTTTATTTCTGTGGTCAAAAATGGTTCATACGCACATTAAAAAGAAACATCAATAGTAATGTTGGCCTACTAGTTTACTTGGTAAAGTATTGTAATAACATTCTTGTTTGTTCCAGGAGTTGAAAATCAGCATAGATGCCTCAAAAAAGGTGCTGTACCTACAATGTTTCTTTAGCAGGCTTGGCCAGTGGTGGTAGGCTGACTCCAAAGGTTGTTGCTTGCAGAATGAAAGTCCAAGTTGGTTGTAGAAGTAACGATGAGTGAATGAATGAATGAATGAATATTTATTTACAAAAAAGGCTTAATTATATTTACAAACATGGGTATTGAAATAGTTACTAGTTATTTTACAAATTTACACATAAAAAGAGATACAAGTTGTCGCGCTCTCTCGCACGCGGAGCGAGAGGCACGACATTGGGAGCGAGAGGTCAGAGTTCACGCGGCGCGCGGAGTGGGAGGCGCGCGTGAGAGCGAGAGGTCAGAGGTCACGCGATGCGGGGGCGCGCGCGCGGGACGAGACGCGCGCTGACAAAACCGCGGGGATCGGCCGCGCTCTGCACACTTCTCTCCGATCTCCGCGCCGGCCGGTCACGCGCCGCGCTCGCTCCCAGCTACGCCTACGCACTCGACCGCCCGCTCGTGTGAGTACTCTCCGCAACACTAAGCGACTTTCAGCTTTGTGTTCGTCGCAGACTTAAATACTTCAGTGTTTGTATCAAAACACTGAGTGTTTAATTCTGCCCGCGATTGGAGTTGGTGGAAACTTAACGGTGCCAACTAAGCCAACTCGAGCGCCCCCGGTCCGCTCTCTAGGCCTCCAGGCCTAGAAAAACCGAAGTCCCAGAGCCACTGCACTTGGGCCTAGTCCCAAGGTGAAGGGAACGAGTGGCTATTCGTATTAGGAATACCTGCTCTCGAGGTAGGTCCCCCCCACCCCCCTGCCCCTGGCGGGGGGAGTCTCTTTTGCTCCTCTAGCATTGATTTTTATCTCTCGCCTTTGTTTTGTTTGTTTACTGACGGACTGACGGACATAATTCTTTTTCGCCGCCATGGACGCGGCAATGATAGAGTTTGTTAAACGCCTCATGGCGATCCCAGGTATCATTGATACCATAATGCCAATCGTCGAATCGGCTGAAAGATCGCGCGGATTGTCGACACCGACACTAACAATCGCCTCACCACCGACACCGACACCAACTCAACCGAATTCGAATTCGCATTCGAATTCGCATTCTAGCGAGATGGAGTGCGAACGCTCCGTCCCGCTAAAGAGGACCTTGTCCGAAAGGTCCTCTTCCCTGGCCTCGAGCCAGGAGTCTCTCTACCTTTCGCCTTCCGACGGGGACTTCTTACCCGTCGTCCGCAAGGGCAAGGGGAAAAAAGGGAAGCGCTCTAAGAATCGGAGCTCGCCGGTTCCGGCGCCCCCCACATCCCCCTCCCCTTCTCCGACCCCGGTCACCCAAAGTGACCCGCCACTTATCCCGTTGGATAAGATCGCACCTGCGGCACCAACGACTCCCCCGGCCTCCGTGTCGGGCCCCCAAGCTTCTGCGCTAGACGCGCCCCCCCGACCGCACTCGCGGTCCAACCCAGTCCCCGCCAAACCTAAGGCGCCCCCCCCAGTTTTCCTCCGAGTAAAAGGGGAATGGACCCGCGTGTCCAAAATGTGTGTCGACGCACGCATTAACTACACCCGCGCATCCAACACGGGCGCAGCCATAAAAATTGAGGTGCCTACCATCTCGGATTACCGGTCCCTCATATCTATGTTGACAACTCGCAACATAGCCTATCACACCTACGCGCTCCCGGAAGAGCGCAAGATCCGCGCGGTACTCCGAGGAGTACCCGTAGAACTGTCCACTGATGAGATCAAAGACGATCTCATCAGCCAGGGCTACCCCGTTGAGGCCGTACATCCGATGTACGGTCACGGTAGGCGCCGGTTCCCGTTGGCACTGGTCGCAATGGCCAACACTGACAAGGCCAAAGAATTCTACAAGGTCAAAGACCTTGTAATCTGCGGCCTGTCGAAAATCGAGGTCGAGGCCCCGCGCAGCCGCGGGGTCCCCGCGCAATGCCACCGGTGCCAACTTTACGGGCACGCGGCGGCCAATTGCACCGCCCGGCCAAGGTGCGTTAAGTGCCTTGGCGACCACTCCACCAAGGAGTGCGAACGCACGCGGGACACCCCCGGTGAGCCGGCGTGCGTCCTCTGCGGGCTGATTGGTCACCCCGCTAACTACCGAGGGTGCAAACGTGCCCCTCGGCCATACACACAGACCCAATCCCATAAGCAGCGAGGGCCGAAGCAGCAACCTCCTAAGAGGTCGCAGGCAGGCCCTCCTGTTTATAATACAAATAACTTCCCCGACTTACCTAAGTCGGGCGGTAGGTCAACTGCTCCGGCCACTAAGTCGGCCTGGGGTGGTTTTAATTCCTACACCCAACACACACAGGCGCCCGCGCCCGTGTTGGCCCCCGCGCCCGCCCCGCGCACGCAAGTGCCGCCGTCCCACTCTGCGCAGTCGTGGTCTCGCTCTAACGAGGAAGACCTCGACTACGTACTTAGCCAAATTGTAGACATTGACCTCGATGAGGTTTCAACCATTGCCTATAAGTTACGCAATGCCCAGTCACCACGGGATCGCGTACTTATAATGGCACAACACAAACAGTGCCTAAGTGCACTTAAATATTTTAAGTAAATTTTTCTCCCAGCTAGGCAGTCAATTAGTAAAACAACTATTTGATTGATAAGCATGCTAGGTTTTTGCACGTATTACATGTGCCACTCAAACTTAACACTTAAAAAATCAATATGTTAGGCTCTTCTACCTTTACGGTACACTCTAGGGCAGGCGCCGCCGGCCGTACCAAACCTAAGGGCTTATCGCTTGCTACTTTCAATACGCGGTCCTTACGACTACATATTCCCGAAATAAGGGATTTCGTAAGTAAAACGGGTGTTGACCTTCTTCTCCTCCAGGAAACGTGGCTTAAGCCCCACGCCCGGAAAGGACTTTCAATCCCCTCGTACACTCTAGTACGCAATGATAGGATACCCCCTCCCCCTCCTGCGGACCGCCCCAATACCAGGGAACCGTGCGGAGGCGGGACAGCCATTTACTATAGGAAGAGTTTTCATTGCTCACCTATCCCCACCCCTCCCCTCTCCAATATGGAGGCCACGGTATGTAGACTGGCTATGACAGGTCACCGTACTATTGTCATAGCCTCGGTGTACATGTCGGCAGGAACTTCACCGCTTTTAAGCGATTTTCAAGCACTATTATCCCTAGGCGAGTCAGTTATCCTCTTTGGGGATTTTAACTCAAAAAACACTGAATGGACGTGCCGTAAAACCAATCAGTCGGGTCGACAGCTATTAGAAATCACTAATGCTCTCGACCTAACTGTGGTTTCACCCTATGAACCTACCCACTACCCCGATCGACTAGACCACGACCCAGATGTACTAGACTTTGCGCTAGTCAGAGGCGTGACCCTAGACCTTAGATCGATCGAAACACTGCACGATCTAGGTTCAGACCATAGACCAGTGAGACTCGTCTTAGGGCATCGCGACCCCCCCCAACCACTTTTCAAAACCATCACTAACTGGGATGGGTTTGAAAAGTCACTTTCGTCGGCAATGGACGCCGAAAACTCGCCGTACGCTATCGGACCCGACTATTTCGATAGCACGGATAAGATAGACAGTGCGGTGAGTTCTCTTACCCAACTAATCCACAAATCGATTGAGGAGAACGTGAGGAAGGTTTCAACGAAACCTCGCTGTAACATTCCCGCGTCTCTCCGCAAATTAATTACGATTAAAAATCGTGCTCTTAGAAGGGCAGCCCAATACCCCACCCCTGAGTATAGATCCCATGCTAACCGCCTGCAAAGGCAAATTCAATCCGAACTTAAGGAACTGAGGAACGCTCAGTTCAATGACCTTATGGCCGAGGTCACTCCCTCCCACATAGCGTACTACAGAGTGGCGAGAGCACTCCGTAGTGACGCCGTAACTTACACCCCCCCGCTTCTCCGCCCCAATGGCACTACAGCCTTTGAGGATGATGAGAAAGCGGAATGTTTCGCTGACAGCATTGCGTCTCAATGCTCAGTCAGCACTCAACCATGTGACCCATCTCACATCCGGCAAATTGAGGAGGAACTCGGTACTTTTAATTCCTCCCCCTTACCACCTGACTCTGACCCAATATCGATCTCCACTGATGAAATTAAAAATTTCATCAAAGATCTCAAAGTCAAAAAGGCCCCCGGAGCCGATGGTGTCTCAAACATGGCCCTAAAGTACTTGCCCTTGCAAGTACTAACTTTTCTCTCTCTCATTTTCAATGCCTGTTTTCAACACAGCTACTTTCCGGACACCTGGAAAGAAGCTATCGTAATAGGCATACCGAAGCCGGGTAAACCCCTCAACGAACCCTCGAGCCATCGCCCCATCAGCCTCCTAAAGGCTATGGCGAAGCTCTTAGAAAAATGCATTTTATCCCGGCTGAAAGAGCATTTTTATGGCCAAAACATTATCATTCCCCACCAATTTGGCTTTAGAGCCAAACACTTGTGTCCCCAACAAGTACATCGCATTGTCGAGTACATACTAGGCGGTTTTTATCCGCGTAAAAACAAGACCGTAGCGGTCTTCTTCGACGTTGCCAAAGCTTTCGATAAGGTTTGGCACGCCGGTCTAATTGTGAAACTGTACAGACTTAATCTGTCAGTTCGGTTAGTCCGGTTGGTCGACTCTTTTCTCACCAATCGTACTTTTCGTTTCAGACACGAAAGTACTCTCTCCTCTCCCAGGGCTATTACAGCCGGTGTCCCGCAGGGCTCTGTCCTCGCGCCCCTGTTGTATATAGCCTACACTAACGATATCCCCGTCCCGACTAACGAAGTCGAACTGTCCTTATTCGCCGATGACACGGCCCTATATAGACGCGGTAGATCCTTTAGAACTATCCTCCCGAGGCTACAAGCCTCAATAAACAAACTTGGCGAATGGTTTCGCAAATGGCGCATCGAAGTTAACCCGGAAAAGTCCTCCGCGGTTTACTTTGACGCCAAGCGCCATAATCTTCCGCCCATTGTCCGCCCCCCGACTTTGCTAGGCAAATCCATCCCCTGGCAAAAGTCGGCAAAATACCTTGGTGTCACTTTAGATCAGAGACTCACTTTCGAGCCGCACGTTCAAAGAGTGACACGCAGCGCCCGTTTTTACTTAGGTAGACTCAATCCGATGGTAGGCCGACATAGTAAAATGTCACTACTAAACAAGCGCACGCTATACAAAGTTTGCATACGGCCGGTGCTGTCATACGCATCGGTCGTATTTGCCCACGCCAGTCCGAACACAATTCATAAGTTACAAGTAGTTCAAAACTTGTTTTGCCGCCGCGCGGTCAATGCCCCCTATTATGTCCGAAACGCAGACTTACATAGGGACTTAGAACTACCAACACTACAACAACACTTTCGAAAGGCTTCCGAGCGATTCTTTGAATCTGCAGAGAGCCATTCGAACCCCCTTATACAATCCGCAGCGACGTACGACGACGCATCCACTCCCTCAATCCCGCTTTCCCGCAAACCTAAATCGGTCCTAAATGACCCGCCCAACTCACTCACGGCCGACCTGACCCGCCTATTGGAGGCTCAGGAAGCCGCCAAAGCCCTATTAGCCCAGGACCCCTCCGGTCAAGCCCAGTCACTTTCACAGGACCCTTCAGGTCAGCCCCAGCCCTCTCAATCGGCGACTACCCCTTCTGGGAGTCAGTCGAACTAATTTCATTCATTCCCGGCCACGCCCACTTTGGACGTCGGACGTACTAAATTCACATATGGCCGGTCAGCCCTTCAGGTTGTCGGTCATTTTCAGTGCGCACTTCACTTAGGTGAGTGACGCCCTGCGCCACGCCCCTCCCGGGGCGTGGTCGCCTTAGATAAGCTGAAATACCCGTCCAGGTAACAGCTGTTTTCAGGCAGTGTTTAGTCGGTAAGAGTCCGACATAACCATTACAGCCGGCTGTAATGGTATCCATGAGGATTCACTGCCTCCTTCCCCCGCAGTCCGGAAGGTTGCCGGATGAGCGATTGTTTCAATAGGAAACGGTCGGTCGTTCGACGCAAAAAAAAAAAAAAAAAAAAAAACGCGCTCTGCACATTACGGCGAGAAGGCGCGGGGCGACGGACGCTGCGAAGAGGCACGGTGCGCGACGACATCTCGGGGCTCCGGTGACGGTGACGAACTTGACTCGCTGCGGTGTTTGTGAAGAACGAAGATGTGTTTCACATAAGAGCTCTTTTCAGAGCCGTGGTTACGTGAAATCCGCTTGTTGCGTTATTCGAGCGGCGGTTTCGCTACGACATGTTTCGTCATGAAATTAATAAATGTTTCGTGTTCGTTATTCGTTGTAGCCTGCGGCTACAGTGCTCCCCTTCAAGCGAAGCGTACAGGTAGCTTGACGGCTCGGCCAGATGTGGTTCGCTTATCTGCTGGTTGAGTCGTCTTGCTGCAGGTTGGTACAGGTTGTGAAGGTAACGGTTGAACAGGTAACGGCTGAGGTGGTAAGGTATCTTGCTCTAGTAACATGTATGCGGGCTTTACCCGTGATCACGCACAATTGTGATGACCACATCTACTGTGTTCCACAGTTTATTGAAACGAAGGTTTCTCATGCAAAATTAAGTAAATTAAGCTAATCCTACCTTACTAGAAAATAGTGTCCGTAATCCAGGGGGGCTGAACGTTGTCTCGCCGGCGCGCGCCTGACAAAACGATCTCCACACAACCCCCGATGGGATACTCTTACAGCTAACACTCTTATACTACACAATGCCCTAATAGGCAGCTAAAACTTCCCGGCGCTTTTCAAAGCGAACACACACGGGTCACAAGTCCGTACCCGGACCGGGCGCTCCTCACGGCTGCTTACGGCCAACTGGTCGCGATGTCGCGCGGGCGGCGGTTGGCGCCGACCCCACGAATCAACGTGAATGAATGAATCACGCGCGGCGTGAACATCCCCCCGTCCCGGACAGTAGCAAACTGTCCGCCAACTCAATCTAAGGGCAGGCGAGAGAGGGTAGCGATCGCTCGCTTCAAAACAGAGTCCCCCACCAGGACCTCGGCAAACCTGGGCACACCATCCGACCCCGGATGAAGCTGAACAATGCGTCCTAAACGCCAGCGGAGGGGCGGCAGGTTTGGATCCTTTACCAACACGAGGTCTCCAGTCTTGGGTGGGGTCGTCCTATCCGACCACTTAACGCGTTGCTGCAAAATGTGCAAATACTCCAGATGCCAACGGCGCCAAAAACTCTGCGTAAGCTGCTGGAGCAATTCAAATCGCGAGAGCCGTCCGGAGGGCACTTCGGAATAAGGATATTCCGGCAAGGCGTTAAGCGGCCTGCCAATCAAAAAATGGCCCGGCGTAAGGGCCTCTAAATCATTCGCGTCCGAAGACAACGGACACAACGGACGCGAGTTGAGGACCGCCTCAACCTTACAAAATACGGTCGCGAGTTCCTCAAACGTGAGGACCGTCTCCCCAATAACGCGACGAAGGTGAGTTTTAGCGGCCTTTACAGTTGCTTCAAAAATCCCTCCCCAGTGGGGGCAGGATGGCGGGGAGTACTGCCATCGTACCCCTCTGCGAGAGAGTGTGGATCCGATCTCAAAATTATTCCTATCCAAAAATTCACAAACTTCCTTTAAATACCTATCGGTGCCCTTGAAATTGGTTCCACAATCGGACCTGATTAACGACGGCATTCCGCGGCGAGACACAAAACGATTCAACGTGGCTACAAAGGCTTCTGTGGTGAGGGCACTAACCACCTCCAGGTGGACCGCTTTAGTGGCCAAACAAACAAATACACACAAGTAAGCCTTTTCCGTTCTAGCATTACGAAGCCGCGATGTCTTAACGGTAAATGGCCCCGCAAAATCCGTTCCAACTCCTGAGAAGGGCATCGATTCGTTCACTCGATCGGCAGGCAAATCACCCATCTGGGGCTGCATCGTATCGGCGCGCAAACGATAACACGGGAGACAACGAAAAATAACGGATCGGATTATTCTCCGCGCTGACAAAATCCAGAACTCTCGTTGGAGGAGCGCGGTCAAAGCATTACAACCGGCATGAGCATTCTTTACATGTCGGTCTGTAATCAACAGTCTAACTAACGGTCCATCCTTGGGGAGCAACAAAGGGTGGCGTGATCCGTACGGCAGGTTGGCATGTCTGAGCCTACCTCCGACACGCAGCAATCCGGTACTGTCCAAGAAGGGATTCAACCGCACCAAGGGTCCCTTCAACTTGGGCTTACTTGAGCGCAGGGCTTTCAGCTCCGGTTCAAACTCTCGCTGTTGCGTCACTCGCAACCAATGCAACAGAGCGTCTTGCCGCTCTTGTGGGGCGAGGACCGGAGACAACGATTTCTCCTGAGGCTGGCGACAATTTCGCACAAAGCGCCTCATCCAAGCAGTCACGCCGAGCAACTTATCAAGAGAACTGTAGCGGTCTAACAAAAACTCCATCTGCGGAGCCGCCACCGTCTCCACGGCGTGAACACGCATGCCTAGGTCTGGGACTCTGGCCACAGCCGGGGTGGCAGGCCATGAGCGCTCAGGCCGTAACAACCATGATGGACTCCACCATAGGTGGTGGTCCACTAACTCAGGCGCCTCGCAGCCGCGGGAGGCACAATCTGCGGGGTTCAATTCGCCCGGTACGTGGCGCCAAATCAACGGGGCCTTTGAAGTCTGAATTTGTGAGACCCGGTTGGCCACAAAAACCTCAAGGGTGTGGACTGAACTCTTCAGCCAACAAAGGACGACCTGGCTGTCAGACCACGCAAATATCGACTCCAAGTCGACACCGTTTCCCAAGGTGTCGGCAACATGATTGAGTAGCCGTACTAAGAGAGTGGCGCCGGACAACTCCAACTTCGGAATGGTTAGCCTAGTCCGAAGGGGGGCGACCTTACTCTTGGCCATAACTAAGTGTACGGCGACAACGCCTGCTGCGTCCACCGTTCGGATGTAAACGGCTGCCGCGTATCCGCTTTCGGACGCGTCACAAAAGCCGTGCAGGGAGGCTTTAAACTTTCCCGAAGGCAGCATTTGCCTCGGTATACAAACCCGATTGACGTCGGGTAGGGATGACACGAACCTCACCCACTCTCGTAGGAGGCTACCAGAGAGGGGCTCATCCCATGACAATTCCGCAGCCCAGAGCTCCTGTAGGAAGCACTTCATCGAAAACACTACAGGGCTGAGCCAACCGTTCGGATCAAAGGTACGGGCTACAGTAGACAGCACCGTGCGTTTAGTCCAGACCTTTGGGTCTGGCAGTTCCAATCTATATGTGAACAAATCCGGGACTGGTCGATACTGGACTCCCAAAACAGACAGCATGTCTGGAGTCTCCGGATTTTCAAAGAGGAGCGGCTCTTGCTGGTGGTCCTTAGGCAAATCTGCCAATAGGTCCGGTGAGTTAGACAGCCACTTCCGCAACTCATAGCCACCAGCCCTCAAGAGCGCAATCAGCTCATCACGTAAGACGAGAGCCTCATCTAAGCTCGAGGCCCCCGTGCAGATATCGTCGACAAATAAGGCCCCCCCCTCAATAAGAGCAGATGCCCGGGGATAGCGTAGCCGTTCGCGCTCTGCGAGCTCCAAAAGCGAACGGATCGCCACAAAGGGGCTCGACCGCAAACCATAAGTGTTGGTGTTCAGCTCGTAAGCCAACATCGGATCCTGGGGATCCTCACGCCAAAGGATGAGCTGGTATCGTCTATCCTCCGGGTGAATCACGGTCTGTCTGAACATCATGCGGATATCGGCCACAAAGACGACAGCGTGCCGGCGGAAGTTGGTCAAAACATCACAGACATCGTGATGCAACTTCGGCCCCGCATGCAGACACTGATTCAACGACACTCCGGTTGACGTGGGCGCTGAACCATCAAAGACCACGCGGATCTTCCCATTGGAAGTCTTCAAAACAGCGTGGTGTGGCAGGAAGTAATGTTCCACATTACGCCAGTCCAACTGCGAGATGGACATGTGCCCAAGGTCCAAATACTCCCGCATGAAGTCTATATACTTCTCCTTGAATGCGGGATCCCTGGCCATCCTACGCTCCATGGACAACAATCTCTTCTCGGCCATCGGTCGGGAGCTCCCTAAAGGAGGGCGAACCGCCAAGAAGGGCAAGCGGGTAATCAAGCGACCCGAGAGGAGGCGCCCAGTGTTGTTCTGGTAGAACAATTCGCACTCCTCCGCTAACGGATCCAACCGCTTGGCAGTGGGAGGTTCCTCCACCTCCCAAAACTTTTGGAGAACGTCGGACAAAGTAGAACCGACAATGGTCTGGCGGTCTACCGACGGGGTCTCTGGTGTCTGTGGTACCTTTCCCATCACCACATGACCCAGCGACGAGGACAAGGCGACAAGATCGGCTGTCTGCAAAACTCGCTTGCTTCCACACAGTACACGACCGAGGACATCCGCACCAATCAACAAGTGTATTGGGCCCGGTCGGTGGAAGGAAGGATCAGCCAAAGCCAGTCCAGACGTCAGCTCAATCGTGGATGGCGGCACTCGCACTTGCGGGAGTGGTCCAACCACCTTATCAAAAACTATCGCCGAAGCACCGATCTTCGGCCTTGGCGTGAAGTGGGGGGAGAAGGAGAACTCAACTCGACCAATCGGATCAGGGATCCGCGAGTCTCCCACCCCCCGTACCGCTTCGTGATGCGGCACAAGCAAAAGACCCAGATGTCGGACAAGCCACCTGGACATTATGCACCCCTGGGCACCTGAGTCCAAAAGGGCACGCACCGTTACAACATTGCCCTTAGGTCCCCAAACATTCACGGAGGCTGTTGGCAACAGCACAAGCTCCGGAGGGGTGGTTGGGTCCGACAGGGGCGCCATTAAAAATTTTGGGGGGGTACTTGTCCCCCTCGCGCCTGAGTCGGCGCGCCAAATGTGGGACGGTCGTACCGGGCGAGCGGGTCCCAATCGGGTACATACTGGCCCCGACCAACAGCACTCCTAGGTGCAGGGTAATACCCGTGTGGGGCGTGCCTCGGTACATAGTACCCCAATCGAGGCCTCTCCATTAGGGGGGGGGAGTAGCAAATAGGGCCCGTGCCCATCGCCACCGTGGCGTACTCTTGTGGTACCCCCCTACCCCCGCCCGTGGCGGGGGCGTCTCTCCTATAGTTCCCCCTCTCCGGGGGGGACTGAACGGGGGGGCTAAGCCCCGCCGAATCTCTAGGGGACCGGTTCCGGGCTGCCGGGCCCCCGCCCGTGCGCGAGGAATTCGAACCCCGGTCGCTCCCGGCGTCCTTGCGGTCCAAACAAAGGAGGGGGTGATGCCTCCCTCCGCAAAGACGACAATCCTCGGTCTGGGGACACGCCGACTGCATGTGTCCCCCCAAACACCTATAGCACCATTGGCGCTGTCTAGCAACGGCCCTCCGTCCCTCTGGGCGGAGGCCTCTAAATTTGGCACATTCGTGCACCATGTGCCTATCTCCCCTGCAATACCTGCACCGCTCACTCGGTGCGGGGGGAGGGGACTGCTGGAAGGCAGCATAGCGATTGGTCGGGCGACGGGGCTGTTCCCTCGCCGCCACCATACGACCAACACCTGGAACCGGGGCGGGCTCCAGGTGGTCCGTCACCCTACATTCGTCCTCCAAAAAACGAAGGAGGTCCGCGAAGGGCGGGAGATACGAGGCGCTGTCGCCTCCGTACCTCTGCTCGAAACGCCCCTTCATTTCAGCGGGCAATTTGGCGAGGACTATGTGCAGCAGTACAAAGGACCACTGATCCACCGGCAGGTCCAATCGCCTTAGGGAGTTGACCGCTGACAGTAGCGGGTTCAGCAACTCCCTCCGTAACAGGTGTACCCGCGTGATTCGCGGGAGGGCCAAAATCGTGGCCACGTGGGTGTCCGCCAGTAACCGGACATTCTGGTACCTGCTAACCAGAAGCTGGCGAGCCACCTGGTAGTTGTCGTCGCTGATGAGCAGGTGCTGGATTACCGCGCTGGCCTCTCCTCGCAGGGAGGAGCGCAAATAGGCCAACTTCTCGCTAGGGGATAAGTCCCGTCGTGAATCCACCAAACTGTCAAACAAATTAATGAAGCCCATCCAGGCTGACAGATCCCCATTAAAAGTGGGAATCTCCAATGTAGGCAATCGGCCTAGCAACGCCGTCGGGGTAGGTTTGACCTCCCCGCTCAAAACCGGCTCCCCCTTCCGAACAGCCAGGGCCCTCTCAGCCGCCTCCGTGAACTGGTCAGCCAGCTCATAGGCCTGGGCTACATCCTGCTCCAGCTGTTCCGACACGGCATCATCAGCTGGGGGGTTTTCCATATAATACGCGCGACACTCCATGGCGTGGCGCTCCAGGTCTTGCAGCCGAGCTGCCAGCCCGCCATACCGAGCTAGCAACGCGCCTACCCGGTCGGCTCGGTCTATTAATGTGACCGCACAAGCAAGCCAACGCAAAACTCCTTGGATGCCAGCCCTGGATACGGAGGTCGGATTCGTAGGAGCCATTTATAATCCGTTGAATAAACAAGCAAAAAAACAATAGAAATAGGTCGCGTCACGATAATATAAAACACAATTAAAATTCGGACGACATACACGGACCCTACTATTTTCATAAATTATTAGCAACTTACCAATTTCAAGGGCTAACAATATAGCGGTATAAACAAAACGTATAGGATTAACGGTATGACATACACGGCACGGCCAAGTCAACCTCGCAAATCAACTACTAAACCGTTATCAACAAACAAAAACAAAACTATTTTTAATAATAATACTCGTAATTTAATACTACTAATAATTAAAACTAGTTCCACTTTTTTAACTAGGCAAGCGGACTCGGAACAAACACTAGTATGTGGTACTAATAAACAACACTTTCGAACGAAACTATTCGTCAAATAAATCCGGACACACAAAAAAAATATACACATCTAGGCGAGTAAACTCGTATCAAATCACTAGTATGTGGTACTAATAAACACACTTTCGAACGAACTATTCGTCAAATAAATCCGGACACACAAAAAAAAATATACACATCTAGGCGAGTAAACTCGTATCAAAACACTAGTATGTGACAACAATTATATAAGTGTCTATCTATTATCGGATCCACCAAGTGAGAAACATTCGCTTCGAGAATTTACTAGAACAATTTCTTAGTACTTCAATCGTCTCGGCATACCCTCGAGATTTCAACAAAAAAAAAAATTTTTAGGTACGCTTTTTAGGTACGCTTTTTATTTTTACTATGAAATTTTATGTACCTAGTTAATTTTAATATGAAAATTAACTAATTATATCAACTAGGTACGCTCTGCTACCAAAAATATGATCACGCACAATTGTGATGACCACATCTACTGTGTTCCACAGTTTATTGAAACGAAGGTTTCTCATGCAAAATTAAGTAAATTAAGCTAATCCTACCTTACTAGAAAATAGTGTCCGTAATCCAGGGGGGCTGAACGTTGTCTCGCCGGCGCGCGCCTGACAAAACGATCTCCACACAACCCCCGATGGGATACTCTTACAGCTAACACTCTTATACTACACAATGCCCTAATAGGCAGCTAAAACTTCCCGGCGCTTTTCAAAGCGAACACACACGGGTCACAAGTCCGTACCCGGACCGGGCGCTCCTCACGGCTGCTTACGGCCAACTGGTCGCGATGTCGCGCGGGCGGCGGTTGGCGCCGACCCCACGAATCAACGTGAATGAATGAATCACGCGCGGCGTGAACAACCCGGTCGATGGATATGCATGTTTCTCTGTGCGGTAATTTGATCTTGAACATTTTCTCGTTGCGATCCACGATTTGGTAGGGTCCTTCATACGGTGACTGAAGTGGTTTTCTAACTGCATCTGTTCTGATAAACGCATGTGTGCATGTACTTAAGTCCTTGTGCACGAACATGCGTTTATTGTTGCTGTGGTGGACGGCTGCTTCGGTCGGCTTGAGTGCTTGAATGGACTCGCGTAGTTTTTCAACGTAGGTATAATCGTAGGTAGGTATGTTTGTGCTTGCGTTGAAAAATTCGCCTGGGAGTCGCAGATGGTAACCGTAGGTAAGTTCGGCTGCACTGACGGATGTGTCTGTGCGTAAGGCTGCTCGGAGTCCCAGTAGCACGGTTGGCAGTTCGTCTGGCCATGTTGTTGTGGCGGCGATGAGTCTTGCGCGCAAAGCATTCTTCAGTGAGCGGTGCCAACGTTCGACAATGCCGTTTGCTTGCGGGTGGTACGGCGTTGTTCGAGTTTTCTCTATTCCCATTAGCTTCATAAGGTTGGTAAACAGCTGACTTTCGAACTGACGACCTTGATCGCTTGTTAGGGTCGCGGGGCATCCGAAGCGTGCTATCCGTGTGCGTTACCGCCGCAAAAACTTGTGCTTTAGAGAGATGAGACCTTATCAGATAATTAGTGTGTCGTGAGGAGAAATTTGTTTACTAATAGCAAAATTTGTGTGAATTGTAGTTTTTGAGATATTTGACAAAAACAGTTTTTGCCAGGGTCACGTTTTAAACGTTACCCTGGCAAAAAAAGTTGTTTTAGCTCGGAACTAAATACATGAATAGATAGCTTTTGTTGCGTTGTAAATGTTAGCAAACAGCAAAAATTGTGTGTGTTATGGTTCTTGAGTTATTTGAGTTTTTGCGTGTGCGTTACCGCCGCAAAAACTTGTGCCTTAGAGAGATGAGACCTTATCAGATAATTAGTGTGTCGTTAGGAGAAATTTGTTTACTAATAGCAAAATTTGTGTGAATTGTAGTTTTTGAGATATTTGACAAAAACAGTTTTTGCCAGGGTCACGTTTTAAACGTTACCCTGGCAAAAAAAGTTGTTTTAGCTCGGAACTAAATACATGAATAGATAGCTTTTGTTGCGTTGTAAATGTTAGCAAACAGCAAAAATTGTGTGTGTTATGGTTCTTGAGTTATTTGAGTTTTTGCTGGGGTAACGTTTTGAGATTTCCCATATCTCAGAAACGGTTCAACGCAGAAGTTTGAAAAAAATACCAGTAAGAGACCTGAATTTGTTTAAATTTGTTTAAACATTAGTTTTTGATTTGGTTGTCGTAAACCAACGTAATTAAATGTTTTCGAAAATCAGAAAAAACTGATTTGTAAGTAAACTATTACATTTACAACCAAACAAACAGCTGCAAAAAATACCCGTGGTAGACACTTATTATGTCTAGAATTTTAGATCTTGTAACTTTACACGATTTAAAGATAAAGATAAATTTGATTAATTTTAGACTGGTCGTACTTTAGAGATCGAATACACAGTTTCCATAACAGTATGGCACATGGCATACATTAAACAAATTTAAGTAATTCATGAACATTCGTTCCTGTTAATTTTAGCTTTCAATTACAGCTATCATGAAAGATATATCAAAAACAAGATTGAGACAGCAATTCTTTAATAAGCCGACCAAATTGTAAAGGTCACTTATAAGCGACCGCACCATACGTACGGGCTATCTTCGTAAATTAGCAGCTTAGTATCCGATGTTTTGTACAGTTACGCAGAAAAACGTTATTGGTAAAGTATTGATTCTACTAGTTTTCTATTTTATAAGTAAAAATCATGTTTATTAATAGTAGTTTTAAATAATTTAATGATTTACGATAGTTATTAGTTTAAAGGCAAATAAATAAAGGTTGGTCAGTAGTAATCTATATCTACCTAAGTAGGTAATAATCTCAGTAAGCAATTTATAGTGTGATTTATTTGTCAGTACCAATCATGTACCAATAAATACATTTATAGTAATTTGTTGTTTCTCTTTAGTCAAACCAATTGTTTTATTTTTATACCACAACGCAACGAAAACGCCACGCTAAACTTTTTTTACTTTCGCGATGCAAGTCGGATCTCGCCTCGTTCGCCTATCGCAAATATTTACCGTTTTAAAGTCCATTGAGCGTTTTCACATTGGATTGGACGATAACGGTAACGAAACGATATCGGCACGATATCGTTTCGTGCCGATATCGTCCAATCATCCAAATCGTCCAAATCATCGTGCCATTTCGTGCCGACTGGCAGTTTGATACAATCACTACTAAATGCTTTCACACTGTGTCGTTCGTTACCGTCAACGATATTGTCTGTCGTGCCGATATCGGTGTAGTATCGTGTCGGTGTCGTTATCGTCCAATGTGAAAACGCCCATTCGCTTAGATAATGTCGCCCTTTTGTCGCACCGCATTGGCACGTGCCGCTTTTTGTCAAAGATTGCCGCCGCATAAACAAAAGAAGCCGCGTGCGGCGTACACCCGCAATTGAATCGGATTTTGGGATTCGGCATTTATTAAATTATATTTTCTTAAATAATCTATGTTTATTATAAATACAGGTGGTAACGACGGTTGTGACTTGTGACAATTCAGGCGATGATGAGTAATCATAATAATCATATAAAAATGATTATTATTATTATTATTTGTAAATCACTTATTTAACTTCTTTTTATATAAAAACTAGCTTTCCGCCCGCGGCGTCGCCCGCGTGGTATACCCGACGTTATCCCGCGGGAATGTGATATTTTTCCGGGATAAAAAGTAGCCTTAGTTTCTCTCCAGGCCACAACGTATCTGTGTCCCAAATTTCAGTCAAATCCATTGAGCCGTTTTTGCGTGATTCAGTAACAAACATACAAACATCTAAACATCTAAACTTTCACATTTATAATATTAGTAGGAAGTAGGATATACAAATTTTCATTAAGATTGACTTTGGTACCCAACTTGAGTGTATTATTTTATATCTGCATTTTATAGCAAGAGTCACAATGCCGTGCTAACTTTACACAACATGTCAAGCCAAGCCATAGTCATATTTTGACACGTGGACTGGAAGGTGACTATTGCTTAACCAACCTTGTCGTGGAAGTGGCACCAAATCACAAATTATATAGACTAGTCACCAATTTGTAACCTATCACGTGTTCTACAGGACTTCCGAAGTAAACTCGCTCTCTGAAATGTCAACGCAGCCGTGCGTAATATTGTCTTGACGCGAGACGAGATGGGAACGCTCGCTCTTCCGACCCAGCCAACGAATTAGTCTGTGTCGTAAACAATGAGTCACACCAACACATCAAAATATGACTATAAAAATTACTGCGTTTAATGCGCGTACTCGTGCAAGTAATAACAGTTTTGGTTTCATCGAAATCTGTCCAGGATTTCCAAAGTTACAGCGTTGTAAAGTTTCACCAGCTTTTGTAAATTTGCTTTCCTTGCGCGCTATTGCGATGACGTCATGTCGCAGTGACATCTCCGATTGCGGCTGCTGCGGGTGATTTCCGTCCAACTGTACCTACATAGAGTCCGTCCGTGCGCAATTTTCGCGCAACTGGTGCGTTTTTGGCGCTAGTTACAGTACATTTTCTTCGTTCTAAGGTTATGGTAAATGATTAGTACTTATTCGATTTCGAACGCGCGCAGCCGCACTCTAAAACTGTCACCTACTGTCCATTCCACTTATCTGACGAGCACTCTAGGAACAGTTTTTACGGGAAAATGTTTTTTAACAATTTTCCACGCAATTTTTCCATATATATTTCTTACCGTTAAATTAAACTTCCCCCTGGAATACGACAGACATTTTAAAACCAAAATTGGCCCAGCCATTCTTTAGTTTTTGCGAGACTAACGTACATTTTATATTTAAAGATAATCTGACCAGCGAACTTTTGTACGCAACTGTACTAACAAAATATCCATAACATCCCGTTCATTTAAGATGGTTACGCTTATGTATGGCGCGGTCGCTTTTACGTGACCTCTACAATTTGGGCGGGTTACTAGAGAATTGTTGTCATGTTCTTGTTTTTGATATATCTCTTATGATAGCTGTAATTGAAAGCTAAAATTAACAGGAACGAATGTTCATGAATTACTTAAATTTGTTTAATGTATGCCGTGTGCCTTAATGTTATGGAAACTGTGTATTCGATCTCTAAAGTACGACCAGTCTAAAATTTATCAAATTTATCTTTATCTTTAAATCGTGTAAAGTTACAAGATCTAAAATTCTAGACATAATAAGTGTCTACCACGGGTATTTTTTGCAGCTGTTTGTTTGGTTGTAAATGTAATAGTTTACTTACAAATCAGTTTTTTCTGATTTTCGAAAACATTTAATTACGTTGGTTTACGACAACCAAATCAAAAACTAATGTTTAAACAAATTTAAACAAATTCAGGTCTCTTACTGGTATTTTTTTCAAACTTCTGCGTTGAACCGTTTCTGAGATATGGGAAATCTCAAAACGTTACCCCAGCAAAAACTCAAATAACTCAAGAACCATAACACACACAATTTTTTGCTGTTTGCTAACATTTACAACGCAACAAAAAGCTATCTATTCATGTATTTAGTTCCGAGCTAAAACGACTTTTTTTGCCAGGGTAACGTTTAAAACGTGACCCTGGCAAAAACTGTTTTTGTCAAATATCTCAAAAACTACAATTCACACAAATTTTGCTATTAGTAAACAA